>RWGY01000051.1:1570862-1944787 GCA_007726485.1 Eragrostis curvula | reverse complement strand
CTCTCTCTCTCTCTCACCGAGCAGATAAAAGGGGAGAGAGAAGACATTACTGTAGCTACGGCGCGATAAAGACGAGACGGTACACTGGATGCATGCTTTTGCAGTTTTGCGTCTGCCGTCTATCATCAATACGCGTACCGTCAATCATTTCTCCAGAAGAATGTATGCGTGGCCACTGTCGTAATTACATATACATACATGCAATGTCGTAATTCCTCGGTCTCTTTACTTGTTTCTGTTTGCAAGAGGGAAGGAGACGAATAGTGTTGTGGTGGCAGCTGTTGCGATAGTATCGCTTTTGCATCCTTGCTTCCTTTGTTTCCCCCCTTTTTAGAGCAAAAACAAAACGGCGACAAGGGATGGAAGGTGGCACACTCCAGTACGTTTTCAACAGTCCTCTACACTCGCTTAATTCTGCCTAAATTCTCGCACACTAATTTCCTCGGGCGCATATCCCGTCAAGTCTTGTACACTTCGCCCACCTGGTGACCTGTGGGGTCGATTGGCCCCTATATATCATGCATGTCTTTGGAAGTTAGTGCTCATTTTATGAAAATTAGAATCAACTAACATGGCACACCTAGCTAATAGTTTAGTGAAATATAATTCACATCCATTGGCTCCAATTTGGTCCTCTCAGAAAAACTAGCCAACCAAGAGGATGACGCTCGTTTTTGGCAATATATATCTTGTGGCTAAACCTCTTCTTGCTCATTGCTTGAGATACATGCATGTGGTTTCCCTTGAATCCTAGATAGCGCAGCAGAAAAGAAAGGGAGAAAATCTAAACGGATTGTGCGAATGAGATGCTAAATTCTGTTTGATTATTTAAGTGAAAATTAAGATATATACCCGGCAAAAAGAAGTCTTATTAAACTGTGATGTGCTGCTTTATAAGATATGTGTGACCGATTAGAACAAGATACCCAGTTCTATGGCTATCACAGCTAGCCTACATTGTGTGAATAACCGATAAGTTATTAATTGTCTGGGCAATGTGCCATCCTATGTTCAATGCAACCATATGCTACGTTAATTAGGACCCTAAGAGTTTACATAGCACTTCTAAGTTTACACGTACTCCATTAAATGTGAAAGTCGTAGAAGAACACTCGAAGAGAGACAAGTTTCACATATACTAACTAGAAATTTAGAGCTAGCTAGTAGATCGCTAAAAGTTGCATTAACCGTTAGCCATTTGTTATATTAAGTATGCCAATGGACCGTTAAGTGGCAAAGTAGGCCCAAAAAGTCCCTGTCAAAAGCTTTTAAAGATCCAAAAGATAACCTACAAATTATAATACGCAATACATGTGTCACCAGCTTTGACTCTAGTATATATGCACGAGCCAAAATCTGAAACGTACAGATGGGATTTCTCTAGCAAAGTTCCAAAGGGGTTCGCTCATTGTTCAGCTTGCCTTTCGGTTGAAAGGGACAGATCGAAGGCAAAGGGATGAGGCTGATCCATCTTTCCAGTTGCGTGATAAATACATGATATGTGTACTCCTGATCGCGACAGTTAGGTAAACGTCGACGAACAAGTGCTTATATATGTATCCCATCAAGTTACATGTTCGCTTCACATACAAGAGTTCGAAATAATACTGTATTGTTTATCATACAAATTTAGGGCCGCTGCTACTGTTTTTCTTTCTGGGAACAAAAACACAGATAGGTTGCTATAGCCCTAGCTCTCTAGTAGGGGTAATGAGAATTCAAGCCATCAGTATCCTATTACTAAGCAGGTAACTGATGCAATTATGTAGATAGACAGGCTATATAGGGTACACTGGCATGATATTCTCATACTCGATTGTTCTTTTCCAGATCTGGTAAAGTTGTCCACATATATAACAGTAGCCAAAGGTCAATTACTACAGTGTCCATGATATTCCAGATCTGCCTTAGGTCAAATGTCTTGTCCTAGAATATTACTAACCAGCAATTCAGGGGATAGTTTTTTTGTGCGTCAAACATTCAAACCATATTTATCTGTATGTTAGTTAGCAGCAATACTCTACAACTTGGGTTCGGATTCGTGGGATCCGGAAAATTATGGAGCAAACCATTATCTCAGATTTCAAAGCCAAGAGCAGAATGGTCAAGCTACTCCAACCAAAGTGGAAGCCGAATACTGATTCAATAGCACTTGCACTTATTTAAGAGAATCTCACCAAGGAAAATTGCTATCTCTCTTGGAAATTACATTAATTCAGTGAAACTAAAGAAGATGGTATTTTCAAACAGTGACAAACAAATATCAGATGTGACATATATAGATCAATTAAGGGACGAGGATCACAAACATAGAGATAAAATTGACATGCCAAATGAAATTGCATTAATCAAGCAAGACAAAAAAAATGTAATCGATACCAATAGTAGCAATTCTTTAATAAATATTAACGGCAGCTTAGAAGTGGACATGGCTAGCTAAACTATTGATGCATAATATAAGTAATCCATTTGCATGGCGATCCAGAAAATGCACAAGGCTGTACTTGCACAATAGACAAGACATGGTAAAACATGCATCGTTTTCAAGTCGAGGGAAATGTAATTCTCTCCCCGGTGAAGTTTGAAACGAAGCAGATATGCATTGTACAGAATAATAGATTCTAATCATATTTAAAACTATCCGATAGAAAACATGCTTGATAGGAATGAAGGTCAGTAAGTAATACTATTGCATCATATGTTGAGTTTTAAAAAATGTATGTATTACTCATATAAATGATTGCAAGGTAGAGCTCTATGTGATAAAATGATACTTATCTTTCTCAAATGTTCATTGTTGTTTCAATTAATCTTTTACATTGGGTGCTTAAATTGCTATAACAATAATTTCCAACAGAGGCAACATAGAATTTTAATTATGTTTAGTGGTGATAAACTTAAAAAGTTTGATTCTTATAAACATTCATGTACGTAAGAAAAGAGAAAAAAACTCAGAAATTAGTTCTCCAGTCAGTTGAAAACAAGAAATTACAATGTCAATTTATTTTTTTGTAAATTAGAATTCTTTGGAGAAATATAATCATAGGCAATATAGTTGTACAGCAAATACTTTTTTTTCTAAGATAATGGAGCTGTGTGCCAAACGTATTTGCTTTTCAATTTTACCCTTAGGGCTGTATAGCTAGCTAATACATTACACTCCAGCTATTAGGCTCAGTTCAAAGAAATGGAACCTCAGGAGTTGAATAAGAATACATTTGGTGTAAAGTTTGCATCCCTTATATTAGTTAAACATCAATTCAAGATTACATTTTTGATGCGGTGTGTGTGCACTAGCAGCGCAGGAATGAATTGACATAATGTGGATGGAAATGAACGAAGTGAATGAAATTAGCCTTAAAGGGAAATATATATAATTCTGTCCACCAAAAAGTAACAAAACAAAATATTTCATTTTCCAAAAAATATATCTTGATGGATATTTTTTAATCGATCGGTCAGTCATATGAAAATGATACTTGTTGAAGCTATTCATTACAATACTTCCCCTTATGAATTAGATTTTAGTGATGAAACATGTAAAGCATGTCCCATAAAACAAAACACGTCAACGCCCTATGCGGTAAGGTTAGTTTTTAGACACTGAGTTCTTAAGCATGCAACTACATATGCAAGTAACAAAACACTCCTTAAAATTAAGAATGCGTCAGTTTGCTAGAAATGACAATAAAACTATGATGTGATGTGATGTGATGCGATGGAACGGGATGGGATGGTGGGAACAACAGTAATGAGCACTATTCGCATTTTACCAAACTTGGGATGATTTGGAACGCTAATGAGTGATTAGACCGATGATCGATCGAGCACATGCATAATTGGTATCCTTCTCCCAATCATCTCGCCCTTTGATTCTTGACGAGACATAGATATCCGACCCTGCCAGCCTTCCTTGAGCATATGATGGCCAGAAGATCGAAAGCATAGCACAGCAATCATTCAAACCAAATTTCCAAATGAGTAGCTAGTAGCTACACAGGAAACTAGCTAGGGCTCAGCTTTTGAAGAAAGCTAAAGCAAAGGTGTCACACCTTATGGAAGATACACAGGAGTAGAAGCTAGAAGAACTAGCGTATGTATATATACTTGAGGAAATGGGAAGAAACCTTGTTAACCACTCATAGTGATCGACGCAAGACGTACAGCACCAGGGGACATCATCATAGAAAGGGCGAAACAATGGCAAGAGGAGGAGAGAGCATCAAATTAACTGTCAGAGATTTTTAAAATTTAATCATGAACACTGCTCCCTAGCTTAGCTAGTCCGAACTTTATACTTCTACTTCCTGATGCATGGCTACCTTCTACGGAGTGTAGTATGATCCTAGAGAAACAGTGATGAACAGCAGCTCATCAATTTATGCATAAGCAAAGAGAAGGGAGATGAAGAAAGGAGTAAAAAGAGCTACAAGTAAGAATTTAGAGATGATCATAATACTTCTAAGAAAGCAAATTAAGACATGGATGTAGTAAGGTGTGAAGAGAGTCACTGTGACTTGCATGACGTGTCTACTGAAGGGAATGAAGGCAGCCAGCCGTGTGAATGGATGGAGGTACGTGCAACAAGCTAGCTAGCTAGGCCGCGGTTTGCTGTTGATCACCTCGGATGGCCGTGGAAGAAGGGCGCGCCGCCGTAGGGCCCTGGCGTCGGGTACGGGTCCATGACCACAGCCGATGACGACACGGGCGCCGCCGCGTCGGCCGTGCTCGGTGAGGACCCCGAGGCCTCGGCGGCGGCGTGGCGGCCGGTCATCATGCCGGCGCCTGAGACGGAGGGGTCCGGGCCGACGTCGTGCAGGATGCCCTTGAAGACATGGCCGGCGATGCTGACGGTGGTCTGGTACGCCACCTCGGCGTCGGCCTCGTCGACGGGGCCGAGACGCACGCACCGGAATACCGCCTCCGAGCTCACCTCCCGCGGGAACATGAACTGCTGCTGCTGCTGCTCACCTGATCAATATCGAGCATGAGGTGATTGATGGATGAGCTCGTTCTTCGTGGCTAGCTGGAGATGGAGACATATGATGGAGTGCAGTTTTTGTGAGGAGAGGAGAGCTCGATCGAACCTGAGGAGGTGGTGGTGGGCGTAGCGGAGGACTGGCCGTCGCGCGGGCGCTTGGACGGCTCGGCGGCTCCGGCGCCGGCGAGCTGGTGGGTCTGGCGCTCGCGGCGCTTGGCGGCGGGGACCCAGGTGGACTTGACGTGGGTGGGGCAGTCGAAGCCGCGGCTCTTGCAGCAGGTGCGGCACCGCATGTGCACGCAGTCCTTCTTCGCCTGGTTCCCGCAGTCCTGGCAGCTGATGGTCCCCGCCGCGCCCAGGCCGCCGGAAACCGAGCCCCTCCCTCCGCCGCCGCGCGACGACGACGCCGCCGGGTCATCGGCGAAGCGGATGATGTTGGGCGCGTAGAAGGAGTGCTCCTGCACCGGGTGCGGGTGGTGCGGCCATAGCTGGAACCCGCCGCGGGCGGAGGACGCCGTCGCCGTGCTGTAGAGGTAGGCCGCAGCCGCCGCCGCCGCCGCGGCCGAGGACGAGTCGGCGCCCGAGGATGGGTGGACGGAAGGGTGGTGGTCACCCCGGCTGCTTCCTCCGCCGCCTAGAGGGAAGCCCGCCATGCGGCCAGATCCATAGGCCCCTTCGCCCAGCCGCGGATCGCCCGTCTCCGGCTGCCTACCACGAGGCTAGTCTCCGCCGCCGAGCCGCCGTCCGCATGGCCGCGCGCGAATTCTGCTTTCCGATGGAGCTGATCGATGAAGCCTGCTTGTCGACAGCAGCGGCGGCGGCGCGCCGGCGAGCAGCTAGCTGTGTATGGATGGATCGACGCTCTAGCTAGGGTACCGCGCGCGAGTGGAATTACTCCACAATTTTGGCTTTGTCTGCGCGCGAGTGAAAGGAGAAGGGAGGAGGAGGAGGAGGCAGCTGAGCTGAGAGCTGAGACGAGGTAGTATCTTTAATTTTTGTGTGGTGAGATGAGTGATGGGGGGAAGAGCGAGGAGGTCGACAGGGAAGGGCCTGCCACGCCGCCAACGAACCTGCACGCTACTCTACCAAAACAACGCCACCATTTAATACTCTGTACTCTACCACGTCGTACGTGGTCGTATTTCATCCCTAGTACTCCTACAACTCTACAACCTATAGGCTACTGTTCTTTTTCTTTGCGCAAGAAAACCCAGAGCTAGCACACGCTGTCAAACGGAACGGGGAAGGACGCGGACGCCCGCTACCGCGTCGACCGTTCGTCGAGCGAGCCCGTAAAGCGGCGGCACACGCAGACGCAGGCAGGAATCAGGATTCTCTTTCGGGACATTTGATAGCTGACGAAATGATGACACGCCGCCGTTGATTCGCTGTTCATCACCCGGGGTCTTTTCAAACCCTTTCAGGGAAGAATTCTTCCCTCCCCCTGCATCATCTCATCTGCCAGCAGCTTTTAACGGTAAATAATCCCTTTTCGCTTAAAAAAGAAACCTGACGACGCGCATGACAGACGGCGCCGGCGCTGTGCGGCCGTCCTCGTCTCCTCGCGGCGGCGCCTATCATCGCCGCATCGTCGTCGTGCTCCTCTTGCTACTGCTGCTGCTGCTATATCAAAATTCAGAATATTTTTATTTTAGTATCTGCAAGTTGGAATCGGGAGGATTAGTAAAAGAATATATTGACGGGACATGAGGCGATCTAGTGGGAGATCTGTGTGACGTCGTACGTGACAGGCCCTGGATTTGCTGGCCTCATTGCGCTTGCCAACGGAAGCAGGAAGTCGCCCCGCCCCGGTTTGTCGCTCGAGCACCACTATCAATCGTGGGACTCCATCGTTGACCTAGGTAAGTATATAGTGCCAGGAAACATGAATTATGTCCTATCCCGTGATACATTCCGTGTTTTTCTATGATTTTCTAGTAAAATCCATTATTTCAAGGTTCGTTGCTATAATAATAATAATAATCCTTTTCTTTTTTTCTGCCAAAAAGAAAGAAATAATCCTTATGTTGTGGTTTTGACTATTTTTCTTCTTAGCATCAATCAAATGAGAAGTGTCACAACCTCTGCTTTAGAAAGCATTTGGCCAATTGGTTGACTTTAAACAGTATGCGCACACAACGTTGTGTGTGTGTGTGTGTGTGTGTGTGTGAGAGAGAGAGAGAGAGAGAGAGAGAGAGAGAGAGAGAGAGAGAGAGAGAGAGAGAGAGAGAGAATTAAACGTTACTCCTGCTAATATTTTACTTTTACCACACACTAACATGCTCCCTAAGATCAAACAAAACTAGGACCGCGTGCACCTGGGTCACTGATGATTCTCTAATCTTTACATGCATGTGGGTACATTGCTTGGATTTGTTTAGTCTCAGTGACCCCAGGGTGAATTCTGGAAATGCAGGCATGCAGAGCGAGCCAACAGCCACACACACCCGATGTAGATTCTACTGCAGCTCAACACTGTGCGTAACGATTGCTGATTCTTACGTGTATATATATGTTTGGCTGCTTGTTTCATACCAGTACTGGTAAGATAAGAAAACTTAAATTTCCAAACAGTATAATGTAACAGTCATATAATAAGCACAGTAATGTTTGCTCCGAATGCAGACAAAAATGGTTGCGCATGGTACATTCAAGTGTTTTGAAACGTAGAAGACTTATCAAAATTATGAGACGCGAAAATGGCATGAACATTTTGAAATACAGTACAGGACGGACAATGCGACAAATACATGTACCGCAGACTAAATCTAGCGCGCTCAAATGAATTTACAGAGTACTTACATCTGCACTGCAGGGAGCTTTATTGTCTTGGTGGGAGCCATGCGTGTCCTAAACATTCATTCCCCTGCTCAGAACACGTACAGTTCCAGCTCCCGGTTTTGGATGCCCCACAAGGCACGCTTTACACGCAATGGAAGTAACGTTGCAAACAGTGCCGAATTAAGATAACGCATGATAATTTCAACAGTTTCATTCGTCGTGATATTATTGGCGATGCTGGAGTAGACACTACAAGAATCTTACTTTTCCCCTACAGTTTTCATCCTCTTAGTTCATTTTTTTTTAGTGGCTGACAGTGTTCTTACCAAAAATTATGTCTTTCCCTACAGTTTTAATACTTTACCTACAAAGACATTCCCTACAAACTAATTAGCCACATTTATTTTTATGCTTAACTAAATGTGCTAGACACTGTCGGCCACTTGCTAGAAACTGTAGGCAAATGTTACAACTCTTGTAGTGAGACCACAAGGACATTGCATATCGTAGGGAGGATTAGGGAGGGGAAAAAGAAGGGGCAAACTATAACTGTGCATGCAATGCACCCTTTTGCAGAAAAGTGAGTCTGGTTTAAGTCTGGGATTAGGCAGGCATGGCTCATGCAGGAAGCTGATGCAGGCATGGCTGATTCAGGTAGTAACAAAAGCTGATGCTAGTCTGGTCTGATGCAGTCTGATATATGCATGGTACCGACGTGAATGCACATGCCAGTTCGGCGTACGGCAAAATGCCATATAGGGCGTGTTCGGCGTTTTAGAGTCTAAAATTTAGAGGGGTTTAAACACAAAGAATCTTGTCTTAAATAAAGTTTAATTACAAAACTAACTGCAGAACCCCCCCTCTAAATCGCGAGACGAATTTAACGAGGGTAGTTAAGCCGTGATTAGACGATATTTACTGTAGCATCACTGTAGCAAAACATAGATTAATTAGGCTCATTAGATTCGTCTCGTAAAGATGTACCCATCTGTAAAAAGGTTTTGTCATTAGACTTTATTTAATACTCCTAAATAATAAGATTCTCTTTAGAGTTAAATTTTAGAGAGGTCTAAACGGTGAAACGAACACACCCATAGGAGTATCAGCGTTTCCCGTCTGCATAACATGCGTGCCTGCACTCAGGACTAAGGTCCTGTTCGTTTCTTTTAGCGCTAAATTTTAGAGGCCTCTAAACAAAGAGAACTTAGTATTAAATAAAGTCTAATGACAAAACCTTTTTACAGATGGGTACATCTTTACGAGACGAATCTAATGAGTCTAATTAATCTATGTTTTGCTACAGTCATGGTACAGTAATGCTACAGTAACCATCGTCTAACCACGGCTTACTTACCCTCATTAGATTCGTCTCGCGAATTAGACCAGGGGTTTTGCAATTAGTTTTGTAATTAAACTTTATTTAATACTCTTAAATGATAAGATTCTTTTCTTTAGACCTCTCTAAATTTTAGACCCCCATGAAACGAACAGGGCCTAAAAAAACAGGCCCTATGATCCGATCATCAGGCATGTGCCCCAGTTTACTGCCCGTCTTGTCTTGCTTAATCAGTACTCCAGTTTACAGCAGCACAGAATATGCACGATAAAAGCCCATGTGATTATAATTTTCAATGGAGCGTATACCATGTGACTGATTTCCCATTTCAATCTAGTATATCTGTGTCGCTTCTTTGATCATAAACACGCAGTATTATTCCTCGCGTCCGATTATGCCCTTTGCTAGCCCGTCGCCTATATAAAATAAAGCAAGAACAGCACCACACCTTTTGGCCTACCGCCTGGGTGGCAACGTACTCTTGCATCTCTTCTGCAACGAAAACTGCCTTCCCTTAATTTCAACATCTCCAGTGGCCCACCGTTATTGATGAACATGATGTGCCTCTTCAATACTTGCACCTTATGATTTCTAGTTTTTTTCTTTTTCAAAATAAGTTTATTATTCGTTACTTGGCAGGTAACAAAATCACCACAGTAATACAATATGACCACCTGGGTTTAAGCAAGATAAAAACAAAAGAGTTCGATTGCTAGCTAGATCAGAAGTTTTTTTTTTAGACCAAGAGCTTTCCTAGCTTGGGCATCAATTTAGGAGGGGCCAATGAAGGATTAACTGCCTTTTAAATTTTACCAACGCTTTATTAGTGTAAATGTAGCAATTAGTTAGTATTTTTTTAATTCGAATAGCTAATTTATTAGTTTCGTGAAGTGTTTTATTAAAAAAATAGCAGGGGGGCACTTTAGTCTTAAGCTCCGTCAGAGTTACCTTGATGCAGGAACGTAGAGATCAACTTGATTAGTCCACAAAGTTTCGACCCTCGCTTCCTGGGCACAAAGATGAGCTGCAAGGTTCGTTGAGCGCCTTAGGCCATTCTCAGTGGTGTCTTTCATTTCACATGTTTTAAATATGACACATTAACTTTTTAGTTGATGAAAGGAGAATGAAAGAGTGCACTGAGAGATGCGCTTTCATTTCACAGTTCTATGGACTGAATGAGACATTAAATTGTTGCATATGTGTACCAATGGGGATCCATTTTTTTTGCATATGAAAGGAAAAAGAGTCTCAATGCACCTTTCATTCTCATTTCATTGAGTTAGAAAGAGTGTCACTACCCTTTCATTCTAAGGCCAGTCTCAGTGGATACTTTCATTTCACACTTTTCAAAGGTGCCACATCAGATTTAGAGTTTTCACATGATAAATGAAATGGTCTCTCTCAATGCACAATTTCATCTCACGGTTTCATAAGCAAAGTATAATATTAAATTCTTGCATTGAGATTGGTCAAAACATGTTAGGATGAAAGTTTTTGCTCTCAATGGGTCTTTCAATAAGCTTTCATATATATGAAACCGTGCCAACTTCCTTTCATTAGAATGAAAGGAACTTCTCCTCTTTCATCTTAATTGATGTGCCATGTCATCTATTTTGTTGATGTGGCACCTTATTTAATGTTGATGAAAGGCCCATTGAGACTGGCCTAATGAAAGGCTTCCCTTCTCTTTCATATTAAATACCTTGTCATGTCACCTATTTTGCTGATGTGTCACCTAATAAATGTCAAATGAAAGGCTCATTGAGACTAGACTGGAAGAGGAAAAATGTAAAATAAACTCTTGGATGTGAGCTAGCTAACACACCCATGATTTTTGACCGATCATCTGCTCTAATGTGCCACAAGTCCACCAGCAATTTAGAGTCGGTTAATTGCGTCACCCAATTATGACCCCCTATTAGCAAGGTGGAGTGTTATATCTGTAATGGCAAAATTAAAAGCCTTATATATAAGAGTCGAAATTCCACTTCCGGGAAAGGCACGCTCCCTATCACTCGTCCAAAGAATCTACAACCCCTTCCCTTCGCAACGTAAATCAAAGGGCCAAGGACCATGCCTTTCCTGGCAGGTGCCTTTGGCTTTGTATTTAGATGTCTTAGTTGTCTTCTCTATTGGAACTCTGGGATCGATCAATTAGGCGAAAACACAAATTCGGTAGGCGATGAATGCCTCGCCTACAATGAACGGCCACCGTTGCTGTAGTCCACTCAATTAGATGACATACATGGTAGAGTACGTGGCATTTTATATAGCCTAGTTCCTAGCAAATAACTCATGCGATCAAAGCTGCACCCACACACACACGACCTTCTCGTGATTCGCTCCTCCGTGAACGTGAGTCATTCGCTCTGCCACACGACATGGGTGCCCTCCGTCATGAACGCCATACATGCCAGGGCTCTTTGCTCCTAACACCTGCAACCGATCGACTTCACGCACTATCCAATCAATCACGAAGCGTCGCGCACACCATATCTCCAATTGGCTCGAAACAAACTCAAAGTCATGATTATCCTAGCATTCTCATCTTGCATAGAGCACGTCTTACAATCTATAGAGATGGAAAGTCACTACATTCCATTGGAGACATTGGTGGATCTTTGTAGTTGTACGACACAAAGGGGGTTGTTGCCCCCCTCCCCAGGGTTTCTTAAAATAGTAAGAAAGTCTCATGATTGAGCTCTGAATACGGTGTAGAAATACTTCGATCTGGTCAAAGCATTGTTGCTCTACCGTTCGATTCAGGTTCGCATTGTGACCCAATCAACATTGCCAACCATGGTCTGAGCATGAGCGAGCATGTCTCATCTGTTACGTGACTAGGAGGGTGTTCGTTTCATGAGATCTAAATTTTAGAAGGATCACATCAAAGAGAATCTTGTTATTTAAAAGTATTAAATAAAGTTTAATTATAAAACTAACTGCAGAACCCTGGTCTAATTCGCGAGACGAATCTAATGAGATAATTAAGCTGTGATTAGATGATGGTTACTGTAACATCACTGTAGCAAAACATATATTAATTATGCTCATTAGATTCGTCTCGAAATGAGCATTCATCTGTCAAAGAAGTTTTGTCATTAAATTTTATTTAATACTCTTAAATAATAAGATTTTTTTTGATGTGACAGGTGGAGCTCTTACTCCGATCTGATGTCTGATATATAGGAGCATACTCTCTCAACGTACCCTTTGGACTGTTTTAGCACCGGCGACGTACGACGTGTTTCGAGCGTCCGATGGTGGGGATGAACAACAGAGTAGCAGTCGCGATGCATGGAAGGAAGGAAGGGTGCATCTGGGAAGGCGTTAAAGCGAATTAAGGCGGGGGACCAGAAAAGTCCGGGCCCAATAATGGCTCGTCCTATGGCCGGCCGCCTCGAGCCGTGCGCGCTGTACCACCCCAGTTGACCTCCTCCTCTCCGTCTTCGGGAGCCCGAAAGGGAAGGAAGGCCGGGTTGCCCACTGTGCATGCGGCGGTGCTCAGTTGCTCACCACCACGCGCCTCGACGATGCCGGCCGTCCAATGCGATCCTCCGCTGCTGCTGCATCCCTGATCCAGCGAGCGGCGTGGAATGCCAACGGAGCGAGGAATTCGAGACGCTGCTCCAGAGAGGGCAGTGCGGCAGAGGAACAGTGGCGAATGAAGGGGATTTGTCTTTTCCAAATCCGGCGGGCGGGCGGCGCGGATCCCCATGCCTAACGAACCCGCCAGCCCTCCTCCTATCCTGGCGTGGCGTGCGCCTGCTGTGCATAGATCTGCCCCGATGGGAAAAGGTGAAGCGCTTCCTCCTCTCGCTTGGCTCGATCAGCTGCTTTCCATTCCTCTCAGTGTGCGCGCGCACGCAGGCTCTCCTGCCGTCCCGTTGTGCCAAGGAGGAGGAAGAGAAGAGAGATGAGCGAGAGCGCGCGGTCTCGACGTCGGACAGGACGTGGACGGACGAGGTTTCGGCCGTTTGGCCGGCCGCCTCAACTATAGCCGTTCTTCTTTCTGATAGGACGGGCGTTCAATGAATGTCGTTCTTGAATCTTTGATGATGAGAGTTTGGAGAGTTGACAAGATGGCGCGCCAGTCGTTCGGGTCGGGTGTTTCGGTCTCTCTCTCTCACGCTGCCATTCGATGGACGGCATGACCAACCAAAATACGGAGGAGACTAGCAAGTGGGGGGGGTGGGTGGTCCACCCAAACAAAACCCAGTCCCATCGTGTCCACTCCAGGGACGCCCGCCGCCAAATTCTGCAATCTGTGCCATGCTGCCGGCCCACCACCGACTGACTCGTCCCATCCAGCCAGCAGCAACCGAAAAAGACGTCCAAGAAATGGCCCGGTGAAATGATAACGGGCTGTGCTGAAATTACAAGTCTAATCTGGCCTGCATCATAGGCCCATAGGCCAATTCTTCTTCTACAAAGCCCGTCAAGCCTCTCCTTTTCTTTCGTTTCCATTTGGGTCCGGCTCCTAAACCTCAATTCAGGATGGAAACAGGCTGCTGACCTGTGCAGGAGCCAAACGGTTGTGCAGCTGTGACATCAGAGAAATCGACGAGGATTAATAACAAAGTACAACTGGACAAACAGCCAAATAATGCGAGATGTTTTGGTTCTAATTTCACGGTTCCAATTGCGTATAAGTTAGTATAACAGCCAGGCTGACGCTGTTTCTGACAAGACGTCGAAACGCTTGTTTATCCAATGTCAAATTGGATTGTGCCAGGATAGCAACCGACGCTGTGCCTGAACACTTGTCCGGCTACGAAGCCAGCCAACCAAGTTGAAGAAGATCGTAGCATCCATCCCTGCCAGATGACGAACTGGAGATCGCGGATAAGATAGGGCCTGCTAACTGCTAAGTTGTTCTTCTGCTTATGTTTAAGCAGCGCTGATCCTGTGGATGTCTCAGTTTCGTTTCGTCCGTAGCGCTGTCGCGATGTTGACCTAGGTGGCCAGCATCTTCTGCATCATTCCCTCGCGTAGGAAGCATGTGACTGAAAGAAACTCCGTGTTTTAGTTGTCTGAAAGCAGCCGGTTGTCAACTCTAGACAACCAATCGAGATTACGAGTTCAGAAGACCGAACTGTAAAATACTCCTAGGTAATCCTGTTTTGTGTAGTGAGCAATGAGACGGTAGCAATCCTCTTCTTTTCAACCAACGTCCCTATTAGCCAGTACGTAGCATCAATGATGTCTCACTCACAGGCGAGTAATTCTACACCGGAGGAACGATTTTATATCCTGAAATATCTTGGGTCAACCAGCATAGTTAAATGAAACAGTTGAGCACTGAAAAATGGAAGTTCTGTAGTTGGCCCAGGAGCTCTTCGTTGGCGAAGACGAATTCCCGCACCGCGGCGCAGAGCTCCTGGGCCTTCTCCGGGACGAAGAGCTCCGCGATGTTGACCTAGGTGGCCAGCATCTTCTGCATCATTCCCTCGCATAGGAAGCATGTGCCTGAAAGAAAAACTCCGTGTTTTAGTTGTCCGAAAGCAGCCGGTCGTCAACTCTAGACAACCAATCGAGATTACGAGTTCAGAAGACTCCACTGTAAACTAGCAGCTAGCTAGTACTGTTTTCTGTGGTGAGCAAGGGGACGGTAGCTAGCTAGTTCTTTTCGACCAACGTCCCTATTATCCAGTAGCTAGCATCAGGATTCGGGAGCAACGATTTTATATCCTGAACCTGAAATATCTTGGGTCAACCAGCAAAAATCCGATGAAACAGTTGCGCTCTGAAAGAAAAACGGAAGTTGTGCAGATTGATGTGCTATTCTAGATGATGTGATGCGAGAACAGAAGAGAAGGAAGAACCATAAGGATACAGCAAGATTAAGCTACATTATTGACAGACACGTAGTGATGTTTGAGCTTTGTTTACAGGTAAAGCAAAGAAATAAACACAGTATGCATGATCCACGAACACAGTACTAGCAAATTATACGAGGATTAACTGCAAACCAACTCGCTCGCATTGTACCATACCAAAGTCATCAAGAATCAATAGCTAGCGCCGAGAATTATTGTCCACGGATACACATACACACACACACACTGACGATCGAATTCGGCAGAGAGAGGTTCACGTCAAACGCGGGCGACAATGTGACGATGCGCATTTATCATGCGTCGTGGGCGAAGACGAAGTCGCGCACCGCGGCGCAGAGCTCCTGGGCCTTGTCCGGCACGAAGAGCTCGACGGCGTGGTACCCCGGGGAGTCGGTCTTGTCGACGACGTCGACGCCGCGGTCCCTGAGCCAGCTGATGAACTCCCTCTGCCTGTCGACCAGCGGGTCGGCGGCGTTCCCGGTGACCAGGCACCTTGGCAGGCCGGCGACGGCGTCGTGCGCAAGGCTTTTGGCCGGGTTGCAGAACTCGTGGTCGCGGTCGGCGCCCTCGGGAAGCGCGAGGCGCCAGAGCAGGTCGTTGGCCTCCA
Source organism: Eragrostis curvula (assembly GCA_007726485.1). NCBI lineage: Eukaryota > Viridiplantae > Streptophyta > Magnoliopsida > Poales > Poaceae > Eragrostis > Eragrostis curvula. The sequence goes on along the minus strand of RWGY01000051.1, from coordinate 1,929,242 downwards.
GCGGCAGCATGCCGTCGTCCTCGGAGTTCGCCTCCGACGGCGTGCGCTCGACGCCGCCGAGGTACGGCTGGTGGAGCAGGAGCCCGCGCACGAGGTCGTCGGCGGCGCAGTTCTTGGGGGTCCGGACGCCGGCGAAGAAGGCCATGTTGCCGCCGGAGCTGCTGCCCATGACGAAGCAGCGTGACAGGTCGCCGTGCGCGGCGACCCATGGGTCCGCGGGCGCGGCGCCGCGGAGCCACGCCACGGCGGCCTCGGCGTCCTGGTAGGCGGCGGGGAGGCGGTGCTCCGGGGCGAGGCGGTACTCGAGCGACGCGACGAGGGCGGGCACGGCCGCGGACATGGTGTCGCAGTAGTTGTGGTAGAAGATGGACGCCGCGGAGAGGACGACGAAGCCGCCGCCGTGGAAGTAGAGGATGACGGGGAGCTTGGCATGGGACGGCGGGACCGGGTTCGGGAGGTAGAGGCGGAGGTACGTGCCGCGGGCGGCGTCGAGGGGCACGTCGCGGGAGAGGACGGGGCTGGACGGCGAGTCGGCCGACGGCGGGAGGGCCGGGACCTGCGGGCGCGTGACCGTGCCGTCCTTGTTGACGACGATTTGCATGAAGAGGTTGGTCTTCTTCGTCATCACCGGGACCAGCGCGGCGGCAGCTGCGGCGGCGGCGTCCGGGGAGGTGGAGTCGCCCATGGCTCCGCTTCGTTCTCCTCTCTCTCTCTCTCTCTCTCGCCTGTCGTCGCGCGTGTTGCTCCTCTGTTTCTTGGACGGCGACTCGACTGGACGAGTGAACCAACTGTCTGTGGTGGCCTGGCTGGGGGGCGAATCGGGCGGCACGTTTTAAAGCTGTGCGGCGCGCCGTGATGGCGTCGAAATCACCGCAGAAACTGACAGACAGCTTCACCTGAAAGCGAAGGCCTTCATCACTCGCACGCGGCTGAAAAACGAAACGTAGCCGTGCCAGCCGGAAGAAACCGCAGCTGTACACTAGGACCACCGCACAGCAGACAGTAACCGTCCTCTGCATTTGCGTTTCGTTCTTTGGGTTGGCAACAACGCGATGCCGATGCCGACCCGCGTCCTCTGCCCAGCAGCACCTGATCCGTCCTGCCCTGCCCTGCACTGCACACGAGCAGTGCGGCCACCATGATGAGTGGAGCACAAGACTGCCGCCGAATTTGTTCGCAGCGGCCAGGACGGCCAGGCGATCGAGACGAGACGACAGGGTAAAATATGTTCCGCTTTGTTCGCCTGCGATTCAGCAGCTACAGTGTTGCAGTTATTTCTTCAGCAGCCGCTGCAGTGTTTGCAGTTATTTCTTTAGCATCCGCTACAGTAAAACGGTTATAAAACAGCTGCAAAACTTCACAAATGGATGATCCCTCTGCAGCGCACCGAACCACCTGGGTTCTTTTCCTATCGCCGCCATGGAGGGGCGCTTCAATGCGCGTGTACGTCTGCCGGGCATGCTCCTTCTCTACAAACCTTTTCTCTGTTCATGTTGCTTTTAGATGGCTTCTCCAACCCATTGATCTGGTCCAAAAGGAAAGGTTTGATATTGACCTGAAGATGCTGACGGGCATTTTCCGTCGTTCATGGAACTGGAAACGTGTTGTGCTACAAGCGAAGTGGCTGCTCCATCCGCTGCTTCGTGGGTAAAAGCGTTCAGACGTTAGAAAAGCAGTGCGACATTTCCGTCACAGGCCGGCGGCCTCTGCTTTCTTGACCCTTGAGCTCGCGTTTGGCTTTGCCCAATCGGTCATATATACGAAAAATCACCAACTCTGTGTTGATATATTTTTGGACTGTTGCAAATGTACACACTGTAACGCACAGCCACCATACTCCCGCAACTGCAAGTGCGCCTCTATCACGCGTGTACAAATTGACAGCGTCAAGAAACAATAGTGTACACTTTTCCAAAACAAAACAATAGTGTACGACCGCCCCAGTAGATTCATCTGCTTTGCTGAAAGAAAGAGGTTTACACTTTTCAAACAAACGTTTTGATGATCATGGTTTTTATTAAGCTATAAAAACATGTTGTAGATGATAGATATTAACCAAGCTTAAACAGTACTGGACAAATGAAATATTCGGGGTTTAGATGCGCAATGAAAGACAAACCAGGCTGGAATTCCAAACTTTTACGAGAGCTTAACGCGCGATATTTTATTGGAGTCTTCAAGATCCTTTTTTTTTTACTACTTTGTTTTTCCTGGACACGCAACAGAGATTTTCTTTTCCTCGAGTATCTGCCGATGATGCGTTCAGCATCACTCTCCGGGTTCAATGCGATGACATGCGTTCATTCAAAAAAATGAGATGACATGCGATATTTCGGCCAGAAAAATTGTTGACCGAGGTAACAAACAAGAAGAGAAAGTGACCGAATTGTAACATACAGCATGTGGATTGAAAGTGGCCAATAGATGGGACGGTCGGTGGATTTTATTTGTGACAACAACAATAAGGATTGAAAAGGACCCCACGATATCGGCCACAATGATGCCATAAGACGATCGGTGCAAGGAACTAATGGCAGCTACTGGCAGAATTAATATCATTGTTCCTGCTGGTATCCTTCCTGCAAGCCCGATTTGAGAAGAAAGCTTAAGGGTGCGTTTGGTTAAAGGGCAAAGGTGGATGGGTTATGGCCGCCAAGTTTTTTCAAGTGTTTGACTGACGGGCGGGGATGGATGGGGCGGCCAACTTAGGAAATATTCCCTTCAAATGCTAGATGAGTCCATCCCTCCAAATTGGTGGGATGGAGCCATCCACGTTTCCTAATCGTGACTATTAACAAAGCGATTAGCGGTAATTAGTCTATTTGATAATAATTAGCTATTAGGATGACATAATTAATATTTATTAGTATTATGGATTTATTTAATGTGTCAATTAGAGTATAATTAGTGATCATTAGCCATTTTAAATTAATAATGAAGACTAAAAGATTTTTATTTGATAATAAATTATGTCGGGTGGATGACTTCATCCCAAAAAATACGGGCCGCCATGTTCCATCCAACTTCGCCCTCCAACCAAACGCATCCTAAATGACATTGATTTGTTTCTTGATTTCACGTTAATTAAATCTTCCCTGTTCAGAGCTGGCCATGATGGCATTGATTTGTTGGTTCCAACCTGTGACACCCCGTGTCACTGAGAGCACATGGCACTCACATTGCACTGAACAAAAGACAAACAGAAACAGAAATTTCAAATTCGAAATTCAAATTCCAAATAATGGCCAAACGCATGCTTGTGAAGCAACTCAAATTTTTACATAACAACTTGAACAGACAAAAATACCAGTGGGTAGCCCTTCTGAAATGGGAATTTTGGAGAATTTTTGATGATTTTTGGAATTCATCTGGATGCCCAATAAAATCCCCAAAGCTGGAAAAGTTATCAACTTTGAAATGTTGCCATTTGAAATCCCTTTGGATTCCAGATGTGCATGTTGGCCAGTGGATAGAACTTTTCAAGAGCTTTCCAATGGTACCAAATTTGCTAATTTTGGAGATCATTTGCTAGTCCAATTTGTGTGCACAAATTCGGTAATTTTCTGAGTTTGAATTAATTCGGGAAAAATGAAAGATGCCGTGGGGCCCTCATGTCAGCGTCGTCCCTCTCACTGCGCGCGGAGGAACTTTGCCGCCGCGTGGACGCCGGCGTACGGCGCGACGCCGCGGCGCCCTGGCCCGCTCTCGGCCGCTGGACGGCGTCAAAACGCGACTCCGCTTCCCTCCCTGCTCTCTCCCTCGCTCACCGGCCACCAAACCCAAACCCTAGCAACGCCACTCTCCCCACCTCGCCATTGCCGGGCTTCGCCGAGCTCGCTAGCCACCGACGAGTCTTTCCGGGCAGAGCTACCGTGCGTGAAGCTCCACCCCGACGTCCTATCCCTTCAACCATGGGCCCGGACCCCCCTTTTCCACCTTGAGTCGTGAATCGAAGCTTTTTCCTCGACCCGTCCGCAGGAGCTCTCTCGACGCCGCCGTCGATTCAGCCTTCTCCGGTGAGCCCCCGTCTTGCTTCTGTGTTCTCCGTGGTTGGCCACGAGTTGCGCACCCCAGTGAACCTGTTTCCCCTCTTCATCTGCAGCTGTGGGTGCTCGATTTGGAGTTCCCTCCCCGCCACCATCCCGTCGCGGCCACCTCTCCGGTGAACTTCGCTCTCCCGACTTTCTCCGCGACGACACGTTCCACGCCGGCATTCTCCGTGACCTCGTGAAGCCGAGGAGCCAACACGTGCAGCTCCCCGTCGACCACAGCGAGCCCACGACGTCACCGGTCATTTTCCTCCCGCCGCTCCTCGTCGGCGACACTGCTCCGGCCGTCCTCGCTCGCTCCAAATCGTCGAGGTGAACTCTCCATCTCGCGCGCTACCTCCCCGTGCCCTCCGTCCATCGAAAACGCCACCGGAACCTTGCTCCGGCGAGCACACCGCCGCGCTCCGGCGACGCCTCCGGTCAACACATCGGCGACCGCACGGTCCGGATCACGTGTGGCTACACGGGATCTCGTGTGGCCAACCTTGTAGCCGTCTGTGTGCTTTTGCATCTGAGTGGCTGGATCACTTTGTGGTCAGTCCAGATCTGGTGCGGCCCGGTCTGTGTGCCCCCTTGTGTGGCCCAGATCTGATTGGTCCGCCAATTTTTGAATCCTTTTCGTAATTAGATAATTCCTAGAAATTTGCCTGAAACTTGTAAAATCGATATAAAAATAAATACAACTCAGAAAAATGCAAATCCAATTTTGTTGGACTCCTTGTGACATGATCTATCCCATAAAAATGAGGAATCACACTTTTGCAGAGTGTGTATTTTCTGGAAAATACATCTGTCCAGATCTTGTTTAATTCATTATAAATTATCTGTTGCCCAATAAATTCTGAACTCTTGCATGCCTGTTAAGAATCTGATAACACACCACAGAGCATTTTTCCACTGTCACATGTTGCCTAATTATTTTCTTATGATTTAAATCATGTTCTGCACTGTATAAATTATTATAAATAATCTACTCTGCAATAAATCATGAAACTTCACCATAAATTACTTCCCGTGGCACTCTTCACCAGAAAAATTCCACTGGACATAAATCAACTTTCGAAATCACATTATTCATTTAACTTGCCTAAGTTGATTAATGGTAAACTTAATTAAAAGTTAATGAAGGAAATACTCCAGACGAAATTAATTAACAAAGTTAATCATTTGCACTTACAGTGCAAATGACTGTCCTATCAAGTAATTAAATCATTAATTGCATCATATTCTTACATCTAACTTTGCAGTATTTTTCTTGTCATAACGTGTAGTGACAGAGACGACTCCGGAGCCACTGGACTTCCAGCTGCCGGAGGAGCAGACCCAGGAGGTGCAGGAGGAGCAGCCGCAGTAGGACACTGACCCCGCTGACCCTGTTAGCTACACTCCTGAGCCAGGCAAGCCCCGGTGCATGCCTCCCTATTTAGGATTTTATTTTCGCACTTGATTGGGGCTAGTAATTGCTTGTGCATTAGGTTTATTAGGAGTTGATGTGAAACCTTAGAACTGCAATAGGATTACCCTTTTTATATCCTACCTTGTGTCCTATTTTTGTAGATGTGGTCTAGGTTGCGTTAGAACTTGCTATGTTTAAGGACTAGCGAACGGTAGAAGTCGAGTGGTAGGTCCCACTCGCGAGTTAGGAATTATCCTGGATTGTACTAGATGGATTTAGGAGTTGTTGAGACCGGACGGGGAATTGTTTGTGTAGGATGGTTGGAGAATGCTGGGCCTTCACGGTGGTGTAGCCCCGTCTGTGTCGATTGAGGACCGTTCGTTGTTGGCCCTATTGAGCAAGTTCGAACGTACTGATCACATGCTAGTGTTTTTATGGGCCTAGTAAACCTAGTAGCCTGTGACGCCCTGATGTCTAGCGGATACTTGCACTTTCTATCATGGTACTTGAGAGAGAAGGGATGCCTCCCAATCGGGGCGTACGTCTGGGACGGGGACTGTGCGGGAGGGCCTTTCTCGGGAGGTGTGAGACCCAGCCAGCTTTGGGGGGAATCAGCGTAAACGGTTGCTGCATGCGACTTTTGCGCGTGTGTGGCGTGTGGTCAGGTTTTTCTCCTGCAGGATGTACATCGATGCCGCCGCTCTCGGTCAAGAGCAACCTTGCTCAGTGCGCCACATCGTAGTGGGATATGATTGATGATGATGACTAGTACTTATATTCATTGTATCTCATTACTGCTCTATTGATGATATGATGTGTTGTTACTTATATCTGTTTTAGCTAGATGCACATTGCTTTATTGGATAAGTACTTAAATGGGAATTAAAGACTTGAAAGTAAGGACCAAGTAATTAGTGCGGTTTTATGCTATCGAGTCAGCCACCCCTTTTGTAGCCTTGCATATTAGGAGTCGGCTGTAGTTAGCCTTTTGACGGGTAAGTCTTGCTGAGTATTAGTTGCTCAGGGTTTGGCTCTTTATGATTTTATTGCAGGTAGCACCTTTATCCCCGACTCTACGGGTGGAGGTGGACAGTGGGATGGCCAGCTTCCCTATGGTTGGACAGCTCACTGGGAGACTGAGGAGTGATCTCCTCTCGAGTCCGCATCTTCATGGCTTTGGATGCGGGTTCTTGTGTATCGTGAGCGCGTGCGCTTGTACCTTTATTTCTAGACTTGTATCGTTTATTTCCGCTGTGCGACTCTGTGTTTTAAATGAATTAATGTAACTACTTAAAGACTTAATTTATGCTTTTTATATGCTGTACTGTTGCGTCTGTTCATCAGCGTTTGACCGACTCGATCCTGCGAAAAGCGGAGACGCTTCAGCTTAAGGCTGGCGTATGCATCATTGGTTCATTGCACATTGACGAAGAAGCTGGAGTTCAAGTTCACATCTCTTTTTTTTTCTTTTGCGATTAAATCCAATTTCATATCGAATACATAAGGGACATAGAAATGATGATAGCAGGTTATTATCACGAGTAGTTTTCACAATAACACCTCGACACATTTTAGGCTCCCTTTGGAAGAGAGGACAAGTATAAGAATTTTGGAGGATTCAAAGCCTACCAAAGTTCTCGCTGTTGAATTCTTCGGAACACATGAATTGTTCCTATAAACTCTTTTGAAATTTATATGGAAATTTATATGGAACTTCTTCATATGAGTTTTGGAGGAAAATAAATGCGAACTCAAACTTTTTAAACACTTTCCTATGAGTTTTTCTCACGCTTCAAGGCCACATGTTTTTCTTTTACTGCATCAAATACACAAAAAAATTATAAAACAAGATGGAGGGAGTAGTCACAGTTTCATCGTTTTGAAAATCAAAGCGGGTTTTACGCAGACCACCTGACGCATCAGAGTCCAGATAGCGGGTCCACATGGCAGAAGCCTCGACCTGGTTGAGCCAGACCAGGAAGGCAAGCAAGCAGGTCCCTGCGTCATTCGCATTTCGCACGCGCTTGGGCCGCTTCACTTTCCTCTCCCCTTCCCGGACCGAACCAAACAAGCCCTTGCTCCGCCCGCCGCCGCCGGGGTCCGAGTCAGGTCGCCGCCGCACAATGGCGCCCTCGTTTCGGCCGGCGCCGCTGATGGACGAGCTCGTGGAGGAGATCCTCCTCCGTGTCCCGCCGGACGAGCCCGCGTGCCTCATGCGCGCCGTCCTCGTGTCCAAGAGCTAGTGCCGGCTCGTCTCCGGCCCCGGGTTCCGCCGCCGATTCCGCGAGCGCCACCGGACGCCCCCTTTGCTGGGCGTCATCCATGGAGAGTCGCCACGGTTTGCCCCCACCTGCTCCTTCCGCCATTCCCACCCCTACTTCCCCGTGTATCGCACCTCTCGTTTCAGCATGTATCGCATCTCTAGTGCGCTCGACTCTCGCCATGGCCGCGTTCTCCTCTATTGTGAGCCGTTTCTCGTCCTGACCAAGCCACCTACCGAATACTTACGCTTCAGAATCTGGGACCCCGTTGCCGGCGAAGTTCTCTATCTGCCGGAGGTGCCGCGATTTGGCACTAAGAGCTTCAATGCGGTGGTGCTCTGCGCGGCACCTGGCTGTGACCACCTGGATTGTCACCAGGGACCCTTCCTCGTGGTACTCGTGGGCGCTGTCGATCGGGGGGTGTTCGCCTCGGTCTACTCATCTGAAGCTAACGCATGGAGTAAGCCATCCTGCGCTCGCTACACGGGACTCCTATCCACTCATATTCGTGGTGCCCATGTGGGAAACTCTGTCTATTTCGTGCGCAATTGTACCCCTAGAATTCTCAAGTACGATTTGGGCACACAGAAGTTTAATGTCATTGATGCACCTCCGATGTGGGATCATCGTGTTGTGCTCATGACGGCCAAGGGTGGTGGGCTGGGATGTATCACATCGGACGAGTCCAGACTCTACCTTTGGTCTAGGGAAGCTGGTTCTGACGGAAATATTGGATGGGCACAGAGCAGAGTCATTGAGCTGAAGGCTTTGATCCCCGACAGTGTCGAAATGACGACGCTTGGTGGGAGCCAAGTTGAGGTGGTTAGCTTTGCGGATGGCAGTGGCGTCATTTACATGGGGACATATTATCATGGTTCTTTCTCTTATGATTTAAAGTCAGGGCGGGTCAAGAAAGTAGAAGGGGTTTGTGGCAGAGACAAAATTGTTCCATACATGAGCTTCCATACTCCAGGTACAACTCTTTGATTTCTCAATGTTTTGCAGTTCAGTGGAAAATATGGACATTGTTCAATATAAAAAATGTTATGTCTACCTAACTTTTGTTACTGAAGTGGAATATTAGAATATCATATGAAACATTTTACCTCTACCTAATTTTCTTTTCTTCACCGGGTCACGGACCATTCTTTTGCTGATATATATTCTAAACAAAGAGTAGTTTTTGTCAGGATTTTGTCTGTTCTTATTTTACTCAACAATTGTTGTTGTTAATGAGTGGAAGACAAGTTACTTCTTTTTCGTAGTCACTAATCGAGCACCTGTGCATTGCAAGGGTTCACATATCATCCACCCAATACTACGCTTTTTTTTTGCGCTAGCAGTTATGAATCTCAACGGGTAATCCACAAATGAACAAATTCCACTCCCAAACTATGGTGCATTTATTAGTTTATAAATTCTACACTCGAAATGAGTTCCTGACACCTGCAAAGTAGCATGCAGTATCCAAAGCATTCAACACTTTTAATGGTACACTTAAATGGTAACATGTTAGGAACCTTTAAATGGTACAGTGTACCTGACAATAGATGTTAGGAACCTATAGATGTTAGGTTCCTAACATGAGTGAGTATAAACCTTTGATTCAGATATAAGTCTGCAAAATGCAAACGATCAATTATAATAGGAAAATATCAGTCTCAATACAGTGGTACCTGACAATAGATATTGATGTGCTTTTTTATGAACCGTGACACCCTTCTTATACATAGTTTTCACGGCAAGGTTCCAGGGAACACTGATCACAGATCTGTCCCTGTGTATGGCTTTCCATCAACAAAATCTAAAATGCGTCATTATTGACCTGTCTTGGGAGCCTATGAAACAAGGCAGTGTAAGTTTGTATTAACAATGAAAATCTCCATCTATCATCTAGGAGTATCAGAACGTGGTATTGATAGCAGTCATATGTCCAAAAAATTATCAATAGTTTCAGAATATTGCCTATTACGCTGTTCATTTTTGACACATACCCATTAGAGATTAGTGGGTACCCAGGGTCAATATTATCTGCAGATTGCATAATTGGAAAGTAACATTGGATTTGAATCTGAAAACTTATCAATCTATCAAACATGATCAGAAACATATCCCAAGAAGGTTCCCATAGGTATAAGGAACATATTTACATATAAGAGTATAATCAATGAGCCCGTAAGTGTTTTTTGAAGTATGCATTTTGTTCATGTTGTCAGTGTGGATCTATTCCAGAGCATGTGAGCTCGATGGGAGGTTAGATCCATTTCCCCTCCTGAGGCTATGTATATGTTTGATAGTAGGTGTAAATTTTCAGTTTTCAGAGTTGTTATGTCATCTATGTTAGATCCATTGCAAAGCATTTGAAAATCATCTAGCTACTTAACTGGTAGGGCTCTGGTCTTGCCTGAGAACAGTCATAACTGAAATCTTGATGGCATAAAAACAAAAAGAAAAACACAAGGCTGTGCCTATCTTGGAGTTGCATGCATTTCTGTCTCCAAGATAGCAGGTGCTGTTTAGTGGTCAGTTAGCTGCAATTTCTTGGATCATGTGGTTGATAAGTTACAAATGTTTACTGTGACGTTTCTTTAATTAGCTGATGATGTTTTTCAACATTTGTCTTATTCTGCAGCACTGCCAGTGGCTTTTACAGGTGATAGTCCAAGAGATGGTGCTTCAAGTGCATGAAAAAACTCAAGTTGCCTATGAAAATGTTCTGATAAATCAAGGCGACGTATGTGGTGATCCTAAATGGAATGCAATGTAAGGTTTGTGGCGGAGCAATTTGTTAGGTTTGTGAGTTCTCTGATGTCTGATTCTGTTGGCATCGAGCTGATAACTTGTCGATGCCAAGCTTTCTGGGCTTGTTAGTAAGAGGGTAACTTTTTGAGTTCTGCTTCATGTGAGCTCTGAAACTTTTTGAGCTTGCAATGAGTCAGGATCATTTTGTCAGAAGTACTGTAATCTAGAATGAAGCATGCTATTCCAACCTAGTAGGAGTAATTCTAGTTTGGTTCAACTTCTTGGGTCATGAATATTGGCTGTTGCTTTTCTCCTTACATCGTTTTTGTCAGCTGAGATTAAACACCCCAGGCCGAACTGCGTGGATGTGGTACTACAGTGCAGTGGCGGAGCCACGTTAGGGCCAGACGGGGCCCCGGCCCCCCCTTGGCTTGGTAGTTTTTCTGTAGACCTACAGCTAAATCCCTATGTCAGCTTGTCAAATTGGTGGAGAAAATCTAGACTGCGATGCTTTTATTCGGACAGCAACATTTAGCTGGTCAAGAACAGAGAAATGCAACCTTAGCCGGGGCTAGCTGCCTGTTCTAGAGCTCCGTATATAGCTTCCGTACTGTAGCGGCCCCCTCTACAATCTGGAGCTGGCTCCGCCACTGCTACAGTGATTGTGTGGACTTTGATTTTTAGTGATTCGTTTGTTTGTCTGTGATTCATGTTATATGCTGTTTCGTTCCTTTGGTGATCTGGTATCAGTTTTGTCTGCCGTCAGCGAGGCATTTTGCTGCTGTTCGGCTTTGCTGGGGACAGGGCTCTTGGTGCTTGCCAAGGTTACTATTTCTACGGGTTGTGCACATGTTACTTGTCCCCCTTTTTTTTTAAGATTGTTTTAATTAGTTGTCCTTATCTGTGAGAAGATAAATTTTACAGTGCTTTTTTAATTGAAACAAGAACATTGCTGTTATTGATGGGGTGAATCTTTTTTAAGCACAATCTCTGCCAAACGAGCTGTGTTTTTTGTGCAACGTTTTTCCTTTTTTTTTTTTTTTTTTTTTTTTTTTGAGATATTTGTGCAACGTTTTTCCTGAGAACACTTTGCCGAACCACTTCGCCAAGGCAGGCAGAAGGTCCAGTAGTCTTGCCCGGCCCGGTGTCAAAAAAAGAAAAAGTATTGCTCGGCCCATTTCGCCGAGTTAGTTTGCCGTCCCAGGGCATGCAAACTCAGTGCTGCAACTTTTTTTTTTTTTTTTTTTGAGAGGAACTCAGTGCTGCAACTTGGTAACAACCAGATGTTGCAACTTGCAACGGCTGATGAGTCCACACCTTGTTACCAGAGAGAATCAAATGACTCTAGAACAGCAGATGCACATGTTGCTGACACAGAGAATCAAATGACTCTAGAAAAATGGATTCCGTGTCAGTTAAGCATGGGCAACAGGTGTAATGTAAAGCTTTGGAACCAACACCAGCCATCATCACGACTCGTGATTCACGCGATCAACGGCAAATTTAGTCGTTTTTCATACTGAAGCGGTAATTATCGGCTCGTGTCACAGCACACGTTCAATGGACTGAGCCATCATCAAGCTACTAGGCGGAGTAGAGCTCAGGCTTGGAGAGCCTCGGCGTCGGCACGGCGACCAGCGGCGTGGCTTTCTTCATGACGATGGCGAACCTCTCGGCCAGGTCGAGCTTCGCGCCGGCCGGTAATTCCCAGTCGAACGCCTGTAGGAGCATCGCGAGCGAGTATGCCGTCATCCTCTCGGCCATGGCGATGCCGGCGCAGATCCTCCTCCCGGACCCGAACGGGATGTAGTCCAGCTCGTTCCCGGTGAAGTCCCACCTCCGGCTACCGCCGCCTTCGCCGTCGCCGGCGAAAGGTAGGAACCTCTCGGGTACGAACTCGAGCGGGTCCTTCCAGACGGCGGGGTCCCTCTGGATCGCCCAGACGTTGACGAAGACGCGGCACGCGGCGGGGACGCGGTAGCCGGCGACGGCGGCGTCGGCGGTGGGGCAGTGCGGCACCATGAGCGGCAGCGCCGGGTGGAGGCGCAGCGTCTCCTTGGTGACGGCCTGCAGGTAGTGCAGCTGCGGCAGGTGCGCCTCCTCCACCAGCCTGTCCGTCCCCACCACCGCGTCCAGCTCCTCCCGCACCTTGCTCAGAATCCGCGGCCTCTGCATCAGCTCCGCCATCGCCCACTCCACCGTGTTCGACGTCGTCTCTGTCCCCCCGACCACCATGTCCTGTCGTGTTCGTGGGACAGAGTAATCAATTAGCTTCTCAGGCAATTAGCAATCGGTAATCAATTAGCAAGATGATTAATTTGTACCGTACCATGAGGAGGGCCTTGACGTTGGTCATGGTGAAGGCGGCCTTCCCGTCGCCGCCTTCCTTCTCGAGCCTGAGCATGTACTCGAGGAAGTCTTCTTGTGCGTCGCCGGCGGCCTTCACCCTCTGGTCGATGATCCTGGCGAACATCTGGTCGAAGCGGTCCTTGAGCACGTCGGAATTGCGGCGGATGCCCTGCAAGTCGAACCGCGCGAGCGCCGGAAAAAAGTCGGAGACGTTGGGCGCGCCGAGCATCTCGGTGATCTCGGCGACGAGGTCCCGGAACTCCTTCCCCACGGCGGCGCGCTCGCTGTCGCTGCCGACGCTGCCGCCCCACAGCGTCCCCGTGATCACGTTCATGACGGTCAGGAACATCTGCGCGCCGACGTCCACCGGCGTCCCCGTCCCCGCGGCGCGGTGGAGGTGGGCCAGCGTGGCGCGGAACTCACGCGCGCGGAGCCCGTGCACGTTCTCGAGGCCCGACGGGCTGAGCATCTCGCGGACGCAGACGCGGCGGAGCAGGCGCCACGTCGGGCCCACCGGGTTCCACACGATGTTCTGGCCGCCGCCGTAGGAGATGGACCGGGCCGCGTCGGGGACGTCGCGGCTGGAGAAGACGAGGTCCTGCTCGCGGAGCACCTCGCGGGCCAGCGACGGGGAGGTGATCACCACGCCCAGCTTGGAGCCCAGACGGATGGAGAAGATGGGCCCGTACTTGCCGGCCAGGCGCGCGAAGTAGACGTGAAGCTCCGGGTCCAGCGACAGCAGGCTGCCCACCAGCGGCAAGCCCGTCGGGCCCGGCGGCAAGGGGGCGCCGCCGCCGCCGCCTTTGCCGCGCCGGAGGACGGCGAAGAGGTAGAGGAACGCCGCGGCGAGGAGCGCCGCGTAGAGCAGCGTCGTTGAGGTGTTGGCGTCCATGGCTGCTTGATTAGCTAGCTCAGTGCTGCCGCAGAGTCAATGCACGGAGAAGAGCTAGAAGAAACTAGTGCGCGCGGAATATGTATGCAGAGTGGGTACTGGGCGGCAGAAATACCGGGCCGGCCAATAGAAGCGCCTGATATTTTTTTGGGTTTGGCATCGTGTTCAACGGAGCTGGGAAGAAGCATCTCGCGTGTGGACGGGAGCACGGAGGCACGGAGATGCGGCGTTTGTCTCGTTCCGGCAACCAAATCTCTCGCGGCCGCCTCGAAAAACAGAGACGGCCGGCGCGCACGTCGATGCAATGCAACCAGCGGGAGCAACAAGAACCACGACACGAGCCTCTGCTTCCGACTGTCTTTTATGATGTTTTTCCTTTTTTTAAGGCAGGACATCCTAGAATGGGGCAAAATTTTTATTCATATATGCAACAAACTCTACATGGTTCAGCCCAGGAAGGCCATTGACATACTCCCTCTATTTTTATTTTGCTGTCCTATGCTCCATGCAGTAGAACTTCGTAGTATCTCACTTGGAGTAGCGGACAGCATCGCGTGGCACGTAGCTTTCCCTGAAAATCTGCCCCGGATTTGTACAGTTGCCGCTCTCGTCGGGAACTGGCGCGATGGCTTGGCCGCACAGCACAACGAACGGGAGATGCCACATGATGGTTTTTGTTTCTATTTTCTTCCGATATGATGTGACCTGCCCATTTTCTTCCCATATGTAACAGTAGTAGTATAATTTGTACTACTCTTAATTCTGTCGCCATCACTTGCCGGACAGACTACTCCCTTATCTCGCTTTGCCAGATGTGATCATCCAATCCTCGCGGGCCACGCGGTCTCAAAATACTGGAGTCGGTCGCAAGAACACGCGGTGGGGTGGGCAAGAGGAGCCTTGTTCGCGCCTGAGGCGACACGAGATAAGTGCGTGAGCTGGGCATGAACGGGTGGTGATGATGCGCCGTACGTCTCCGACGATGGCCATGAGACGGACGGCGCGTGGTCTGAAATGAAGTAGGGCCAGCCAGCACGCAGCCACCTGCCAGCGCCGAAGCGGTTCATTTCGCTCTCTCCTTGTGTGTCTTTGGCAAGCCACTCTGAGGTCAGCTAGCGGCGATCAAATGGTTTGTTGACAAATAGTAGTATCCAGTTTGTAAGTACATCGTGTACATACATGTATTCGATCTAGATATAGGTTCATGACCTGACCGAACTACAATCTATTCTGTTCACACATCGAATGGTCCGTCTAGGGATCGGACTAGTTCAAGAATCACAGCAAGGGTCATCACAGTGTGCATTGGTTCATATACAGTGTGCTCATACCGAATCTGATGACACGGCAACAAGAATCAGCATTGGTTCATTTACAGTGTGCTTATACGTACATGGCAGCAAAATGCTGCTACTGCTCTGTTTCTGAAACCTGCTACTCTGTTGCTCAAAACCTGACACTGCAACAACAACTACAAACATACGCACACACAATTCAGCCAATTTCTAGCTCTTCTTCTAGCCATCCAGAAAAGTTGTGATTTCCACAATTGCGACGCGCTAGGAGCTACCAAGTGACTGCAGCTGTTCGCGATTTCCACAATTTACACTTGTTTGTAACGTGCCGAGCGAGCACCTCAAATGACGACAGGCAAACCAGAGATAACAGAAAGGATTATTACAAGATAAAAAAGGTCAGGTTGTCATCTGAACGCTGAATTAAAGTATGCAAATGGCACCTTAATGGGTCTGGATGCCAATCAAATTCACATGAACCAAGAGTGCAAAGGAAATAACATCACACGGCCTGCCAGGTCTTTATGCTGGCCATTCGACATGGGCTTAGAAGTCTAGAATCGGCTCAAAATACCCGAGTAACCGTACACAAAGACATGAGACTGGTGGCAGTGGATTTTACCCTTGCATTTCCTTAAGACGAGAGATCAAAACCATTGACACCTTGATATCCCTGCAACTCTAGTCAGGAGCTGAAGGCTGGCTGTACAAAAGTGAGAAGGAGCAATCAGAAATGGAGAATCCAGTTATTTATCAATTAACAGAGATTTAGAGTGCAAGGAAGAGCCAATCCACTAAGCATACTGAGTTGACCTGAGAACACGTTGATGTGCTTGTTCTCTAGACATGGTGACTAAAACAATTTCTGCTTATAAATTTGGGAATAATGCAGAGAGCACATTGTTTTTGAAACATGCCAGAATTTGAACTTTCCAAATATGTAAGTTATTTAAAGGATTTCGTTCAGGTGCAAGGCAACTGATGTGCAAAAGGATCATAAATCAGAATACTAAACATGCGTGAGTACAACTTTTTCTACACCTCTTAGGTTGGGTAAGTGTCATGCAATGCAATTGTAGAGAAAAGGAAAACTGAGATAAAAGAAGGAAAAGGAAGAAAGGAATCTGACAAATTACTACATAGTGATAAGAGTAGGGTACAGATTCCCTAGAAATAAAGAGAACGGAAGAATACAACTACTGTGTATGGATACCATGCTAATATTTTTAATACATATAATATGGTAATTGAAGGGGATGAGACACGAACAATCAGAAAAAAATCCATCTATTGGTACTATTCCAGAAGTCAACAAATATATTAAATGTGGTTCAACTATATACATACATAGCTATATACACTTACCTGCCAGCAAATTGTTTATACGGTACAGGGTTTTCATTTTTCATTTATTCATAACTTGCTATGCTGGTTCCTAGCATCCAAAACTTTTCTAACATACATTTCACTTCCTTTCTTTCACGCATATGAAGGTTATGGAAATGTCGGGAATACAGAACAAAAGGAGAGATCATGTCAGCTTACTTATGTTAAACGTTCGACGAACTTCAGGACTTTAATCACTCTCTCACAAGGAAAGTTAAACTTGATTTCGACTATCTTAAGGTGCTCCGAAATTGCAGAGGATCGTTTCTTCGAACAGGTTGCTTTCACTTCAAATTTATGGTCAGGCCCCTGCAGTTAACACATGCAACAGCATATTTCCAGTATCAATCAGGAGTATAACAACTCTAAAATGGAGAAACTGACAATTTACAAAGTGTGGACCTCAGAAAAGAGCTGAAGGGTTAGCTTCTCTAGAACTGGTGAGTGTTCAAGCATGCAAGCTAAGGCAGAGAAATCATCCGGCACGCACCAGTACTCATTGAGCAACAGAGTTTTTAACATGCTAAAGGTAGGGCACCATCTCAAATCCCTTTTGAAAATAGACTGGAAAGTTGCAAAGAAAAAAGATGAGACAATCCATACGGTGGAAGTGTAAGATGGTGGCAATGCATACAAGAAGCTGTCTTCGTTAAGCCACATCTTCCAGTCCAACAATGAAATAGATAACTTTGTGGAAATAATGGAATAATGTACTGAGTGAGGTGTAAAATACCATCAGGGGTCCAGAGATCAACACCAATTTCCTTGCTTTTGATAATCCTTTTAGAAGCACAAAACTGCCATTGCCAATGTTACCATTGTCACGATACTCACAATTGCAATCCTGGCCAGCCTGACATCGTTTCTTACAGCGGTCTTTACAATCATCGGTTACTCGAACAAATGCTTCCACTAATGATTGCATGTTCTCAAGGATGGGAGCCCAGCCCCAAAATGTATCCAGACGTAATGAAACCAGATTTGGGGCATAAATTCGAATGCGGCAATCGTCCGAGAGTTCAGAGTCAGTGATGCTCAGACATTTCATGGAAGCAGATGAGATCTTTGTGGCCGATGAAATTTCACACTTCTCAAATTCCAGATGTTCCAAGGCTGAACAACTCGTGAAGTCAAGGAAATTGTCGTGACACCGTACAGAGTGAAGCTTTAGCCTTGTGAGGTGCTGGGAAACAACAGTGCGGTCATCCAGCTCAAGCCAGGGTTCCGTATAATCGATGTCCTCGACATGGAGTGTGAACTCCTGAACTTTGCATGCTACAACATGCCGAAACCATTCGCGCACGAGGTACCCGTCACTTTTATCTGGGTACTCACCGATCCTGATATTGCACGTGTCGAGAGGCGAGGCCCCGCGGAGGAGGAAGAGAGGGTCCAAGAACCTCTCGAGGGCAGTCACGGACACCGGTTCATTGCGGAGGTAGCCAATGCGCAGGCTTGTGGCCGACTTCCAGAGATGGTGCCACCGACGGGCGAGCACGCATGTCCGCACGGCCTCCTCCGCCGGCACAAAAGAAAGCACCTGGTGCAGGACCTCGTCCGGCAACGCGCTGACACGGTCTTCTTCGCCGGCCTCCGCAGGCGCTCCCTCGTCCTCTTTCCCCCTTTTCTGGGCAGGCATTCCGTCGAGCATGACGCGGGCGTCGATCCTGCGGGGAAAGATCCTTCATGAGAAGGAAGGCGCAGGGAGTGCAGGGTACGGGAAGAAGAGCAGGAGACCTCGACCAGTGGCAATTTACCTCACCGGCGGGGAGCTGCTGCTGCGGCGGCGTACACCCAGTAAGGACCGCGGCTACGCGCACGCAGTCCTTGCGGAGAAGCGAAACCGAACCGCGGGCGTGCAGAGCTGGGGGCGCTGGAACTGTCGCATGGGCCGAGTAGAGGCCCAGTTAAAGAAGCCCATTGTTGGCGAGGCCTGAAAAGCGAAGCTAAGAAGCAATACAGTGCTGGAGGTGGACGACGGCCGGTGGCCGCTGCTCGCCGGAGACTTGCAACGGCGGGTGGAGCTGACCTCGAGGAAGTCTTGGAGACTAGGGGAATCTATAGGATTGATTGGAAATCAAAGCATCAGCAGTTCGGCACTTCGGCGCGCCGTTTACTGTAATCGAGCTTCAGACTTTCAGTAACGGGAGTGTCTGAATTCTTCAGGTGGTGTTTCGTCACCATCTCCTCATCAACGATGGAATAAACAAAGCAGTGATAAAGATCACCCAACCAACCAACCAACCTTGTTGCCGAATGCAACGCAGACAAAGAAAGCCTCTGACGGCGATCGGCTGAGCTCCAAAGCAATTCGGTCAGCTAGCTTTCTCTGTCTGACAAGTACAATTCACCCAATCACAGTTCCTAGGACGCCCCAGTTCGTGCCTGGTGATGAGTTGGTGATTCTATCTAGCGTTTTCACTTATGACATCTTCTAATGCCGTCGTTGCTGAAAATTGGTTCATTGGATCCTTCTTTGGCCCCTCTTGCATCTTTTTCAGGGAAAATGGACGCCCTGGTCTAGTTTGGCCCCTAAGCGTTCACTTCATGGAAAATTCAACTGATCTAGCATGCAATGTTCGGTGCTCGTATAACATAGCCATGTTGTTCAGTATAACATCGCCACCGTATTCCTTCATTTCTGGTTCGCTGCTGCTTATCCATGATAAAATACACCGGCATGCGTTTGAAACCTGTTCTCTGAAATCGCCATGGATGGTGACAAGGAGACATGTCTCGTCATCCGCAATTCGCCATGTTATTCAGCATTCGGCAACCTTATAAGCACTCCCGGTGCCTCACATATGATGCATTGCTCGTATAGAACAAAAGATTTTGGTTTCTACTATTTGTCATACTTAGATACTTAAGGTTCGTTCTATCAACACAAAACCCTTATTCTAAGGGCAAGACATCACAATCCTACGGCCTAAACACGCCTCTTGCCTATCTGTTTCAGTCTTATTCATGTATGCATCTATCGTCTATACTGGGAGCAGGGCAGTGCATGAACACCTGCATGTATGTCTCTGATCTTCAGAACTTTTCGTCCATTTCAGCTGTGAATCATTGAATTGTCGACCAAGTTTGAACTTTAAATGTCAAAATCTTGATAGTCTAGCAACCAATCCGTTGGTCCATCCCATGGCAATGGGTCTACGACGATACCAGGCTCATCATGGCTGCTGCTAGTAAAATTGAGCCATGGCTCGTCGATCGGGAGATCCAGCTCCAACCGCCAATTCACCATCAGATCCAGGTTGTGACTGCAGTTGTTAGTGCTCTGTTCCGGCTGACTGGACTGCTCATATGAGTAAGTGGGAATTTGCATGGTCTCCTGGCTGCATTCCTTCAAGCTCTGCATGTCTCCGCTGTTGCTGGATTTAGCCGATTCGATTGTAACAGTGGATTGTGAAGTAGCTGCGTTGGAGTTGGCCAGAGGCTGGTGTGTCGCTGGGTCGATACCCATCTTGATGAGCTTCTTCTTGATGTGCGTGTTCCAGTGGTTCTTGATCTCGTTGTCTGTTCGTCCAGGTAACCTGGCAGCAATCTTGGACCATCTGCAAAAGATGGAAGTCATCAGGATTCAAGAGTGGTGGAAGGGAGAGTAATATTTTGTTTCTAGAGAATAACACATATGGGCGAAAAAGGATCGCCCAGCCCTTTTTCTCATTTTCCAGCTTGTTAAGTTCAAAATTTACATATTTGAATCCTTTTTTTTGCTTCATGCTCCTGTGGAGTTTGCGCTAGACATCACAAACTAAAGAACGACCTAACAGGTGTGATTGCTACTGTCCTTTAACCTTTTAAGTGCACTTCAACTCACGCAGATATAGAATCGATCAGCGGCTGATTCGAACCGCATGATTAAGAAAAAGATATTCACTCCTTGCACTTTTTTAATAACGTAGCTCTAATAAGCTCAATAACCATGGAAACACAGTAATTGGGTATTATCTTTCCGAAAGGTTTCACGAAATGTCCAAAGAACTAAAAGTGACTCCGACGAAAAATAGCAGATGTTTATTAAAAAGGTAAACTCGATTACCTGAGCCTGGAAGCAAAGGACTTATATGATTAATATCTTTCTTAAGGCTCTATATCGCTTCTACTAAAGTTTCTTTTGACGGAGAGGCATGGAATCC
The DNA here is from genome assembly GCA_007726485.1 of Eragrostis curvula. Taxonomy (NCBI): domain Eukaryota; kingdom Viridiplantae; phylum Streptophyta; class Magnoliopsida; order Poales; family Poaceae; genus Eragrostis; species Eragrostis curvula. Next base: position 1,908,727 of record RWGY01000051.1, on the reverse strand, counting down.
CATGGGTTTTGACAACAAAACGACGTGCATGTCTGTGAAACTCTTAATTGCTGCCAATAAATTTAGTTGGTTCTGAATTGTACCATCTACAAGGGATTGGTATATGCAATGAATTTACCAGTTTACGCATGCATGCACTCGTGGTATGTACTATGTGCTATGAGACACTACTCATGTAGGTCAGTGTACCTGTTGCCAAGCTTTGCATGAAGGTCGATGACAATCTGCTCCTCCGCCGCGGTGAGGAGGCCGCGCTTGAGGTCAGGGCGGAGGTAATTGGTCCACCGTAGCCGACAGCTCTTGCCACAGCGCAGAAGCCCCGCTAGCTTTGGAAGCGCCCGCCAGCAGCACCGGCCGTGTGTCAGGATGAAGCTGATGAGCTTCTTGTCCTCCTCTGCCGTCCAGGGTCCCCGCTTCACACCCTGCTTGTCACAGCAAGGCTGCCTCCCCATTGATCAATTTACTATCAGCTGCACCTGACACCAGATCAAGTCCTATGTTAACAAGGCTATTTATAAGCTTTTATTGGATTGTTTGTCTTGTGAGCTACCAAACTCGGCAGACAAGCATAAGACTAAAGGGCATTGACAGCTCTGTTGCAACTGTAATGGGTGCCTGACCCATATAAATATATGGTTGAGTTCATTTTTTTTAAAAAAATTGTCCTGTGATTTTTCATGCTTTTCTATTTGCTGATTAGGATAGTGATGGCGATTTGGTTAATTTAGAGTGATCAGGAAGCAAAGCTGCAAAAGTATCTATCTGGCCTATAATAGGCTGTGCAATGGTCAAGTTCTTCTTCAGGAAAGCTGTTACCGACACATACGGCAGCATCATTGGGTACTATAAGAGTTCGTGACGATGTAAAAAACCCTGACAATTGGTTCTTGTATTCTGATATGGTTCAAAGGCTTGACATGAACTTATTAAACTCACTCTGTAATGAAACGAACAATGCCTACTCTTGCAAACCCAGTAGCACTATTCCCTAGTTACTAATCCTTGAAACACACTAATTTAACTGCAAACGATCCCATACGAACAGAAGTGTGAAGGTCTCTGAATATAGAAACTGCTGCTCACATGGTGTTCTGAAGCTTTTCCTGCTACTATTCCCCACAGGTATGTATATTTGTGTCGCTGCTGCCATCTTACGCAACTGTTTCATTAGCCATTTCATCATTGGTGGTGCACTATAACAGATCAAGCCAGGAGGAACTATCTTACCTGCGTGTCGCCTTCAAGATGTGTGTTTAATATATCTGTATGGACAATATAGTGACACTGAGCCCACCGAGTGCATCCAAACGTGTCAAAAGAAACCTCAAACATCGATACACAACATCCAAGTTCGTTGACAGTGGTGGTACTGTGCACAATTTTTCTTTTTTCAGGTCAGCAATCAGAAGGTAAAAATCAACAGTCAGAACATCTTCTACCACACATATATGCTTATTTCTGACAGCTAAAGTGAGGGCAGACAGGGTCATAAATTAACCATGTACTTCATCACCTACCTCAATATGGCGGTTCTCAGGGACTTTGTGACTGCCTTCCCACAGTTCTATACTTCTATGTAAATATCAGTAGAACACTGGATGAGGAAAAATAGTGATTAAATGGCGAGACTTGGGAAAGCAGTACATCACCTCGTTTTTCTCCTGAATGCAGAGATGCCAGCTCTCTTACATGTTTAGTAAAAAAAAACAATCATAGTATTGACCAATTGTGTAGTAAACTAGTTGTTCTGTAAAGGGACACCAAGAAACAATAAGTGCTGGAGTTTCTAATCCACCACACCCTTCAGAACATAATCATAAAAAAGGAAAGGCTTTCTTCTACTCAGCATGTGGGTACTTCAAGACGTTCTGCCTGCCGACAGTAGGAAAACTTGACTGTGCCCTGTAACAAGAAAATAATATCAATTCAGCAATACATAATTTGGAACATTGATATAAGAAGGGACATTTTTTATCAATCATTCAATCGACCAATCAACAACTTGTCCATGAATACTGTTCATACTGGTCTGACCAGTAATCGAAGTACATATTGGACAACTACAGCCTACAGGAGCTAATTTATGCTGTGTAAGCTGCAAGCAAAATGCTACCAACTACTGATGTAATGGCAGCAATATTCTGCGATACACTAATAAGCCAGCCATAAGACCAGAAAATGCAATTGGTCTAGTCTTCACAGAATCTGCATGTGTAGGAAATTTATAAATATGCAAAAGGTTGAGTGCTTAGACTTCAGCATCTTATTATCCCTAGATAATTATACCATAACAAGACTGAAACTTGAGCTTATTATCATTTCTTGATGAATGAGATCTCGTTTGCAATAGGCTGTGTGCTATCTCTGGTTGCCATGTTAAGAGACTTTAAGTTCAAGAATAATTGTGTGATGCCATCTAGAAATATACACATCTTGTAAAAACTAAAAAGTAAAGAAAACAATCCAAACAAAGAAAATAGCCACACCATAACAACTGTGTCTGTTGAATTGTTACTCTCACTGTACTGTTTTGGTTTTTTGGAGGAATCTCTGGCTGTACTGTTTCCCAGGTACTGATGTGCGTTTCTGTGCCGAAAAATAGTAGATCACACACTTGTTGTTATAGACTTATAACACTATTATGATAAAACTATTAATTTGTTTTTTTTTCTCTAAGAGAGGATCAGGGCATTCCATTAAACTTGGTTCCCAGACAGGTTGCCGCAAACTAGACTGAGTACAAAAGCTGGAACGCAATCAGACTGTTGCTTTGTTTTCATAACATTATGAGCATCACAACAAATTTTAGAGGAAGTACTCTTTCATAGCATAGTAGCACTCACTGTCTGGATCTCTAACACTCTTAATATACTTTGATAGCACAACAAAATATTATGTAAAATAAGTGCATCGTCATATATGTCTTTTTGTGAGCGATTTTGGTACCTTACCAATATTTGTTTCTCAACAAACCATTTACGTTTCACATTTGAAGTCATAAACCTGCCAGATGAATCAAAAGTCGCACACAGAAGAGGTACCCTGCCGCTTCCAAGTTGGCATTGTGATATACCAATGGTTGAGCTGATCTATGATATATAAATGACACAGAGGAACTAACAGTTCACCTTCTCATGCTTATGCAATTACTCAAAGACATAACCACATTGTAGGGGAAAGTTTCCGAGCAGAGAACTTGGACATGCCAAATCTTCGATGGATATGATTAGTGCTCGTGTGCAGAGAAGACTACCTTTTGCAAATTCCATGAAAAGGAAATGGGCCTAGTGTTTCCATTCCTTCACCACATTCCATCAATCCAAATTCACTGAATAACAACCTGTATTACCAACCTTCCAGCTAAGAAACCGTGTAGCTGTTGCAGAATGACAGAAAACAACACTTGATTAGGGGAAGGCGATCTACATATCTAGGCCTTGAATATTGATCGCCTATCCTACTTGATCTTAAATTGAAGAGTCCACGGTGCTACTCCTACATCCTACTAGCTTTAGTACAAGGACTTTCTCAAAAGGTTGAAAAAATGACTACTCCCTCCGTTTTTAAATTGATGTTGCCGTTGACTTTTTTAGTTACGTTTGACCATTCGTCTTATTCAAAAAAGTTTTAAAAGTATTATATGTTTTGATATGATTTGTTTTATCACTAAGGAAAGTTTAAGCATATCTTATAAATTTTCAAATTTGAACTAATATTTTGAATAAGACGAGTGATCAAACGTAACTTAAAAAGTCAACGACTACATCAATTTAAGAACGGAGGGAGTAGATTTCTAGGATTGTACCTGTCCCTTCAGAGAGATATGAATTTAAAAAGTTTCTACCAATGCAACTTCTCTGACACACAAGTCCTTCAGAATTTGGTTACTCTATTTGGCAGGTAATTAACAAGTCGGGCATTCCATTTTTGCTCAACTAATAAAATGTACCACATTGTGATGACATCTGCATGATGAAATGATACTGCCAAAAAACATATATTTTGCCCTAAAAACCATCCATCTACAGTGTTTTAGTTGGAATGTTCCTCTCATGAATTCATTTGTGATTTTTTGGGATACGGCCCAAGACATGTACTATATACCTTGATTCTGTCTTACGTCTGAATGCCGCACATGCTTAACTATATGAGCACAGAAGCACCAGTTTTCCACGAAATTAGCACCAACGGGACCAAACTATCCTAGTACCTGTTTGATCACTCCATATGACCAAAAGCTACGACTTTGAGCAGGTTATTCCAAACAAACTCGTCCTGCAGTCCAGTACTGATGGATCGCGACATTGTTTCACTACAGCAACAGAGAAAAATCGGCGTTCTCATCTAAATGTACAATGCGGTAGTACATAATCAAAATCAGCAAACACTGCGACTGAAAAGGTCGAAATGGAGAAAATCATGTCTCGCCCCCACCAAGATTACAAGGAATCGAAAAGGCGAGGCTAGAAATCGCAACATGTGGCCGTAATTACAGCTAGCAGCGAATCAGAATCTTTGGCGGGGACTCACACTGAGGAGGAGCAAAGCGCAGGAGGATTCGTCCAGGCGACACTGACGGCGACCCCGCACCCTTCCACCCCACTCTGCACCGCCGGGTTCGGGGGGGAAGAAGTGGATGGAGGAAACCCGCCGGGCTAGCAAATCATCGCCGCAAGGACTCTACCGACCCCGCCAGTCCCTGCCCACTCCGACGGCGACGGCCGGAGAGCAACGGAGCGGCGGCGACGGTGGAGTGGGTCCCGTTGCAACAGAGCGGAGCAGCGTGACAGAGGCGAAACCGTTGAGATGGACTTGGTCACGCAAATAAGGCCCAGCCCAACTAGTAAGCAGCATATTGGGCTTTTGTTGAATTTCATCTCTAAAAATGGACGGCAAGCAAATAATGTTGGCCCCGCCCATCTGACAACGGGCCGTGCTCACAACGGACCGAGGCCCAAAACCTCCGTCGCCGTTCATCAAAACGAACGCCGCCGCTACGGCGTCCTGTACCTCGCGCTCCCGCCGCCTCTCCAGCTCCGGCGCCTCCAACCGCCGCCGCGCCGTCGCATCCAGGTAGGGAACGCGCACCGAACTTTCCGCTCAGTTCACAGCGTTCCATTCTGAACCGGGGTGTCATGACCGTTGGATGCTCTTACATTTACTTGCACGGCTAGGATTAGCTGCTGTCGTTAAAGTTACCGCTTCGAATGTGTAATAGTTAAACTAGTTACTGTGGCGGGTAATTCTGGGTGCCGGATACGTTTATAAGCCGAGGCTTGCGTGCCGTGGAAGGCTATCTCATTCTTGTAAACCAAACACAGAACTACTCTCTCGCTGGATCTCCTTGATCGCAGCTGAGTCCGTATGGGTTCGATATAGAATCTCCACACTGGAGTTCCTCATGAGTTGATTTTGTTCCCAAATTCTGTCTTCTCTCTTTCGAATCCTGCTTGTGTGTTACAAATTGGTATCAGATTCAGTCCTTCCTCGGCGGCTCGACGAAATTAGCGATGAGTTCGTTCTCAGCTATGGTTGCACAGCTCGTCTGTGTGTAAAATCCCGAGTGCTTGAGTTCGATCTGGAATCGCGGTGGCGTTGGCGGTGAACTGGATCCGGATCTCGGGTTGCGCGGCTCGTCTGCGTGTAAAATCCCTTGGATCGTCCTCCAGTTCAGGCGGCGGTAGAACGGCGGAGTGAAGTGATTGGGGCGGATTTATCCAAACCGATTCACCTCGCTACTGGAAGATGACGCGCACGGTCCATCGACCAGCACTAGTGGCGGCGGCGACGGCGGCGGGACTCGCGACCGGAGATTCCGACCTGACCGGCTCATCCTCTGACCCTTCCCTCCTGCAAGGTGCGGTGACAGTGGAGGATCTCACGGCTGATGGTGTCAACCCGGATCTGCTGGATATGGTGCAAGACGATGTGTCTGACCTGAAATCTCGCATGGGTAACATGGAGCACCACATGTCTGGTATGCAAGATCAGCTATACTCTATTCAATCTATGCTCCAAGCTCTGTTTCCTAGAGTTTCTGCAAATGAGGTCGATGAAAATTTGTCTGCACCTAATTCTACTTCTGCACCTGGGCTAGTAACTGTTGCATCTATTCCTAGTACTGTTACTACTGCTGTTATACCTAGTTCCACTACACGTGCTAATGTTGATGACCATGAGTTGGCTAAATCTCTGGCTGTGGAAACTGATTCCAAAGGAAAATCGTCTAGTCACCCATCTCCTGAACATAAAATGGACAGTTCTGCTCAGCACTTTGGTCAAGTTTACACTACTGCTCCAGTGAGACATTCTGACCAGCACAACCTGTCACGCAAATCTGCACCTGCTTATGTTCCACCTCATGCAAGACACACTGAAAATAGGCAGACTCAGTATCATCATGGTGATCGGGGAAATTACAAGCCTCAGGACAATACCTTTAGTTTGTCTATCTCAAAGCCAAAATTGGACTTCCCTACTTTCAGTGGTTCTAATCCAGCAGGTTGGACAAGACAATGTGAAAAGTACTTCGAATTAGCTTGTGTTCCAGGTGAAATGTGGGTCTCCATGGCCACTTTACACTGTCATGGACAGGCTGAACATTGGTGGTCCGGCTTACGCATGTCTGCACAGACTACTAGATGGACTCAGTTCGTGGCCTTGGTCTGTAACAGGTTTGCTGAACATGGAATGTATGATATTGTGGAAATATTTCACTCTCTTAGTCAGCAGACTTCTGTCATGGCTTATATTGATAAGTTCGAGGAACTCATGGCCTCAATGCAGCGTCAACACCCTGGCCTGCAGGAAGACTATTACATCAGGTGTTTTGTGAGAGGCTTAAAGGATCCTATTAAACACCTGTTAAAACCTCACAAACCGACTACCCTGGGTGAAGCTTACAGCATTGCAAGAGAGCTTGAAATGTATGTCACATACAAGAGGCCTAATACATTTGCCAGCACTAACAGGTTCTCTTCGTCATCACCATCATCTTCCAGACCCACCAGTCAACCCAGTGGTGTTAACAAGCAGGAACTGTTAATCAAGCCTGATAAATTGCCTAACATCAATGTCAAGGCCAAAGACCCTACTGCTTGCTGGAAATGTACTGAACCCTGGACCCCTAAACACAAATTCAAGTGCAAATTTTCTCAGCATACTTCTCATGCTATGACAATGGATCCTGAGGAAATTCCTTGTGAGGACCATTACAATGAAGAACAAGCAACCTACAGTGACTGTCCTGAACACAACCATCAGCAGGACCCTCACCTCATGGAAATATCAAAGCAAGCTGTCAGTGGCACTAGAACAGTCTCCACATTCTGTCTTAAAATCATTATGGGTGGCAAAAGAGCTGTGGCATTGGTTGATAGTGGCAGTACTCATAGTTTCATGAACGTCTGTTTTGCACAAAAGGCAAATTGCAATATCCAGCAAACTGACTTGCAGAAAGTAAGAGTAGCTGGAGGAGGTGAGTTGAATACTGGTGCAATAGCAACTCAATGCACTTATTCTATTGGCAAGCATGTGTTCCAAAATGACTTTCAACTACTGGAACTCAATAGCTATGACCTCATTCTGGGATGTGACTGGATTTACCAACACAGCCCAATCACAATCAATCTCAAGACAAGACAGCTGTCTATTACAAAGGATGGTGAGCTAGTTGTGAAGTTCTCTGACTTTACTGAACCTGGCCAGCATTGTGCTATTGATGCACTCAAATTGAACAAGTTGATGTCCAAGGGAATTATGGGTTATGTCCTGCACCTCAAATTGGTCTCAAGCTCACCTGACAAGGAACCATCTAATGATGCAGCTGTCTCTGATATTTTGGAGAAGTATGCAGGGATTTTCTCTGAACCTACTGGCCTACCTCCTGACAGGAATTGTACTCACTCTATTCCACTCAAACCTGGTAGCTCCCCTCCTAATATCAGGCCATACAGAATGGCTAAATTCCAGAAAGATGAAGTTGAAAAACTGGTGAAGAAGATGTTGCAGGATGGCATCATTCAGCCTAGTGAAAGTCCTTATTCTTCACCATCTGTGCTGGCAAGGAAGAAAGATGGTTCATGGAGATTTTGTGTGGACTATAGACAGCTTAATGATCTCACCATTAAAAACAAATTCCCTATACCTGTCATTGATGATCTTTTCGACGAACTCAACAAGGCCAGGTACTTCTCTAGGCTGGACCTAAGATCTGGATTCCATCAGATTCCTATGGATCAATTGGATGTCCCTAAAACCGCATTCAGCACCCATTTTGGCCATTTTGAGTTCTTGGTCATGCCTTTTGGGCTCACAAACGCCCCTGCTACATTTCAGTCTCTTATGAATGTTGTTTTTGGTCCATATCTGAGGAAATTCGTGCTGGTGTTCTTTGATGACATCCTAGTATACAGCCAAAACCTGGATGACCATAGGAAGCACTTAACCTTGGTATTACAACTGCTGGCTAAGAACAAGTTATTTGCCAAAAGATCTAAATGTGTTTTTGCAGTGAATGAAATTGCTTACTTGGGTCATATCATCAATGAGAAGGGCTTATCCACTGATCCATCTAAAATTGCTGCTGTTAAGCAATGGCCTATCCCTACTAACATCACTCAGCTCAGAAGCTTCTTAGGACTGGCTGGATATTACAGGCGCTTTGTCAGTCAATATGGCATCATTTGCAGGCCACTGCATGACATGCTGAAGAAGAACTCCTTTGCTTGGGGTGCTGAACAAACAAAGGCTTTTGAAGAGCTGAAACACAAACTATGCACTGCTCCAGTCCTGACATTACCTGATTTCTCACTGCCTTTTACACTGGAAACTGATGCTTGTGGTTACGGTATTGGTGCTGTCTTAATGCAAAAAGGCCAACCCATATGTTATTTCAGCAAGGCTCTTGGTCCCAAAAGTAAATCACAGTCAGTTTATGACAAGGAAGCATTGGCAATATTGGAGGCAGTGACTAAGTGGAGACATTACCTTCTTGGTTCTAAACTTATTATCAAAACTGACCAACAAAGCCTCAAGTTTATCACTGACCAGAGGCTGCAGGAGGGTATCCAACATAAACTAATGCTGAAGCTTATGCAGTTTGATTACTCCATTGAGTACAAGAAGGGCTGTGAGAATAGAGTGGCTGATGCCCTCTCAAGAAGAGAACATTCTTGCATGGCTATTTCAGTGGCTCAACCCAAGTGGATTATTGAGGTCACAAAAAGTTATGAGGCTGACTTGAAGTGCCAAGAGGTTTTGGCTAAACTGGCTGTTACTCATGACCCTGACTCTGATTTCACACTCCATTCTGGTGTCATCAGATTTAAGGGTAGAATTCATGTGGGTGATGCTCCTGAATTACATAAGCACATTATTGCTGCCCTACACTCTTCATCAATTGGTGGACACTCTGGAATAGCTGCTACATACCAGAGAGTCAAGAGGCTTTTCCATTGGCATGGTCTTAAGAAATCTGTGGAGACCTTTGTCACTGAGTGTGCTATATGCCAGCGAGCAAAAGGTGAACATTGCCATTATCCTGGTCTTCTCCAACCTTTGCCAATCCCAGATATGGCATGGTCTCAAATTTCGATGGATTTTATCGAAGGACTCCCCAAATCACAGAACAAGGATGTCATCTTGGTCATTGTGGACAGGCTGACGAAATATGCACACTTCCTTACTTTAGCACACCCATTCAACGCTTCACATGTGGCTCAATTGTTCATTGACAACATATTCAAACTCCATGGACTTCCTGCTGCAATTGTCTCCGATCGAGACAGAATTTTCACTGCTGATTTGTGGCAGGCATTATTCAAATCACTGAAAGTATCCCTCAATTTCAGTTCAGCCTACCATCCGCAAACCGATGGTCAGACTGAGCGTGTCAATCAATGTCTGGAATCTTACCTTCGGTGCATGGCATTCACAGAGCCAAAGAGATGGTGTCACTGGTTACCGCTTGCAGAATGGTGGTACAACACCAACTACCATTCTTCACTAAAATGCACTCCCTTTCAGGCTCTGTACGGTTATCCCCCTCCACTGATAAGTGAAGTATCAGTACCTGGACCTGACTCTCCTGCTCATGAATTCTTGCGTGACAAGTTACAAATGATATCCAATCTTAAAGCTAATCTGGCTCAAGCACAAGCTCGCATGAAGAAGTATGCTGATAACAAGAGAACTGAAAGAACCCTTGCTGTTGGTGATTTCGCTTACCTCAAGATGCAACCTTACAGAATGGCTGCTTTCGGTCTTAAAAGTACTCTCAAGCTCACTACTAAGTACTATGGCCCCTTCTTGATCTTAGAGAAGGTGGGCGAGGTGGCATACAGGCTACAGTTACCACCCTCCGCTAAGATACACCCTGTCTTCCATGTCAGCCAGTTGAAGAAGCACATCGGCTCACATGCTGTCCCTAGTGCTGACTTACCACTGGTGGATGCTCACGGTCGTCTCAAATCTTACCCTCTCGCAGTACTGGAAACTCGAGCCTTACCCAGGAATCATGTCCTCGTTACTCAATGGTTGACACAATGGGAGAACCTCTCGCCCGAAGATGCTACATGGGAGGATGCGGACATGATCAAGTCATCCTTCCCGGAGTTCTACACCAACACAATTAAGAGCTGGTTTCCTGACGGAGTCGCTGCAAGTTCTTCAGACGCTTGAGGACAAGCGCTGTCTTAAGGGGAGGGAATTGTCATGACCGTTGGATGCTCTTACATTTACTTGCACGGCTAGGATTAGCTGCTGTCGTTAAAGTTACCGCTTCGAATGTGTAATAGTTAAACTAGTTACTGTGGCGGGTAATTCTGGGTGCCGGATACGTTTATAAGCCGAGGCTTGCGTGCCGTGGAAGGCTATCTCATTCTTGTAAACCAAACACAGAACTACTCTCTCGCTGGATCTCCTTGATCGCAGCTGAGTCCGTATGGGTTCGATATAGAATCTCCACACTGGAGTTCCTCATGAGTTGATTTTGTTCCCAAATTCTGTCTTCTCTCTTTCGAATCCTGCTTGTGTGTTACACGGGGCCTCGCGCTTTTGTTGTTATCTGCCTTTTCTGCGTAGGATTATCAGAGAGTAACAGAGAGAGGTGAGGAGGTTGCCGCGCGATGGGGATGAGGGAGAAAAAGCGGAACCAGAGGCGCGTGCTCGCGCGGCGCACCGTGGCTCCCCGCTCCGGCGAGGACAAGAACTTTCTAGTGCGTGGTTCAACTCCTGGCTGCCGTCGTGTTATACTGTTATCAGAGTGAAGAAAGCGCAATTCGTATGCTAATTCATGCCGTTGCTGCAGTCGCTGGAAGGAGAGTCGGAAAAGAGGCTGCGGAAGGCGAAGCAGCCTGAGGAGCTAGAGAACACGGCCACCGTACTCTACATCGGGCACATCCCCCACGGATTCTACGAGGAACAGATGCAAGGTGGGTTCTTAAGTGACATTAGATAGGATGTAGGAACATGTAAGTGATGGCTGTTGAAGGAGTGGTGATAATGGTCTCATTGTTACTGTTGTTGATCTTGCAGGATTCTTTTAGCAGTTTGGGGCTGTTAAGGGGCTCAGGATTGCCCGGAACCGCAAGGTATTGTGTACCAATGTATGATATGATTCATGTGCATTATTTGTAAGCCTCTAACTTGTGGTTTGTGATACTTTCAGACAGGAAAGTGCAAGCATTATGGATTCATTGAGTTTGAGAACCCTGATGTAAGTGCTTGCTTTGAGATATTGTGATGTGGAATGTCGGTTTATACTAGCTACTTACAATTTGGGTATGGGCTTTGGTGTATCAGGTGGCGAAGGTTGTGGCTGATGAGATAAACAACTACCTCTTGTTTGAACACGCACTGCAAATTGCTCCTGTTCCGCCTGAGAAAGTTCATCCAAAATTGTAAGCCTTTCCTACTATGCTGACTGTTAGATTTCGCTTGATTCTATTTGCTTTCACATTTTTTAGAACACGGGATCTATGATAAACAAATATGTTTCTGATGTGTTCGAAAATGAAAGGCTGATCAGTAAAAGTGACCTGTAGATATGTTATACCACAGATACATGTGGTGGAATAATAACAATGTACAGCTCTTCGATATGTCTTATGCAAAAACCTTAACTTATAGTCTATTAAGATGATGAGGATGTGTGTCAATAGATGTTGTCAACTAATTCTGTTTTAATTTTTAATATGCCAATTTAGAGCACCAATCTGTGAGGCACTGGCATTGTATGGATTTTGTGATTTATTTGTTTTTGAGGGCTTCATGTGTTTTTGTTCCATGGAACCACAATATTAATTAATATTGAACACAAATTGATGTGCTTAGGAAATATCCTCTGACTTAACCAGATCAGCACTAAAAGTAACAAAGAGTGTATCATATTTCTTCCACATCCTTGGGTACAGTGTATATGCATATGCTGTGTTGATGTAATTGCATATGCTTTTCTGGCTTCTTGATTAAAAAGGGAATGTGTTTCTTTTATTATGCGATTTCTATATCTTATGATCAACTCTGTTCAGATGGAAAGGGGTGCGACGGGGGTTTATTCCAGTTGATCGGGCTGCAATTGAACGGAGGAGACACAACAAGGTAATGCATTGCTAACTACAGCCGTAGCAGAAAACTTGCACTGTACTAAGTAGCTGTGTTGCTACCAGGACAAAACTATAGGAGAGCACAAAAAGATGGTTGAAGGAATTGTAAAGCGAGATGAAAAGCGTCGCAAAAGAATCAACGCAGCTGGTATTGATTACGAGTGTCCAACTCTCGTAAGTAAACCTTCACTTACTGTTGATCTATTTAATGCCATTTCTCGAACTTATATGCCAATATGATGTCTTTTTTGTTGCTCAATAATTTGTGAAAAATGACAGATTAGTATAACACTGTGACTTTACTATTGTTGCTCACTCAGCACCATAATCACCGTAATGCATGTCATTAAAACCGTTGACGGTCAGACTAACTTTTGTTTCGGGCTCGTTTTACTTCTGGGTCTCATAATCATGCTACATCTGCCAAACATTCTAACTGTTTCCATGCAAAATGTAGCTATGGGGTTTTGGGTGCTTGTTTTTTATGGACTTTGATGTGATATGTGGGGGAAAATGGTCTATACTGATTGACTGAGAATACGAAAACTCAAATTTTGTTGTGCAGACATAATTATATTCTAGAGGATCTTCACTCGAAGTCACTAGGCAAAAATATTTTGTTAACTTAGGGAACTGAATGACTCCATTGTTAGTAACAACTGCTTTCGTGAAATGGTCAAATGGGATTGCTGTCTCAGGATAGATCATGAAGTCTGTCATGGGCACATTTTGGTTCTGTCTTATAAATGAGATTTATTGATCACAAATCTGTGACCAAACAAGCCACATGAGGATTCCACATCACATTATTTCTGCTGTCCAATCCCAATCCAATCGCAGAAATGCAACAAAAGGGTGCACTCAGTTACAAGACTGAAAGTCACTTGATAGATCATATATCTTGAACCTTTTGCACGATTGCGAGGGACATAAAAGCTGTAAACACAATTATAGTTGTTCTCAGGTATTTGTTTGACACATGAATTGCAAATAGGAAATAGGATTACCACATCAACTCACAGGCTCAACCCTGGTGTTCGTCTTTTCTTCAAGAGTTCGTTTCACTCTTTAAAACAATGGTATTGTTTCACTCTTTCTTTCTTTCTGGTGCCTATATATTTCCATTACTTCAGATTTAATCTTGAGTGAGTTGCACAAAACTACAACTATTTGTGTCAATGTTTCACAAAACTACGACTTCTAGAACTATTTTCACAAAACTACAACTACTTTGACCCTGAGTTTCACAAAACAACTTTACTTAATCCTGTTCTGAAGTAGTCGTGGGTCCCGCCTTTCAGCCTCACTATAACATGTTGCTGCCGTGGTGCCTATGCCAGGTAATGTGACGCACCCGGATGGAGGCTTCTAAGTCCCAGCTGAATCTCTGAGTCCACCACTGCTCATCACGATGCCTCTATCCTCGTCACAATCGCCCGCGATTTCGCCACCCTCCCCCCACCCCCTCCGCCTACTGTATTAGCTACGTCAGCCATCGCTCACTCCTATCAGGTCGCGTGCGATAGAAGGAGACGATGACTACGGAAAAAAGGCACCGCCTGTATATGGGCCGGACCATATTGGCCTCAACCTTTTCCTCCGCACCAGCAGGGTGATGGCAGGAGACCCACGTCCGACATAGACAACGGAGAACGGCTGCCACAGATCGTATTGAGGCTGACAGGCGGGACCCGCGACCAATCCAGAACAGGATTCACTAAAGTTGTAGTTTTGTGAAACTTAGGGTCAAAATAGTTGTAGTTTTGTGAAACATGTTTCAAAAGTTGTAGTTTTGTGAAACATTGGCACAAATAGTTGTAGTTTTGTGCAATTCACTCTTTAATCTTTGATTATCGCCTTTTGACATGGTCATTTCTGGGTGACGCAAAAAAACAAATGTTTCAAATTAAGAATACAAATTACGTTTTGTTCTTCTTTTTCATTTTTTTTTGCGGGTGTTCTTCTTTTTCATTTGATCAGCTCCATGGCGTTTTGCCTTCTGTAACCTCTGGATCTTATTTGTTGACATCACCAACAAAGCACATAGTTTGTGGGATGTGATAATTCCCCTCCTGGTTGCTAATCAGCTTGTGTATTTTGTTGATTTTACAGGTCGGGAGCGTTCAGCCTTCAGCCAAGAAGATCAAGTTGGATGAGGATTAATTAGGATTTTACATGAAGTAGCATATGGATGGTCTGCAGCCTAGTGGGAATGACTGATGGTTTTAGTCGGGCGACTCTCTTATTTTAGAGTGAATGATGAAATGGGTGGCAATAGTACATCTGTTTTTTCGATGTGCCTTTAAATCGGTGTCAACCAGATGTTAGACGTATGAAAGCGCAATGAGATCGAACAGCACTTCGTGCTCAATTTTGCCCTGAGAAAGTAGAGTGGATGGTCCAGTGGACAGACCTGTCACGTAGCTTACCGTTGGGCGTTGGCAGCGATTCGGAAGCCCAACGCGAGGATGTGGCAAATGGCGGGGCCGGGCAAACCAAACTGGAACTTCCCGGTACGGTACCACACCTCACGGCACGACTCCTCTGACGCGGCACACGAAAACAACCGTGAAATCAACGCTGTGTTTCGCCGTGCCGTGCCGTGCCGGATTCACGCGGATCCCGGCGCAGACGGCACGGCGGTGGGCGCGCGCGTCCTTGCCGTCCGCCGTGCGCGCCATTGACGAAGTCGCGATGCGGCAGGAGGACCCCCGCACCGTGCTGCTTTTCGTCCTCTTTTTTCTTCGTTCTCTGCGACGGGGATGGTGGTGGGATTCATCACTAGTAAACGCTCCAGTTCGTGCAAGTCGCCGTCGCCATGGTTGAAGAAACGAGCTCCACTGTATTCTGCCCGTTCCACGAGGCGCATTAACAGTCCCCGTGTTGGGTCAAACACCGGGGTTAGCATAGCAGATGGCTTGCCCCATCCTACTCCCAGAACCGCTCGCCACGCTGGTCGCCGCCTGTCTCCTCGCTCATCTGCACGAACCAAACTCGCAACGCTCTCTGCCGAGCAGTTGAGCTAATGGCCATCAGTAACAACTCTCTCTTTTTCCCCCTCTTTTGGTGCACTTTTCTTTGTTTTTCACCATGATTCCCTGCTATTATTTGGAGATTATTATCTGCGATTTTTTTTTTTTTGAGAACCATCTGCGATTATTTAGGGACTATAATAATTCGGCTGCCTATTTTTAACACCGGATCCCAATCTGGCACGACCTTCACCCAAAGCCAATTTTCTAAGAAAGTTGATCCCCCGAATAGTCTTACACAAGGCCCAGTTTGACTTAATAAAATGTTTTTTAAGGAAAATAAAGATTCTCTGTACAAAAAAAAGATTTGCATGTACAGGGGCCCATATGCAGTGAAACCGAGTCCATCAATGCCAGGAAACCGAAACAGCTACAACAACCCGACCGGACCCGAGTCTGACTGACCCGCCCGGCCCCGCCCATAAACATAACTCCACCTCCGTCTCTCCCACCAAGCCCGAGCACAGCACGCTCCACGCGCCGCACGGACCACGAGCCGGAAGAAGAACCCAGCGAGAGAGAGAGAAAGAGGGACGCGCGCGGATTCAGCCAGCCGGCGGAGCTCTTCGGCCGGCGTCTTCCTCCGATCGGCGGGACCGGGGAGCGGGAAGCCAAGGCAGGAGGAGGAGTAAGATGAGGGGGTCGCGGAGGCCGATGGGCGCCGTGCTGGCGTGGGTGCGCCGGCAGCCGCCCAAGGTCAAGGCCTTCCTGGCCGTCGTCGCCGGCATGGCCGCGCTCGTCTTCATCCGCTTCATCGTCCACGACCACGACAACCTCTTCGTCGCCGCCGAGGCCGCGCACGCGCTCGGGATCGGCGTGCTCATCTACAAGCTCACCAAGGAGAAGACCTGCGCAGGTACGGCCCCGCACACCTCTCCCTTCTCGCTGTTGTCGCGTCCCGGCCGGCCACTCGATCCGCCGGCGCCGGGCTCGCTGGGTCTCGATCCGAATCGCGTAAAGTCACGATTTTTTTCCCCGTCCTTATATATCTTCGCATTTATTGTGGGCCTGGATGTATGAGGTTGTGCTTTCGGTATCTAGAAGTTTATAATCTCGTTCCTGGGTGCCTGCTTGTGGTTGGGAAACTGGGGATTTTGCATGGGTGGTCACCCTGATTCGGTAGTGGGTGTATGAATCGACACGGTTTTGGTTGTGCTGTGATGGGTACTGTAACCGAAGTTGGGGATTGTCAAATTGACCTATGGTGTGATATCACTGGGTCAGGCCAAAGGAATGATAGAAGCTGTTAAATTCCATGCCCTCCTTTGCTTAAAGTCGCTTTTGTTGCGTCCCTTTAGAGTTTCAGTTGCAGATGGCAGGAAATACACTTCATCCTCTAGTTATTATAGAAATGTAGTACTGCTTTTGGATGTATATCACTTATGTTGGACATATTTAAAAAAGAATATGCAATGAATAAGATTAATGACATCATGTATAGACACCACCATAAAGTATTTTTATTATTCAGTAGTGTACGTTTTATGGTCACAAGGCCATAACGGCGTCAAACAATTTTGTTTTCTATCTTCATCGTTCACGCTGCATTTTTTTTTTTAATCTCTTGCTACAATCTGTTAATTTTTTTCCTCCTCTTCTCAAATTCTTGCAGGATTGTCACTCAAGACTCAGGATTTGACAGCATTATTTCTGGCTGTTAGGCTGTACTGCAGTTTTGTTATGGAGTATGACATCCATACAATTCTGGACACAGCTACACTAGCAGCTACACTGTTTGTTATTTACATGATCCGGTTCAAATTGAGGTCAACATATATGCTGGACAAGGACAACTTTAACTTGTTATATGTGGTAAGAACAATACATGCATCTTAACTCCATTGCTTTGAACACCTAGGCTATTCA
The DNA here is from genome assembly GCA_007726485.1 of Eragrostis curvula. Lineage (NCBI taxonomy): Eukaryota > Viridiplantae > Streptophyta > Magnoliopsida > Poales > Poaceae > Eragrostis > Eragrostis curvula. The sequence goes on along the minus strand of RWGY01000051.1, from coordinate 1,891,224 downwards.
ACATAAACTGGTTATAATGTTCTTTCTTGTAAACATGGATACCAAAATCTATAACTTCTTAAGCATTGCTCTCCTTGGCCCAGACTTTAGGTCAAACACTTGGACCTTACAATCCCAAACAATCAAGAGCATTTTGTCATTTTCTGTTGAATATCTTGATCCACTATAACCATTATCATTAGATTGGTGTCATCACTTCTAGAAATAATTATCACTGTTCTTTCTGCTGCCTATTTGTGCTTGTTGGTTGTTCATCTTATTCACCCACCTTTTATTGCTTTCTGATCGTACTTCCTCCATTCTTTTATATATCATGGACACATGTTAATGTTGCTGGATTTTCTTTCTAGGTTGTTCCTTGTGCTGCACTGGCGCTGCTCATTCATCCTTCAACATCACATAACATCGTGAACCGGATCTGCTGGGCCTTCTGTGTTTATTTGGAAGCTGTTTCAGTGCTTCCCCAGTTGCGCTTGATGCAAAATACCAAGGTGAATCTTCATACATCATGTGCCCTTGAATACTATCGCATTGGTTTTTATCTGACATTGCCATTATATGCTTACTGCAGATTGTTGAGCCTTTCACTGCTCATTATGTGTTTGCCCTGGGTGTTGCAAGGTTTCTTAGCTGTGCACACTGGGTTCTTCAGGTTCTTATTCTTTCTTTCTTTCTCAACTACCATGCTAGTTTCTCAAATAAGGTTGTTATAGCTCGCATTGGAAAATAAACAAAACATACAAAAACAGGTTAAACAATAAGTTTCTTATATAATTGAGTATAGAAGGACTAGGAATTAATGCAAAGAGTTTAGATGTGTTTTCTTTCATCATCATTTCTGTTCATGCCGGTAAATGCTCTACTTTGGGTACTTGGCATATCAAGTTATGTTTGATAATAAACCAAAAAAGGTTGAAGTTTCCCTTGTAGCATCTCCAATTTGAGGGGTTGTCTAGGAAACACACAAATATTGTCCTTATTGTCAGGTTTTATTAGATAGGGATGGGCATGGATCTCTAATTCAAATTCATGAACTAGGGGTGCAATACAAATGGGAAAATGTCTATTTAGTCAATCTTACACATCTAGTTTGAAGAACGAAGTTCTGAATTTGTCCCATGCAGAATTCATTTTTTTTTTTGGTCAGTATATATCCATCTGAACTCTGAAGTAAGCGACTGTTATTCTGTTTTGTAGGTTTTGGACACGCGCGGCCGTTTGTTGACTGCTCTGGGGTATGGTATGTGGCCTTCAATGGTTCTCCTCTCCGAAATCGTTCAAACATTCATCCTTGCAGATTTCTGCTACTACTACGTGAAGAGGTACATACGTTCTAAGATTTCTTATCACATAGTATAAGCAAAAACCTTGAGCATTCTCTAACCAGTGATTCTGTCTGATTTCAGTGTTTTCGGTGGACAACTGGTGCTGCGACTTCCATCCGGGGTGGTGTAAAGATTGCAACAGGAGGCATATTAGTTTCTTTTCACTCATCACATACAATGCAAAAGGTCATTGTGCTTCTAGTGCACTCCCTTTTGCATTCACTAGTGGATAGCAGAGCACCGTGCGCTCTAATTTTTTTTCCTCAGATGTAAACTGTTTCTGTGAAAATTGTACCAAATACTGTGAAACTTAGGTTGTCCATCTGACTATTTATCCACTGATTGGGTTATCGCCGTTCAACGCTAGGGGATTTCCCCATTTACTGACGCATGCTCTTCTTTTATCACGTTCCTTTGTTCTGGTGTGCGTGTGTTGTACTATACTAGCTGTTCACCGTTGGCATTTCAATTCGTTGATGAGTTGTCATGTGTTGTATGGCCCAAAACGTGTTGATCCAGCGAGGGATGCTGCTTATGATAAAGGACTTTTGCCACAGCATGACTTGTGAGGCGGGACCATGCCGTCACGGGGCAGGGCGGACAATTGTTTCCGGTCAAAACAAACTTGTCGTGGCGGTTCTGCTCAGAGCAAACTTGCCATGCAAATCAGCTGATTGGCGACCGAGAACAGAGCATTTTCAGAGAGGTCAGCAACCTTAGAAACTCCTGTGAACACCACCTAGGAATATCCATGGCGCACCCGTGCACGGAACGTGTTGGCACCCGTATCCACGCCCTTGCGCCGGGACGCCCGACTTGCCGTGAGGCCGCGGCCTTGCTGCTAACTTGACCTCGCCGGCAAGGTAAAAGCCGGCCGCAAGTTCCAAACTTCTCTCACGTGCCGTGAGCTATTCCCCAACCTCCTTCGCGGGTTTGTTATCTTAGCAACATTCAGTTCGGCCTTTGACCGCGCTAATCAGTAATCATCTTGCAACGCAACATTTCCCAGACATTGCCTTCGCCATCTCAGAGCTGGCCAACAGGCTCCAGAAAAATATTGTGAAGCCATGCAATTCCCACGAAAATTCTCGAACCAGATCAAACGCTCTGTGCGGCTGTGCCTGACACGTCCGGCGCATCCGTGAACGAAAACCGGCCTTCAACATAAATTCCGTGTGACGCCTGACGCGCCGCCCATCAGCCGCCGATTCGGCGCTGGTGTGTGCCGTTAGCCTAGCCCACCTTATTTAAATCGCGAGCCCCCCGCTAAACCAAGCCCCGACGCGCCCGCCGCCGCCTCTGTTTCAGTTGCTTGTCGCTCGCTTTCCCAACGTTAACCCACGCCACCGCCCTCCCGATACCGCGATACCATCCATGGACGGCTCCTGCAAGGGTAACGGCGGCGCCGCCGATAAGCCGAACCCCGAATTGAATCCGAGCCTCAATCCTACGCCGGTCGACGGCGCTGGAGACGACACCGCTTCTGCCGCGGCGGCGGCGGCGGCGGAGGGAAGGCGGCCGTTCACCAGCCTCAGCCAGGAGGAGGCCGACCTCGCCCTCGCCCGCGTCCTTCAGGAGCAGGTAACTAAAGTTCTCGAGATCTCATCGCGATTGCCTCTCGGGATTGTTGCGGCTGATCCGTCGTGGCTCGTGTTGCGGCGCGTGCAGGAGCGGGCGTACATGATGCTGACCGGGCACGGCGGCGGCGTGTACGCGATGCTGGACGACGACGACGACGAAGAAGACGAAGACGGCGAGGACGAGGACGTGAGCGACTACGAGGAGGAAGAAGCCGGGGAGGCGCTCGACGAGGACGAGGAGGTGGGCGACGACGCCGAGGCCGACCTGGTTGACCTGGACCCCGCGCGGTACGAGGACGACGAGGCGTTCGCGCGCGCCCTGCAGGACGCCGAGGAGCGCGACGTCGCCGGGCGCCTCATGGCGCTCGCGGGGATCGGCGATTGTGAGTTGCACACAACAGATTTTGAAAATTCTGTGTTCAGCCTTTTGTGTTTCTTTTCCCTTTTGGAGTGTTTGCTTATTTGATGAGGACGGCCGTTGTTTTGTTTACCAGGGCGAGCGATGGATCAGGATGATGATGAGGAGGACGAGGATGGCGAAGAAGATGGGGATGCACAGGTGAATTACCCTTTCTTGATTACATAGCGGCTGGAACCTTGTTCCATTATCTAAACAAATTGTTGGTAATGCAAAAACAGAGTCACTTGTGTGTATCCCTGGTACACATCAGGAATATTGAAATTCATCATGTGTCATTCATAAGGCACTCCTACATCAGGTCTTTATTTGGTAGTAAGAACCGGCTGCTTGTCGGTGAGACTAGAAATGTACTGGAATTTAGCTAAACACATTGAAATTAGAATCAGGACTCAAATTTTCATGTTACTCTTTGGTTTTCCCAGCAAGGCATACACTCTGAAATTACATGGTCAATACCATTTCTTCTGTTTGGCAATGTTCCCTTAGCTTCTTGCAATATTCATCATTGAAAGGCCTCCTGGGAATGAAGTTACAATCTGACATTTAAATTTTTTTACATGATATTTCAAATTTTGTAGGATGCATGGGAAGATGTTGACCCTGACGAATACTCTTACGAGGTAAGCTATATTTCTTCTGAAATGAATGTGATGTTCTTTGCGTGATTTTTTACTGCCTGTGAGGCTTCAAAATGCAGTACTAGTATTTAACATTCAGAGTTCTGGTGATTTCAGGAGCTAGTTGCATTGGGTGAAGTTGTTGGTACAGAAAGCAAAGGCCTCTCAGCTGATACTATCGCTTCATTACCTTCAGTAACTTACCAGGCGCAAGACAAGCAAGATGAAAACATGGAACAGTAAGAACACCGTTTTATTACTATGCTTTATTTCCCCCCAAAAATTATCTGTCTGCAGAGTGATATCCTGATCTACCAAATTAATTCGCAGATGTGTTATTTGTCGTGTGGAGTTTGATGAAGGGGAATCATTGGTTGCACTTCCCTGCAAACATTCCTACCATTCTGAGTGCATCCACCAGTGGCTCCAACTAAACAAGGTGTGTCCGATGTGCAGCGCTGAAGTTTCCACCTCTACGAACAGTCAGGCATAACAGTTAACCGGAAGAAATAGGAAGCGACACCTTGGATAGTTTATCAGCCCGAGTTTGTCTCCCCTGTTTTCTTCAGTGCACCGGGCTCAGTCAGTCCTCTGTATCTGCTGGCTATGATGGCCAAGCCGATACTGTAGTTATTTATGCATTCAATCTGTGTGCTCATGATTCATCATTTGCATCTGTAACATAACAATCATATTGATAGTTCATAGTCATTCTTTTACTCATCGTCTCCTTGTTCGCGCTATCATGTCATAGTGGCTCTTTCGGGTTTGAATGGTGGCATTTTTGTTCCTCAAGATGCTGCTGGATAATGGGTAACCGGTGTCAGTATCGGACACGGTCAGAAATCAACAAGCTAAGACTGACTCCAACCCATAGCCTATATACTCAAAATGGGTTGTTAACTGAGAAAATAGGATTCCATTCTGTCTCCAACCGGTGACCTACAGACGACATTCATTGTTGGTAACGACGAGGTCGCAACCAACAATTGGATCACGAACACCTTCACAACCCAGCAACTGTAGCTATTTCTTCGTCGACCTCCGCCTCCTCCGAGAGTGGCAAGCAACGCGGCGCGGCGCGGCGCCGGCGAGCGGGACGGAGGAGCAGCAAGCCGGAGATTTAAAATCACCTCCCTTGCCATTCCTCGGCCACACTTCCATCTCTCGAAGATTCAATCCACGGAGCAGCACATAACAGCAAGGCGCAACAGAGCAGCACAACAAGCAAATTCGCGATGGCTCCGTCGCCGTGCTCGCGCGCCTCGTCCTGGATGGTCCTTCGGTTGGAGATGAGTATTTTTTGGTCTGATATTTTGAAGGAAATTGACTCCTAGTTTGGGTTTAGGTCTGCTCCAGGGTTGGAGTCAGTCTAAAAGAACTGTAGTATGGTAATAACCTCAAAAGAAAATTCGTATGTGCGGGATCAATAGTGGTGTCTGTTTCTGTATTTTTCCCCCTTTCTCTTTAGTGGATGTTTTTAGTATTCTTCTGAGAACTGGACTCATATTCTGGTGGGCCAGGCCGCGCAAACGCAGTAGTACTGGCACGGGCTAAACGAAACGGGTTGGTAGTATTCTGCTGGGCCAACGAGGCCACTTGAACCCAAGGATTACAATTTCGTTTATCTCGGTAAAACCGCTCGCTACCGGGAAGTCCGGTTTTCGGAAAAACCGGACAAAAACCGGTCCGAAATGCGTTTGATGAAATTTGAACCAAAAACTACTGAAATCATCGGTAAACCGGACCGGTAATCCGGTAAACCGGACGAATTTCTCGGTAAACTGGACCAAATTTCGAAAAACCGTTCAAAAGAAAAAAATGCAAAAAAGTCAAAAAATGAAAATTTGAAAAAATTGAAACAAAAAATATGTAAAAAAACTAGATCAAATTTTCAGCCCAATGGTGGAAACGAAACATGAAAAATTCAATCGTTTGCTTAGTCAAACAAATCGAGAAAGATTGCTGGTGCATTAAAAAAGGTTTTTCTTTTTTTTTTCCTTCCTTTTTTCTACACTGAAACTTCCTCGATTTTTTTGACATACTAAACGATTGAATATACATGTTTAGTTTACACCATTGAGCTGCAAATTTGATCTAGTTTTTTTTACATATTTTTTGTTTCAAATTTCTTCAAATTTTTTTAAAAAATTAAAATTTAAAATGGAAAACCGGAGTACCGGGTAAACCGGACCGGACCGGTTTTTTCGGTTTTCGCGAAAACCGGTCCGTTTTACCGCGGTAATGTAAACCTTGCTTGAACCGGCCCGGAGCATGTGTCGGTGTGGAAGGAAACCTTTTCCGTTGCTTCTCCTGCGTGTGTACGCATGGCGCCGCCGCCGGCGGCACGCAGCAGAAGCTTCGGCGGGTGAATGAAGCAGGCGGCTCCAGCGATGTCACTTTTGCGCCGGTGGGGGACGCGGTGATGTTTTTTGTTTGCGATCGCAGACGCGGTGATGCAGAATGTCTTTCTGTCGACTGCAATGTCGTTTGTGTTCCGGCAACACGGTCCTTCTTCACCGGCGGCCTCTACTGGCTGGGCTACATGCAAACAGCGCTTCACGCTGCCACACTGATGACAAAGCGTCACGCAAGTGGACGGACAATCCACGATCGGGAACGAAGACGTTGCGGGGGCCAAATTCACCGCTCAGGGCATGCACAAGTCAAAAACTATTCCCAAATCTCGGCCACCCGAGCCACGCGCGATCGCCACGCACCTGCACCGTCAGCCGCGCGCGAATCCGCGTGGCACCGTCAGGAATCCGTATGGAGCATGACTCCGCGCCCAGAAATCAGGGGGCCGACCAGCCAACCGGAGTCCGGACAGCGCAGGCTCCCATCCCACCAGAGAGCAGAATCCGGCGGGCGCCGCCGGACAGCGACGCGGCCCCCGGGTGGGGTGGGGTGGCGCGGCCCAGACGCTGACGCGAACCCACCTCCGCCATTCTTATCGCCAAAACCGCGGGTTAAAAAACAGCGGGAAAGCCAGCTCCTTGCTCCCCTGTCTCTTTCTCATTCCCAGCCATAATATATACGGCGAGCGAGCGAGCGCGGACGCCAACGCCTCACCCAACTGCTTCCTCCTCTTCTCCTCCGTCCCGTTCACCTCAGATCTGCAGATCTTCGTCTGATGATCCTTGCGCCTCTGCGAGTCTCGGCGCCAAAGGGTGCCGTCCGGTTCCGTTCCGGAGCATCCTCCTCCTCCTCCTCCTCTTCCAGGTCCAGGATCCGGTGCGCCGCCGCGGCGACTGCGTCGGCGCCGGCGGGGAGCACGCTGTACGAGGAGCTGGGCCTGCGCGCCGGCGCCACGGTGCGGGAGATCAAGGCCGCGTACCGCAGGCTGGCGCGGGAGCGCCACCCCGACGTGGCGGGGGCGCCCGCCGCCGCCGACTTCGTCAGGCTCCACCACGCCTACGCCACGCTCTCCGACCCGGACACCCGCGCGCGATACGACCGCGGCGCCGTCGTCGCCACGGCGGTCGCGCAGCGCCCTTGCCCGCGCTGGCCCGGCTCCGGCGGCCGGCCACGCCGCACCTGGGAGACGGACCAGTGCTGGTAGAGGCAGGCAGACATGCTCGTGTCGTGACCATCTGTCTTGCCGCCGTGCGGCCATGGCGGCTCACCTTTGATTTTTTAGTATTGGTGACCATCCATGTGATGTGAGTTTTTCGTCGTCCTTCGTGTAATTACTATCGTGATCTTGATGAGAGAGATTAGGAAAGATGACCTGTGCAATGTAAATACTTATGTACTGGCATGTCGATGCGAGGTTTGAAGGAAAATTGCCCTGCCTTTGCTATTGATGTTCAGAGTTCAACCTTCTCTTGTTCAGTTCCAATAATATGCTTTAACGATTTGTTGACATTTGCCGACGATCGAGACGTCTTCTTTCTTGGATGGCAAGAAGAAGAAGAAGAAGAAGCAAAGAAGAGTCTTGCTGCGGAGTTCTTAGAAGTACGGCTTTGCTGAGTCAGGACCGAGGGAGCAAGCATTGGACCTCGATTTTTCCTTCCACAAGACTAGAATATCCGGTGCCGCGACGTCATGGTGCTACGGCTTCTCGAAGGGGGTTGGCTGCCGGCCTTTCCTCTCATCCGAAGGTCAAGAAGCATGACGATTTTGGCAGCCGGCACCGGCGGCTCTGCTTTGCAGTTGCCGCCTCATCTGATGGCATCAGACGTAAGCTGTGATTGACTTCGATCATAAACGAAGGCAAAGCACTTGGAAATCAGCTAACACGAGCATCTGAGCAAGAATTGATGTTTCTTTTCCCGCCAAGAGGAGGCGCATTCTCTCGATCTCTGTTTCCTCTCTGCGTCGTTTCAGAGTATCTGTGTTCTGTTGAGTTCCAGGTTTTCAGTCCGAGCCCAGTTTCACGCGGACTCCACGAGACGCTTGGTTCGGCCGAAAGCCAAAAATAGCGACGCCCATGGGCGCTTTCTCGTGTGGGGAACTGACTTCCTAGTAATTCATTTTCAACTTCATGAACGATGATTGTGCCAACGTACGGTCGCTACTACTTTTGCCAAAATCTGGTCAATCCAACAAATCAACATGCAGCTGCACTAGAAATGCCGGGTACCTAGGCTATTGGATCTGCGATGCGAAGCAGTGCATGCTGTAGCATGTACACTGTTCGCATGAGCTGCAGCGTTCGTTCTAGATCACCAGAAGTTTGGAACAGTAAGGCCTAGGAACAGAGAGATAAGTTCTCGCAAAAAAAAAAAAAAGAGAGATAAGTTCACTGCAACTGAAACTGACACGTGGAAGCGCAGAAAGAAAAAAAGGAGACGAACTGAAACTGGCGCCCCGTCCTCTTCCCCGGCTCGGCGCCATGATGGCATATCGGCAATGGCATTCGTGATGTTGACCATGTAGGGCAGGCAATCCATCTCTCCGCACCACCCCTCCTGTACCATTCCAAAATTAGATCCACCGCCTTCCTCACCGTCAACGCAGACATTCCTCGGCCGCCGGACGACGGCCGGCCGGCCGGCCTCCCTCCGTCGACTCACTGCAGCCAGCCATTGATCGACTCCGTCGACTGCAGTTCGGCCGGCGGCGATGGACGACCTGAGGGCGAGCCTCGCGCGTCCGATCCAGCTGGCGGAGCAGGTGATCAAGTGGGCGGACGAGGCGCAGACGTGCCGGCAAGAGTGCCAGGACCTCAAGGCCCGCGTCGAGCGCGTCGCCACGCTGCTCCGTCAAGCCGCGCGGGCCGATCTCTACGAGCGCCCCGCGCGCCGCATCCTGGAGGAGACGGAGAAAGCGCTGGACAAAACCGGCCTTCTCCTCGACCGGTGCCGTGCGCAGGGCCTCGTGAGCCGCATCTTCACCATCATTCCCGCGGGGTCGTTCAAGCGCATGGGCTACCTGCTCGACAACTCCGTCGCGGACCTCATCTGGATCCTCCGCGTGTCGAGCAGCTCCGGCAACGGCGACGACGACGGCGACGACTACCTGGGCCTCCCGCCCATCGCGCAGAACGAGCCCATCCTGTTCCTCATCTGGGAGCAGATCGGCGTGCTGCAGACGGCGGGCCTCGACGCCCGCGGCGACGCGGCGGCGAGCATCGTGTCGCTGGCCCGCGACAACGAGCGGTACGGCAGGCTGATCATCGAGGAGGACGGCGTGCCGCCGCTGCTGAGGTTGATCAAGGAAGGCGGCGCCGAGGCGCAGGAGAACGCCGCGCTGGCGATTGGGTTGCTGGGCCGGGACCCGGAGTGCGTGGACCTCATGATCGTCGCCGGCGTGTGCACGTCGTTCGCCAAGATCCTCAAGGACGCGCCCATGAAGGTGCAGGGCATGGTTGCGTGGGCCGTGTCCGAGCTCGCTGCTAGTCACCCGAAATGCCAGGACGCGTTCCTGCAGCATAACGTCATCCGCCTCCTCGTCTCCCACATCGCGTTCGAGACGGTCCAGGAGCACTCCAAGTACGCCGTCGCGTCCAAGATGTCCATCCACTCCGTGCTCATGGACAAGAAGAACAACAACAATGCCGCCGACACGTCCTCGGACGCCGCCTCCACAACTACTACAACCATGGCGGCCAAGCCCACCGTCGCCGGCCCTCCCACCTCCTCCTGCAACGCGCTGTTCGGAACCAGCCTCACCGTCGGCGGCGGCGGCGGCGCGAGGTCAAGCGCAGGCGCAGCAGAGACTTGTTCTTCGTCGTCTTCTACAAACACCACCGCCGCCTTGGGCGCCGCCAGCGTGGCCGCGACGAAGCAGCACAACGCGTCGCTGTCGGCGACGACGAACACTACGCGGGGGCGGGAGTTCGAGGACCCGGACACCAAGGCCTACCTAAAAGCGCACGCGGCGAGGGCGCTGTGCACGCTGGCCACGGGCAACGCGGCCGTGTGCAAGAGCATCACCGAGTCGCGTGCGCTGCTCTGCCTGTCCGTGCTCCTCGAGAAAAGCAACGGCGACGTGCAGTACAACTCCGCCATGACGCTCCTGGAGATCTGCCGCGTCGCCGAGCAGAACCCGGAGCTCCGGCGGTCGGCGTTCAAGCCCACCTCGCCCGCCGCCCGCGCCGTCGTCGACCAGCTCCTCCGCGTCGTCGAGAAGGCCGACTACGACGACCTGCTCGTGCCATGCATCACCTGCCTCGGCTGCCTGTCCCGAACCTTCCGCGCCACGGAGACGCGGGTCATCGGCCCGCTCGTCAGGCTCCTCGACGAGCGGGAGACCGACGTCACGCTCGAGGCCGCCGTCGCGCTCGCCAAGTTCGCGTCCATGGAGAACTACCTCCACGTCGACCACTCCAAGGCCATCGTCGACCACGGCGGCGCCAAGCACCTCGTCCAGCTCGTCTACTTCGGCGAGCAGGCCGTGCAGACGGCGGCGCTCGTGCTCGTATGCTACATCGCGCACAACGTGCCCGACGACGAGGAGCTCGCGCAGGCGGAGATACTCACCGTGCTCGAGTGGGCGTGGAAGCAAGGGTACACGTCGCTCGACCCGGTCATCGAGAACTTGCTGCCCGAGGCCAAGATCAGGATGGAACTATACCAGTCCAGAGGGGCCAAAGGCTACTACTACTGATGATCGATCCGACTTTTCCTCATGTAGAATGGCAGTGTTGAGAAGAAAGCAACAGCAGATTGATCAACAGAGACTGTATATACATACATTCAGGTACTTATTTTCTAGTAGTCTGGTTAACCTTTTCTTTTATATTTTTAAATAAAAAAGAAACAAATGGGCGATCACCTAGTCTGCTTGGGTATGTAGGGCCTTCATACAGGAGACGATCAATCGAGTTTTTGCTGTGGGTGTATCAGAAGGTTTTGTAGGCTTACTTGGATGTTCAGTGTTAACTGTATCTCTTTTTCAGTCTTTTGTTGGTGAACAGTGGTACTACCGCCCTTTTTGAGGTGATTAGAACATGTACCTTCAGCTGACCACAATTATCAGTGTATATTTAAGCTTAATATTTTACTAAGAATAGCTTCTCTGATTTGACCATGCGGGGTTTTTTTTCGAACATTGTTGACCATGCGGTTGTATTATGCATGATCTGATGGTTAGCTCGTTCGTTCGTACACTTTGCTAATTTTAGGTAGCACTGAGCTAATTCAGGAGCTTATTACTTCTAGTAAATACATCCAATGTGCTAATTCTGTTGATCTTATTGCCACCCACATGATTAAATTAGATAGCGACTTCAGATTATTTCGCTTCTGTCATCAGGAACATAAGCTTGTAATCATAAATCAAATAACTGAAACACAACATGCTGAATGTAATAGGATCCTAAAAAAAAAGTGGACGGAGTGGGCACGAGTCTGTTCGTGACATCCCTAGTTGTAAAACTGATTCTTCTTCTTCTTAATACAACGATACACATCATGCGTACTCCAGAAAAAAAAAATTGAAACACAACAGGGAAAATTGTGCTTCCGACCATTTTTGCTCCACATGATGTGTCCCTTGCTAAAGCTGGATATGCTCTCTAGAAGGTCTCCAGTTATTTAGTTGGTGAAGCAGTGCAGTAACCTAATGAAAGCAGGCTTTAGAACAAGGAGCAGCTGGCTTGCTGTCTCGTCTACTACTGCTAATCCTCCTACTTGATTTCTTTGAAGGATTTCAGTCTTGTCATTTTCATGCTTAAATGTAATCATTCCTACACATGCACCTCCTAATCAGATCCCCAATTCAGGGGTCCTTTGGATTGAAGGATTTTTGGAGGAAAAACATAGGAATCTGATTCCTATGGATTTGAGTACTGTGCATTCATTTGGAACACAGGAATGGTGCGTAGGAAAAACGAAGGAAGCATTCCTAAGCTGTCCATTCCATAGGAAAAACGGAGGAAATTTTCCATCTACTCCAACCTCTTTTTTTCCTTTCCTTCGCTGAAGATCGAGGCAAATCATCTCGTCCTTTGTCATTAGGCACTCACGCTGCCACGAAACCTCACCACTGCTCCACCTCAGTAATCGCTACATGGAGTCCACTCCAAGCAGCTCACTGCTCTCCTTGCTGAATAGCAATTGCCGCTTCTCGAGCTGCCCTTCCACTGAACGAGCTGGCTGTGTGTGGCATGAGACTGCTAATCAAATCTTTCACTCCATTATGAAGCTATAAGAGACCCATTGGTCTGATGCCTGAACTTATGAGAATGACTAATAAACTGGTAATAAACGAGGGACATGGAGTAGCCTATGTCGACTGAAACAAGCAAACATTAATAATAAACAAAAGAGATTATGTGGGGGATAACTCATTTGTCCTTATCACAAAAACATACTAGTAATTAAGCTAACTAAATCTTTCAAATTCCTATGATCTTTCCTGTGCCTATCCAAACAACAAATACTACAAGATTCCTGTGTTTTGCAATCCTCTGTTTTGCATATGCATTCTTATCATATTCCTGTGTTTTTTTTTATTCCTACGTTTTTCAATCCTGCGATCCAAAGGAGGCCTCAGACATGCAATCAACGTCTTATCTACTTATCTTCATATCCACGGCAGATACCGTCCGTTCCTCCGGTCAGCCTGTCTGCCTGTGACCCGTGTTTTCAGAAGATTCATCCGCATTGTTGCAACTTTCAGTCATCCGGGATCTGCGCCTGAATCCAACGGAAAACCATCTCTTTTCTCGCATCTGCTCCGTATCTCTGCAGGGGAAAACATCTCAAGATATGACAGCCAGACGAAATACACTCACAACCGCAATTATTCTAGATGGTGTTCAGAATACTTAACTGAAAAAGCTATCTGAGTCAGACCGCAATTCAAAACTGATATGCTCTCTAGAAGAAGATTAGCAGGATTATCCAGCCAGGCCCTAGGATTCAGTCGACATCCGTCGCAGGATCCAGTCGATGCATTTTAGTAGCAGGCAGCAGCTTTGTATCAAGATTATCGAGAGTGACGCACGGCACCACCGTAAGCATACACTGACCAGGACTGATCGCCCAACAAAATCGCTCAACGTCGACAACCTTGCAAACAAGGGAAAGGATTGCCCAAATCTTTTATTCATCGACCAGGGTTCGTGGCTCTTTTTCGTCCTTAATGACGTGGCACTTTGCCGTCACATCGTTACGCGTAGGCTCCGTCTCAGCTGAAATGTACCGCGTTGACGTCAGGCAGCGGCTCCCTTCTCGACTTGTACCCAAGAGAACAAAAGCACTTCAGCAGCAGTCGCCACGGCAATGGCGGATGACGATGAAAATATCACGAGCCATCAGGAGGTGTGCGTTTCTCTCAGTGCTCTGTTTCCTTTTCCACTGTCCTTACTCTTTTCTCTTTGAGAAAAAGGAGATTAAAGCAGCAGCACGACGTGATGAAGCTGGGAGCTCATTACTGGCGCGTTTTATATAAATATCTGATCATTGTCTAGGCTTTCCGCAATTCTTTCATTCCACGATCAGTCAGGTCGGCTTTGCTTGCTTGCTTGCGAAGAATCGTCTCCAAAGCCACGGTGATCGCACGTGGATTTCCAGACTTTCTCGATGTCGCGCGCCTAGCCATCGGATTAACTCTGATCGGACGGCCGGGTAATCAGCGAGACAGCCATTTAGCTCCTCGTCGTGACGGCCATAGCACAGGAGAGGATAACACAGAATCACGACACTGCGCGAACAGACCTGACTGTAACGTAGGACGAGGTCAAATTGACATATGGGCCACGCACTCTTTCCGTTTGCGTACAAACCGTCCATTTACGTGTATGTATACGTGACAACACAAGCGCACAAAGCAAACAACAATACGCTATCAATCAAACATCATCATACGCGGGAACAATAATGCCCTGATCAGTTTGCTCACCAGCAATCTATAAACTACTCCTACTACATTACAAGTAGTCAATCAATCACTGGCCCCCGCTGGATTCCATGCTTCATGATTCTCTGTAGGCTATTTTGGAATTTCTAAGTTGATTGGCACCTGATGGGGACCAAAATTTCTGATGCTCATTGTTCAAGGGGGAAAAAAAAAATCTAACGCCTGTAGTTTCACCCTGAGCAACGCACGAAATCCACCAATCAGTTGACGAGTCGGCGACCGATCTCGCCGGCACGGATGTTATAAAGACGTGCCAGCGCGAGCGGAACAGGTTTGTTTACACGGCGGCGCAACAGAGAGCGCACGCCCACGCCCCTCACCTCTGCTCCCCATTCCCCGCTCCGCAAGCGAGACTGGCGAGGTGAGGTTATGGGTCGCGCCCACTCCCTCCTCCACTCCTCCGATTCCGCCGCCGCCGCCGCCGCCTTATTACCGGGCCTCCCTTCCTCCACTTCCGCGTAGCCAGTCGTCTGCTCATCCAGTCAAATCGAGCTCCCCAAAACGCCGGCGCAACCTCCCAAGAGCTCAACTTCCATGGCTTCTCGATTGCGTCTGCTCCGCTCGCCGGCCTCCATCGCCTTCCTCATCCTCTCCTTCTTCCAAGGTACGCACTACTGATTGTGCTTAATCCCGTAATGTTCTACCAGTGATCAATCGCGCCGGATTGCTCCGGATTTGGGGAGGGAGGCAAAGTCGCGATCTTTCGCGTGCTGGCTGACACAGCGCTCCCGATTTGGATTCGCAGGGTCGGTGTGCGGCATCACCTTCACCTTCACCAACCGGTGCACGGACACGGTGTGGCCGGGGATCCTCTCGGGCTCCGGCACGCCGCCGCTGGAGACGACGGGGTTCGCGCTCTCCCCGGGCCAGTCGCGCTCGCTGTACGCGCCGCAGGGGTGGTCGGGCCGCTTCTGGGCACGCTCCGGCTGCTCCTTCGACTCCTCCGGCAAGGGCTCCTGCGCCACGGGCGACTGCGGCTCCGGCGAGGTGGAGTGCCACGGCGCCGGGGCCTCCCCGCCCGCCACGCTCGCCGAGTTCACCCTCGACGGCGCCGGCGGGAAGGACTTCTACGACGTCAGCCTCGTCGACGGGTACAACCTGCCCATGCTCGTCCAGGCGGCCGTGCCGGACTGCCCCGACACGGGATGCCTCGTCGACCTCAACGAGCGATGCCCCGACGAGCTCCGCGCCGACGACGGCCGCGCGTGCCGCAGCGCGTGCGAGGCGTTCGGGAGCCCCGAGTACTGCTGCAACGGCGCCTACGGCAACCCGGACACCTGCCACCCGTCGCAGTACTCGCAGCTCTTCAAGTCCGCCTGCCCCAAGTCCTACAGCTACGCCTACGACGACGCCACATCCACCTTCACCTGCAACCACACCGATTACACCATCACCTTCTGCCCCAAATCCAATCCGTCCGGGTACTGTTTTGATCTAGCTTGTTATATATGTGTAGACTCTCCACTTCAATTTCCAGCTGCCAATTTCAATTTACGATTCCTTGAGATGGATTATTTTCAGCAAAATTGAGATTTTGATTCGAAATGTGAAAGGGGGGAAAAGAGTTAGGCTGGGAGCAAAGCAAAGAAGCTTTGAGTTGTACTCTTCCAAGCCTTGCAAGCTTTTCCTTACTTCTGTCCCCACCCCCCACCTTGATTAGAAAGTTGCAGTTGTCTAGTTGGAAGAACTGCAAAACACATAAGACTGACTCATCACACCACATTTCTTGCTCCAAACAAATTCACTTTCTGTTCCTTCGACGTTTGGTTGTGAACTAGTATTGTTAACCTTTGGTTGTGAACTAGTACCATACTATGCAACTCTGATCCTTTGACGTTTTGCAGCGGGAATTCGAAGAATTCACCCAAAAGGCCAAGTCACGAGCAGCTGGAAGACGATGTATGGCTGGCATCCTTGAAGGCCAGCTACGCCGGTGCGCCGGCAACGGCCTCTTGGTCGGCAACCTCTGCATTCCACTCGAAGCTGGCAGTTGCAGTGGTGATAACACTTGCTGTATTTGATCATCCTCTGTTGAACTTGCTATGATTCAGCATGGCTGTGGTTTGTGGTCCATAGGAATCCAAGTTCTTTTCAGAACGAAAGAGGATTAGATTAGTAGGGGAGGAATGAAGGGAGAATGTTATGTAGGACTTTTTGTTTGTGGGTAGGGGGTTAGAAATCATGAGATACAAGTTGGCAGTTGCAGACTTGCAGTTCCAGAATGCATTGCATTGATTCATTGCCTTCACAAAGTTCTTTATATTCTTCTTTGTGCATAATTTGAATTTTTGTTTCTTTGGGAAGGGGTGGATGGATGTTGGATTCTGGGACAGTGCTTTTGTAGTGTGCTCTGGTAGTCTGATGCATCAGCTACATATTTTCTCTCTAAACTTTTTAGATAGAGTAAGGCACATAAACACATGGTTCAGTGAGATACTCAGATTTGGTCTCAGAGGTACAAGGACAAACGCATTGCAGGTTAGAACTCTGCGGATATGTATGATTCTGCTATCACTTTGCTTTCTCCTCCCATGTACAACCTTTCTCTTTGTCATCCCCAGGTTGAATGATGAGTGAATGACAGATCTCATCCAAAGAAAAAGTTTAGATTCTATTGGTGGTGTGATAACAACATATTCTTTCTGATCAGAATGGAACTGATATACCTGATAAGAAAAGAAAGGAAACTGGTGACTTTATCTGAAAAAGAAGGAAAAGGTGAATATAGGGAGGCAATTGGGCAAATGGAAAGGCGAACTGGCCTGCTGTGATAATCTATTCAATTTAACTGGCACTAATTAGTAGTACCACACTAGATCAATGATCCAACATGGTAGCGGGCTTGCCACAGATGGCTAGCGAGACGCAGTTCAACTGGACGCATCTTCAGACAATACCAATGGATACAGCAGCACTTCAGTTACTTGGAAACTGCAATACAGTACTGCAGCAAAATTGGCACGCCTCTGCCTGTGTCAGTTCTGTGGGCGATGAGAGTGAAGAACACAAGTCACTGAAAGAGTCGCAGCCGATGGGAGGGAGCCATCAGCATGGGGTGGGTATGAGCCCCCAGGACAAGATCTGCTTCTTGATTTGCAAATAGTTGGTCGCGATAAGGGTATTTCTAAAAGCTGATTGGAGGAAGTATGCAGTTTTGGTTTTAGTGTCATCATCAATTATTGTTTTACATGCTGATGAATCTCTAGTTTCTGTTCATGGTGAATTGAAGGAGCTCCCTCCTCCTAAGTTATCCGGTCTTCCTTTGATGTTAAAGGTGTGGGTCACTATGAGTGTTTATTTTTCATGTAAATTCTATGTATAGGTGTACTTATCTAGTCATTTTTAGATGTGAGTATTTGAGCTCCTGAGAATTTAGTTGTTTTGATATAATATGAAAATTGCAGAGCAACCACACTCGTCTAGCAACACTGGTGTTTTCATGAATGCTAAATACAATTATATTTGTGTGCCACAATATTGATTAATAGTCGCGATCCAAAATAGAGGTGTTTATGTAAAATATTGGATCGCGATTAAAGATCGCGATCCAAATTAAGGGTGTTTCAGAAAATAGTGGATCGCGATTAAGGGGCTTTCTGAAAAGCGTTCTTCCCCAACGCGCCGCCGCCGCGTCCGTGTCCCGGCGGCCGGCGACCCCTCGCCGCACCCCACCGGCGGCACGCTGACGTGCGCACCGCTTCCTTCCTTTCGCAGCATCTCGTCTGCCCCCTCCTCGCAGCCCCGTTGACCTCTCGACTCTCGCCGCGCTGCCGCCTGATCCCCAGGTCACCGCCTCGCCTGCGGCCGGCCGGCGCTCGGGTTGACATGGTGGCCACTCCGGCACCGCGACACATCATCTAAGGCGAGCGGCGTGCCTCATTTGACATCCTTTCAGTCTTGACACCTCACCTCTGCCACGGCAATGCATTGCTGCCGATGGACGCCGTTACTGTCCATTCCACTGCAGGCCAGCAGAGCTGCTAAAACATGAATGCAAAGGGCGTGGAGCATCATCTAGCGCTGCTCATCAGAACGATTTTACAAAGAAAATCGAAGCCACTGCGTTGAGTGCTCGATGTTAAGGCTTGATAACATCATAAATTACAGTCCAAGGGTCTAATGTCCAGGTGCTGATCATCTCGGTTGCTGCAAATGGTACTCCGCTTTAGTGTTCAGAGTCCAGAGTTCAGAGTCTTTAGTGATCATCTCGGCGATGGAGACGGGCCTCGAGCGCCGATGGACAGAGGAGAAGCCCCTCACCTCTTAGCTCCACTGCCCAACGCCGCCTGCTGTCCGTCTTCTCGCAAGACGAAGGGGCATAACGCCGGCATCTTCCTCCCTGATGCATGCTAACAGCCGCATCCGCGACGCAGCTGGTGCTCGACGCGTTCTCCTCCGCGTCGGGTTGCACCCATCTCTGGTGAGCCGAGCGCGAGCCTGCAATTCCGGCTGAGTGTTGCTGCTTCATCTGGGATCGGTATGTTAATATGTAAAATTCCATGTAAGCAAGACCGTGCTACTTCCAAGTTATTTTGCAATGCTGAGGCCAACGCTGGGACGCCCGAGTGGCCAGAGCCAGAGGGCTCCGGGAGCTTAGCTCCCGTCGGCCCGGGTTCGATTCCCAGCTGCGGCACTGAGGCGCTGCAGTGAACAGTGTCAGAAATAGTACTGTTCATTGCGGTGTAAAAAAATCCCCTCGCTCTCTCCGGATCAAAGCAAATGGTTAAAACTCGTGCCGAAGCTCACAACGGCCAGCTGAGTCCCTGTGTAGGATCGAAGAGGGGGTTCGGGGGTTTTCTCGGCCTGCGTGAGAGACTCTTCTCCTTAGCAAAATGCCGTCGGGGACGGTCTCTCCGGATCAAAGCAAATGGTTAAAACTCGTGCCGAAGCTCACAACGGCCAGCTGAGTCCCTGTGTAGGATCGAAGAGGGGGTTCGGGGGTTTTCTCGGCCTGCGTGAGAGACTCTTCTCCTTAGCAAAATGCCGTCGGGGACGGTCTTACCCCCGGCCAGGTCGAGTCTTTTTTTAAATTTTATTTTGCAATGCTGGGCACTCTCTGCTGACCATGAGAATGACCGGGACTCTCGTATGTAGTCTTTCGTATTGTGGGGGCAATTATATGTTGTACATTGAGAATGACCAGGACTCTATCAAATTATTTACAACGTTATAGTTTTGACCCACATGATTGATTGTCAAGATAGTTTTATATTATTACTTAAGATAATAAAAGATAAAGATGCTTGCATTAGAGTATGGTTGTATGCTTTCCATTTGGCAAAAAAAGAATGAGATAATTGTAATGTTGTATCAACTATGTTAACAAACAGAGCGTTGAACTCTTTTTAACATGAACAATCGGCCGCCGATATGCCTCATACTTCTTTTGGAACAACAAGCTTCTTTGAACGCTTTTAAATCAAAAACTATGTCGATCGCATCAATGTTGCCATGTGGGCCCATGTCCGTTCAAATGTAATAATAGCTTGATCTAAAAATAGCTAATAGTTCAATATCAATTGATATAAAGTTTTTGATCTAACACCATGCAACTGAACAAAATGATATTAGAAATAATTGAAGACTAGCCTACTATCTAGGATGTCTTGGGCCTCTCCTAGGTCACTTTGCATACAACTTTGAGCTGAGAGAAAATAGAAAATCAGTATGAAACTGGCAGGAACCCCGGGCGTTGCCCCGGGCTGCCAAATTTACACGAAAATTGGCTTTTTAGCCTTATAGAAATAGTCATATGAAACCAAATGAGTATATCAACACTAATTTTCTTAATGAATATTCAATTTACTCCACCAAATTGTGCCATATTTAAAACATGTAACGTGGAATTGCATACATTTTAACATGAAACTGACAATGTTACAGATAGTCTCGATTTAGAAAGTCCAAACTCCATAGAATAGCCTGAAATATTGCATTTCATATCCATACATAGAGTTATAACATCGACCTTTTTTTTCAAAATAATATTAATCAAATTGACAACGTAAACACGCTTAAGCTAATTATATACTAATAAACCAAAAGTCATATGTAGGTGTTTCATCTCAGATGCCTATTGTAGATAAACATGAGTCCAAGCCTGGCCTTTGTCCAAGATAGAAGGTGAAATGTTGACATAAAAAGGTCACTGCATCAAAGGCTGCCAGAGAACTCTCTTTGCTCTGTTTGTTCATCAATGGGAATACATTCAATAGTATTAAAAAGAAATAGTGGTTTGTAACCAGGTGTTAGATTTTGCAAAATTTAATCAATATACCATGCTACTCTTCCGCAGAAATAACTGTTTTTTCTGATTTGTGCCATTTGGATCTGACACAAATTTCACACCTGATGAGGGTGCCCATGAAGTACACTAAGAGAGGAAGTTAGTTCATAGAGAGATTTTTGTTATTTCACCCACAAAACCGATGGGCTTCGATAGAATGCCCATCTGCCGTTGGGCTTCGCTAAAATGCCCGTGAAACCAATGCACGAACCGGTCTTATGCCCACGAACCAATTTTCAGACGAAATTACCCTCTCACTTCTTCTTCCTCAGGCAGACCACCATCTCCACTCATCTTTCCCCCAATCCCCACTGCCACCTCCATTAACGGCCTAAGCTTGAGCTAGCCCAAGCCGCCACCAAGAAGAACTGCCCCAATCCAGAAGTGCATTCAGTAAGCCGATCCTAGAACCAGCATAACTAAATGCCTAATTAGCCACTAGAGCAATTCAATAAGCACAGATACACGATGCCAAAAGTCAATGGCTCCCGTCAGAACGGCATCGCGGCCAGCCAATCCTATGTACATGCGAGACTGATTGCGCCAGGGGGCACTTTGTCCTTTAACCACGAGCTTGTAGAGCAAGGGAGCTGGCGGGGCCTCCTGCTCCGGCATCGCGATGCATGACTTGGACGGCCGGAGGTGCGGCAGCGGCAGCCTGGAGAGTTCGGGCGGGGGTGCGGCAGCGGCAGCCTGGAGAGTTCCGACGGGGGCGGCGAGACTGGCAGGCCTGCCGGCGCGGACTCGGCGCGCTCAGGCCCCGGCGCGAGCACCTAAATGATCTCGACGTCCCGGAGCTAAAGCTTCGAGCTTGCCGGCAATGGAGGTGCAGTGGGATTTAGAGAAAAAGAGAGAAGCTGCTGGCCTGAGGAAGAAGAAAAGAGAGGGTGATTTCGTCCAAAATTTTAATCGTGGGCAAAAGACTGGTTCGTGTAACGGTTTCGTGGGCATTTTAACGAAGCCCAACGGCAGTTGGATATTCTATCGAAGCCCATCAGTTTTGTGAGTGAAATAACAAAAATCTCGTTCATAGAAGCACGCGCATATCTCTGCAAGAATCATATTAGCCAAACATTGCCATTGTTGATACGAATGGTATGTCTCTGCAACTTTTGTTTTGTCAGCCTCCTGAAGGCTGCGCCAGGGGTGGCGCTCATCTAAAAAAAAACTTTTGTTTTGTCAAGCTCCTACCAGACATGTAAAGGATATTTAGCAGAAATGTTGTCCAGCAATGGATAAGTATCAGGAGGTTGTTCCTTAACAGATAAAGTTACAGAATGGCAACATTTACACTAAATCAAATCATGGTCAATCATGAAGTTTGGCGTTCATATTTATGTTATTCCATAAAAAAAATAGGAGTTCCGTAATATGTAAATATTACACACAATTAGGCACTGGAAATTATCCTGCAATTAGGTAAACTTAACTGACGACGGAGGAGGGAGAAAAAACTAATTGGGTTCCCACCGGTTGCAGATGAACATGAACTCACTTCCAAGGTGAGGAAAGAAGTTGGCACACGGCAGATAATAAAATCAGAAAGAGGAGGCCGACAAAGACAAACCCACTGCTGGGGATAACTGCGGTTGCAGTAGCTGGAGAATGGTAGGTGCAGTGCCGCAAGGATGAAGTCCTCACTTTTATCCCCGTCAGGCGGCCAGGTTCCTGGAAGAGCAGAGGAGGGCGAAGTTGCACGGGCAGAGGGGACCACGGGATGTAGAGTGGAGTAGACGGGGAAGCTCTCAGTGCCGTGCTTCACATCAACATTGTCTCGGCTTGGAAGCAGTAGACTCGGATCAAGACTGAGACATAGGCCCTCACGAGGTGGCGGCCATGGCGGATGACAGCGACAGGGACTCGAAATCCGAGGTGTGTAGCTGCAAATTCACGACATGGAGCAGTCCGAAGTTGCGCAGATGAGTGACGGAGAAGTTAGCAGGAGGGATTTGATCGGGGCTCACCGGGGAGGCGGGGAGGAAGTAGGCTGCTACCTGCTGTTCTTCACCACAGACGGCGCGGATGCAGAGGCTTGCCGCCGGCAAGGCGCAGAGCAGGTCGCACCCAGGGAAGGGGAAGAGCCGATCAGAGCTGTGGATGGGGGATGCGAGAAGCGTGGCGCGGGGAAGCGAGTCAGCGGTGCAGGCATTTGGGGAAGAAGAAGCTGGATGGCTCTAGACGCTGCACCGGCCGGCGCGCGTGGCGGCGTGGGAAGGCAGCGACTGGAGCCTAATTGGAAAATGGGCGTTGCTACAGTACTACAGTAACTTTGCAACCGTACATCTACAAAAACATAGGTAAGGATAGATAAATAGAATACTATTGAGAAATAATATTATAAGATATTTACCTGGTACCTTTCTTCAATGTATATTGTATCATTTTCCATCCGTTCAGATTCGATGAATGGTCATCCACCTTGTAACAATATGCATTTCTCTCAAAATGACATTCATCTCGTGTGTATGAAGTCTTTCATATTCTCTTCGGACGATCGCGAATGACCCGAGAGATTCTGCCTCGGTTTTCTTCTTGAAGCTCGTAACAATTACCTAATGAAGTAGGCAAGTCTTTCGGATCATACTCGCATATATCAATCTTTAATATTGTTGTGACTTCTTTTCCCGCGACCCAACCCACTAGAAAAAGATTCATTTCTTATTTGTTATTTTTTGTTTCTCATTTTCATCACCCTTGTCGGTCTTCTTAGTGACTACATTAAAAGTTAAATGTTCAAAGGTGAATATAGTGATCTTACAAACTACTTGCAAGTGGGAGGAGCCTCTGGAGTTTCATACTGAAAATTTTCAATGTACATTGTACACATATTGAAAATTTTTAGACAACAACGAGTACCTGGTTGCCTCCTTTAAGAGTAAGAGGAGCCTCTGGAGTTTCATACAAGGACAACAAAGCATGCCCTGAGCCAAGATGATTTCTAGTCTTATCATTCTGAAAGATGAATCAAACTGAATTGAGTGAATTTTAAATTAAAAAAAGTATATCTTACAATCCTTGACTATTCAGTTTGTGCATTGAAACACCCAAACAAAATATGTATTAATTTACTCTCTAAATAATTTAAGCTGAGTCAATTCATCCCCCCTGATGACATTTATCTTTTTTTTTTGTTTCTCGTTGAACAAGCTGTATATTCAATTCACCGACTTGGCAATATATATCATGTCCTGCTTTAGAAAATAATTCATGAATTTCTTGTACTCTCCAATGCCTAATGTTTGAACTAGTTGGGACTGAACAAAACATGGCATTGGAGAGTAATTGCGTATATCCTGTATTGTGCATGAACTCTCTTGTTGGTTGAGTTGCCCAGCCATGGCACTTGGCAGGACGAGATCCATCTCGCTTTCTCTATCAACGCACAGGCTCCGACTCCCGGGCGTGGCGGTGGCAATGTACGAATAGCTAACGGAGCTTTGACTCGATCGTGTTGCCATCGTTCAGCAAAGATGGATGGAAGCATCCTTGGTGACTTTGTGATATCGAGCTACAGCTACCCCTGCCTGCGCCGACTCTCCATTACGCAATCCAAAGGGCTCGTCCATCTGGTGGTCCGATCCGAGGCGCTCCAAGAGCTTGAGATTTTCGGCGGCGATCTCTACGGATCGCGGGACGTGACAGCTCCCAACCTGCGTCTGCGTGTGCTCCTGTTCGAAATGTGCCTTGTCAACACTAAGCACCAACAATGTGGCTAGAATCACAGCCCACAAGCTGGAGGAGATAACCATGTGAACAATCGCAATATAGGAGCCCAACTGAACGATCCGCAATTTTTGTAGCTTCTTTTATTTTTTTTGTTGTTTCTGTTTTGTAGTTCTGTAAACGACTTGGTGCCGCCTCTTCAGAGGGAGGGGTAATAAAATTCCCTGTTTTCCAAAAAAAAAAAAAAATATCTTCAGACACCCTTAGCCGCTCGGAACCACGAAAAGATGCAGCGCATTGTTCAGTGGCTGAAGGAAACTTGCAAGCCACAATGCCATTGCCATGTCTCTGTCAGTCGTGTGGCCAAATGAGACTGAAGACCACGAATTGCGGCAGATTGAAGCCGGAGGCATGGGGTGGTTGGGTCGTGGCCTGTGTGTGGGTTTGAGATGAGATTCCCCCAGGAGCTTCTTGATTGATCGAAGGGGTTGCTGCCGGCGAGAATGAAGCGGCCGGTGGCCATGGCCCATGGCGTCCTCTGGGTTGTCTCCATCCGCCGCCTGATCCCAGGTCATACCTTCCCCGGCACCGGGACGCATCATCGAAGACGATCGGCGTTCTGCAATTCATGTCCTTCCAGTCTTATCACGTCACCTCTGTGACGGCAATGCATTGCTGCCGATGTGTTCGGTTACTGTCCATTCCACAGCAGGCAAGCAGAGCTGCTAAAAGAACGAATGCAGAGGGTGTCAAGAATCATGTAGCACTGCTCAGAACGGTTTTTTCACAAATAAAGATGATCGACGCCGTGGCGCTGAACGTTTGCACTAGATGGAAAATGAGTACAACACATGGCAACCACCAGGCCACCACCACGCGGTTCCTCTCGTAGCTAGTCTGGACTCTGTTCCATCTCCAAGAAAAAAAGAAAGGTCTGGAGTCTGTTCTCTGTATATCATCGATTGCGTACCAACTCTCTTGTTGATTTGTACACATAAACAATCGAAAGTTTTGAAGATCATGGATGGCGCCGCCGCCCATCTCGATCGGATCAGCGCCCTCCCCGACGACTTGCTTCACGTCATCCTCTCCTTCCTGGGCGACGCTGCCGCTGTCACGAGAACGGCCGTGCTCTCGCGGCGATGGCGGCACGTGTGGATTCATGCCAAGAGCCTCACGTTCAGGGACGGAGATCTGACAAAGAACAACGTGCCCGGCTACTTCGCCGGTTTCGTGGACTGGGCGATTTCTAAGCGCGGAGACACCGAGATAGAATCTCTCATGATCAGAATCTCCAGGCCGGACTGCACCTCGCCGGAGCAGGTCAACAACTGGCTCCGCTACGCCGCACGGCGCGTCGTCAAATCTGTGGACGTCCATCTCTGTGAACCTTCGGATCGGCAAGCCGTAGTCGAGTTGCCCGGCCATGGCAGGGCGACATGCATCTCTCTATATCTACATGACCGTAGGCTCCAACTCCCGGCTGCCGCCATGGCAAGGTATGAAGCGCTAACAGAGCTCAAACTCTTCTACCTGCTGTTCAGCCAAGGAACCCCCGGACTTGGTGACTTTGTGACGTCCTGCTGCCCCCGTCTCCGTTGGCTTCAAATTTTGGTCGCCAAGGAGCTTCACGAGCTGGTGCTCCAAGCAGAGGCGCTTGAAAAGCTTGAGATAATCTTGGCAAGGGGCCTGCAGACGCTGGATGTGACAGCTCCCAACCTGCGTTTTGTCAAGCTCGACTTGTGCTTCCTCCACTCACCGCGCCTTGGCGCTAACAACACGGCTAGAATCATAGCACCAAAGTTGGAAGCATGTCCAACTTTGGCTTCAGGCGACCGGACCTGGATCTACATGATCTAACACGTGTTCGCCATCTCAAGGACCTTCGTCTAGAGATGCACGGGAAGTACTACTGTGACACCGACATCGGCTTATGGCTCCTAGAGAATTGCCCCAACGTCCAAGATGTGAATATGTCGCTTCATCACTGCATGGATATGAGATTCAAATGCGAGCTAGTCGATTTGGCGCCATTTGCCAATGTTAAGACATTGGCCGTGAAAGGATATCAGTATTCAAGGCGTCACTTCATGGCAAGTGTATCGTCACTGCTCAAGAGGTGTCCTCACTTAACATCTTTGAGCGTTGATATGTCTTCCGTAGCACTGGAAAGTTTTAAATGCTTCTGTTACGCATTTACATATAAGTGCACGGTTGATGGGCGGATAGTAGTGTTGGAATCCCTGGAAGAAGTAAAAATAATAGGCTTTCGTGGAACAGATGAGGAGATGCGACTTGTGAGTCAGTTATTTGAGGGCTCGAATTCAATCAAACGCATGAAACTATTGCCGCAACAAAAGAAGCATTGTGCTGTTTCTTTGAAACGGAAGAGAGCAGAAGAAGATGACGATTGTGATGAGGGTATGGTGACGGTTGGACAGGGACTGATGAACATCTCTGGTACTGATCGAGGGCACTGGCACTTCACAGAAAAAGCATATACATGGACGTCCTATGATTCTGATTCGTCGGCGACCAACATAGATTTGTAAACCAGCTGTATGTCCAATCAAGGTTATTTGTTATTTCACACTCTTGCTATGTGAAACAAATATAATCACGCGCATGCCATTTTTATGTTCTTTCATTTAGTTGCTCTGTAGTTACCGCATTTTCTATTCTGTTCATTACTTCTGTCAATAAAAATTGTTAAAAAAAAAAGTAAAGTGCACAACTAGTCCTTAAACTTGACTGACTATGTCACTTAAGTCCTTAAACTCCTAAATCGCACAATCAGCTCCCTAAACTCTGTTTGGGTCTCATCGCAGGTCCAACGACGCCCGAACCCGCTCTTAGCGATAACGTGGCACAACCAACGTGGAAAGGGAGAGCCGAGCCTGTAAAAAAAATATGCAGTTAACCCCCTGGCCTCTCCCACATCGTTCTTTTCCTCCTGGCGCGACTGTTCGGTTTTGTCGAGGGCAAGGCGGACAACTATCTGGTGACGGCGATCGGCGACGATCGCGGAGCTACGGGTCGGCGAGACCAGAGACGGGGTGGAGGCGGTCCAATTTGGCGCACGCGACGGTGGAAGATGGGGGCCCGATTGCAGCGGCAGGGAGAAAGGCAGCCTTTCTACGGTGAGTTCATCTACTCCTAATCCCTATGTTCTTCCTGTACATAAATTGGTAGATCGAATGTAGGCACGAGTTAGGCTCGAGGGGAGCGCGACCCGGAGGTGGTGACGCGCCTCCTCATCAGTGGGGCGTCGCGCGGCGCCACGCGCTCGTGGCCAAGGAAGCCGCTACAATGTCGTACCTCATTTCTGGAGCACTCTGTGCATCATGTATCAATCCCTGGATCAGTAGCTGATACGCACAGGAACACAGATATGATAATCAAAAGCATACTTCGGATGGGTAAATAGGTATAGTACCTGATATATTGAACCTTTAGTGGCGGTACGACAAGGATGCAGAAGTATCCAAATCCTTCCGTCAAGTAAAGGCGAAGCAATCACACACAGGCAGCGGAAAGCACGACCTAAGCCACAGGTAGACTTGAGAAGCAGAACCGAAAACCAAAACTTCGTCGTCTCCTACGAAGACTTCTCCTACTAAAAACATCAATCGCAAACGCGTGAGTACATAAGGTACTCAGCAAACCCTAACACAAGGGGTAAATATATGCAAGGGTATAAACAAGGATGAGGCTGAGGTTTATCATATCGGGGGAAAGCCAATTTTGTGCAAGGGTTGTTTTTGAAAACAAAACAGTTCGCAAACTACAGTCAGGTATTGTCATTATATTTAGTGGGGTTGGTTGGCCCTGGGGGAGATGCAATCCATCCCGCCAGTTCCCAAATTTTAATGCTGGCAGGAAACCAGCGCACGGCTCCACACCGGTGTTTTCCAAAAACACGCCAAGGACAACTCACACAGGAAAGTCTAATCATTGTGTGGCCATAGCTTTCGAGTTGTCCAATACCGTGGAACACGGCTATCCGGATAGATTCTTATCGTCTGCAGAGGTTGTACACTTTCCCCACAAGGTACACCAGTCCTCCCCGATATCGCGGCTTGGACTGGTATACTAATGGTCCCGTACCTACTTGGCGTCACCACGGCACCACCACGGAAAATCTGCGACCAGGGGCTTCCATCATGATATAACAGAAAGGCCAAAGGCCAGAATTGTCTCCACATGCCGGACTCGACGCCAACCTCGTCGAGCCTTCTCCTGGCTTCCGTTTGCCACTCCAGCCTCCTGGTGGGTACCGGGTGAACGCTATAGTAGGGTGTGGTTCCAAACCTTTCCCATACAAGGCTTGTGTTTGTACGAAGGGTGCTAGGCCAGGCGGCACATGAACCGGTCCTTATACGACCGAATCAGGCATCTTCAATAGCCAATCCTCACGAGGAAGGGCGTCCCAGAGATAGCCTCCCCACTGAGGGCTACCTCGCCTGATCCCGCCAAAACATCCCCCACTATGGGTTGCACTTTATCATCAAACCCACCCATTTTCACATTTACTCACACCACCAATCACTCACACATTTTAACACAAAAGCATGTGAGCAAAATTAATTAAGTACACATGTGACAAGTCCTAAGCAGCATATTAATCCAACACATCATTAAAGAATTAATGATGTGGGTTCCTAGGTTTAACAAGGAATCCGGATAAGCAAAAACAAGGCATGGCAATCAACTAGTATTTAGGACATACTAAACATGTAAATCACTTTCAAATACCATGCATACTTTGTTTGGAAACAGGCTCTAAGTGGGATTATTTGCAATCATAGGATCAATATGATCAAGGGGAAGTTAGGGCTTGCCTGAAAATCGCTTTCCTAATCTTTAAGTTCTAGGTGTTTAGTCTTTTCTGTCGAAGTTGATGCCTTCGAGTCCTTTCTTGAAGCTCGTATCTTCCGACGGGTCTCGACCTGAGATTTCTCGACGAGTGCTTGGATTCTTCTGGCTCTTCCTCGATTCTCGCATAATCTAACGCATAGAAATGCTACGCATAAATAAACTACCGCAAAAGAAAATAAAGAGCGAAAAGAGCCGAATAAGATCCAATGAACTCCAATAAAACCGATAGAAAGCAAATGAAGAACAAAAGACTCAAAACACGGATGATGCATCCAGTTTTACTTTAACAAGGTTTTGTTACCTTAAAAGGCCATTATGGGTGATGCATCGTACTCTATGGCTTTTAGTGTAATGAGAGATGCTAAACACGAAGATAAGAGCATGAATGTATGAAGTGACGGGGACAGCGTGTGTACGTGTTATTCGTACATGCGTGGCACTAGCCTTCATACAGGTAGTAACCTATATAAAGGTTCATGCAACACGTGTACGAAGTACAAGGTGTGTCAGCTTAGGGCTCCTATACCTTATATGTTAACTAATGATGATTTAGCTATTAATTACTTACTAGATTGATTAATTACTAAGACTAAGTTATTATTGATTAAGTTGGTTGTCATGCGTCGGACGCACGACGATGGTACGTGTACGTGAGCATGTATGACATGAATGCACGACTGCAGATAAAATACCAAGATCAAATAAAGACAACTGACAATTAAGATACCAATAAGAGCCAATAAAAGAGCACTTTTATAAAAGCAGATAAATGAATCAAATGGAGCTAGACGATGGTTTGGCGGCAACATAGGTTTGATTGAGCGATGATTGATCGAAGCTAGGTTTGGAGTTTGGATTTGTGATATAAGGAGAGTACGAGGTTTGAAGTGAAACGGCACGAGAGATTGCTTGGTTTGAAGCGATACAATATAAAAGGTTTATTGTTAGCAGGTAAAGGAGTGAATATGTGATCCAAGATTGAAGCAAGGTGTGCGCTGTCATGTGGAAAGCACTGGACAACTAGCACCACAGGATTGGTTCGATCTAGGTAAACAATGATTGCGACGTGCAAGATCGACATCGTATGATTGTAAGGAAAAGGATATAATGTGAGAGGATTTTAGGTCATTGATGATATCTAGGTAAAGTGTGGAGTTCCAGGAATAGTACCATGAGGTACTTCGCGTTTCTACGAACGCGTGGGCGCAAGAATCGCCCAAAACGGAGCTATGGTTGAAAAGATATGGACATTTGAAGTTCTGGGGGCTCATAGGTAATTAAAAAAATGTTTTAAGGGCTTAAAGGATAATTACAGAAAGTTCTAGGGACTTATCTGTGATTAAAGAAAAAGTTAGGGACCTTGGTGTAAAAAGACAGGGGCTAAAACATAATTACAGAAAGGATTAGGTACTTTTCTGTAAAAAGGCAGGGCTTAATCATAATTACAGAAAAGCTTGAGGGCTTATCTGTAAAATTGTAGGGCTTAAACAGAATAGATGGAAAGTTCAGGGGTTTATCTGTAAAGTGTACAGGGCCCGGGGATTTTCCTGGGATTTGAGAATTATTTTTCTATTGAAAAACTCGTGGACCGAGTCTATGGTCTCGTGGACCGGGTCCACGGTTCGGTGCACGCGGTGTTTGGTGGACCGCGGCGAGGCGCGCGGCCGCGGGTGGCCGGAAAGCTCGCCGCCAGCGCGTCGAGTTGACGAGGGGTGAGGGGACCTCGTCGCGGAGGACGATGGCGGAGCTGCGAGTGGCGCGTGTCGTCGACGGGGAGCGGTGGGGTGGTTGCGGTGGCTCGCCGGAAAGGGGCGGAGCTCCGGTGAGCAATGGGAATGGGTTGCGCGCGCGGGGAAAGAGGGAAAAAGGAGAGCGCGGAAGAGAGAAAGAAGCTCGGGGAGCTCACCTAGGGGTGCAGCGAGGCCGGGGAACAGCGGAGGGCGGCCGGAACCGGAGGGGAGGGCGACGACGAGGAGCTCGTCGTCGATCTCCTCGGGTGAGGCTCGGCTGCGCGGGCCGGGGCGCGCCGAGGTAGAGTGCGGCTTGGTGGTGCTCGCTGGGCAGAGGGAGGTGAAGGGGACGCGCTCCCACGGCAGCGGGAGTGATCGCCGGAGAAGAGAGAGAGAGAGAGAGAGAGAGAGAGAGAGAGCTCCGGGAAAGGGAAGAGGGGGGGGGGGGGGGGGGGGGCGCGGTGCGTTTTGTAGACGGGAGAGGCGGCGTGGAGCAGTAGGGCGGCGGGCACAGTAAGGCGGCGGCTCAGGATGACGTCGGCGGCGACTGAGGAGGATGGGCGGCGCGGTATTCGCGCGCGTCGCCTGGAGGTAGACGACGGCGGTGACGGCTGACAGGCGGGGCCCGAGTGTCAGCGAGAGTGGGAGGGGGAAACGGGCCGGCTGGCTATTGGGCTGAAGGGAGTTGGGCCGGAGGGAAAGGGATCGGCCCACGCGCGGCTGGGGAAGAAGAAAAGAAAAGAGGAGCGGGCTGGGCCGGAATGGAGGGAGAAGGAGGTTTTGGCCCGAAGAGAAAAGAAAAAGGAAAAAGGGTCAAACTTTTCTAGGATTTGAATTTGAAGGAATTTCAAATTCAAACAAAAACAAGGATTGATCAAACACTCAAAATAAATCAAATAAAACTCAGAAATGCATATGGTGAAGTTTGATGCAAGTTTAGAATTCAAAAATTTTAAAATCAACTTGGGAATAAATTCTACTTTGATTTTATTTGTTGGAAACTCAAAAGCTTCAAATTTTTAGTATATTTTTAAATGAAGCAAACACTTGAGCACAAGTTTTATTTTTCAAAATTTTCAGATTCAAACTAAGTTGAATTTATTTAGTGAATTTTATTTTGAAAATTCATTTCAAGGTGAGAGGTGGACAAATTTTTTAATTTGGAGTGATTTTTTGTTCCTTTTTATTTTTCTTTTCTCTTTTTTCTTTTTGCTCCAAAAGTAGGGGTGTTACATACAACCACAACACAAATAAAGTAAAAAGCTCCAGGGGCCCAACTGCCAAAGAACTACGCCATCAACTGGCGCCAATACTGCAGCGTGCAGTGACCCTTACACGTAGGATTGCCATGTCAGCGCTCTTAGCGGGTTGATACCCGATTGGACCTGTAGTGACACAAAAACAGAGTTTAGGGAGCTAATTCCGCAATTTGGGAGTTTAGGGACCTAAGTGACACAGCCGGGCAAGTTTAAGGACCAGCTGTGCACTTTACTCTAAAAAAAATTCTGCCAATAAGACGAAAAATGACCATTCAAGTCTGGAGGCCCGGTGCCAGCACCCAATTTCACTAGCTCCTCCATCCGTGCCCTGTTCAACGCCCCCGTCCTCTTCTTCATCATCTATCACGAGACTGTTCTGTGCAGTGGGCTGACGCATGATCATCCCAGAGGGGAGCTAGTAATTTCGATTTGTTGGTATAACTGAACTTGATGATGCGCCTTGATGTGTATATGATACTGATCCAGATGCTGTTTTGAGTAATAATGCATTGTTGTTAGCTCTGGCAGAGCAGCATCATGCTATATAAACAGAAGGCTAAACTTAACGGCCGTGCAATTTTTCCTAGTGCCATGATCGACCAAGAACCTGCTGCACAGAGAGCTTTTATGTACCTTTTCTCAAGATTGGAGACACGATCATTGTTGGATAGGCATGCAACTCACTTGCTCAGGTGCCAATGTACGCGGCCATCATCCGCAGTGTAGGTGCAAGGATACAGTATGATGAACCGTTACGCCGCGGCGAATGTCTGGGCTGCGTGACCCGGCAGAGGCGCGTCGTGGTCTCCTGAGAAAAGAAGGCTAGGCTGAAAGTAGAAGACCTCTTCCAGAAGGGAAATATTTACTGGAGTAATTACCAAGTATAGTCGACTACAAGAAGCAAAATATCCTAAACAAGTTACGGTTTTACGCGTTGGAATCTTGGAGTACAAGGCATCCATCAGCATGCGGTCCCCCCCGTCCCGGTCCTGTCGCCGCCGCTAGCCGGAGAGCGCGTCAGAAAGCTCGGAACGAAGCAGAGAGGATACGGTACTGTCCAGAAGGCAGAGGTGCCCCGGCGAGCCGCGGCGTTCTAGCGGCGACAGGGAACGGTCGCCGTTTGAAACAACGACCGCTGGGTCGCCGTTCGAAATAGCGACCGTCCCTGGGGTCCCTAGTGGCCGTTCGATCTGATCCGTGCGGTATAGATGGGGCTCCGATTGCTCCCGAGGCTCATCGTCCTCGCCAGGCAGGCGCGGGCGGGAGTCGGGACCTGGATGATGGCGCAATGGCGGAGGCCCGAGGCTCAGATCGGGTGGACCGCCGGATCGTGATG
Organism: Eragrostis curvula; assembly: GCA_007726485.1. NCBI lineage: Eukaryota > Viridiplantae > Streptophyta > Magnoliopsida > Poales > Poaceae > Eragrostis > Eragrostis curvula. Next base: position 1,857,818 of record RWGY01000051.1, on the reverse strand, counting down.
CAGCGCCGCGGCGGAGGCCGGGATCGGCGGGGAGCCCAACGGTGGAGGATGCCGGAATCGGGAGACCCCGTTGCCCGCATTGCCTTCAAGAACACCTCGATTGGGTCTGGGACTTTGGGCAACGTATCCATGGCGAGCAGGGAGATGTATGACGCAGGATCGAAGTGAACACGATGGGATGGGTCGGAGAGCTAGCGCGATAGCAACAGTTGCAGGAGTATTTCGGCTGGTGGAGGAGCACCAGGATAAGTAAACAGAGCAGCATGTGTTTCAGTTGTTGCTATGTTTGAACTGTAATAAATAACTTGTAACCATGTATTTCTACTCTCTCCTTAAATAAAAGAGCAGTACTGCTCCTGCTCATTTGCTTGGAGAGAAAAAAAAAATAGATTTCAGACATGTGATGCATGAAGCACTGAAACAGCAGGCATTGCAATGGTCTGCGTACATGATAACTTTACTCTCAAAGGCATATTGAGATTTCTGCTCCTTCGCAATGGAGCATCTGTAATGCAGAACGGCAATGAGAAACAACGAATCATTACCAACTTTACAGTTTATATCCAGTTGGAAACTTGGAAGACAACATGGCATCCACTGCATACTGTGCGTCGTTGCATCTCGTAGCCAGCCTGGAGAGTCTGGATTTTCGTAGTCATATACGAACTCTTACTGCTTTCTCTTTTTCTGGAACTCGCTTGTCGATCTATCTATATACACACGAACAATCCATAGAGTATATCTCTCGCATACGTGCATGTCAGTTCGATCATGGATGGCCCCGGCACCCCTCTAGATCGGATCAGCGCTCTCCCCGACGATTTGCTGCACGTCATCCTCACCTTCTTGGAAGATGCGCGCGATGTCACGAGAACGGCCGTGCTCTCGCGGCGATGGCGGCACGTGTGGGTTCATGCAAAGACCCTCTGGTTTTGAAAGATAAGACCATGCAAGGCCACTTCGCCGGTTTTGTAGACTGGGCGATAGCTCAGCGGGGCGACGCCAACATGGAGTCTTTCAAGATCCAGATCACCGAAAGGGGCTCTACCTCGCCGGAGCAAGTCAACAAGTGGCTTCGCTACGCCGCACGACGCGTCGTCAAATCTGTGCGCGTTTGTCTCCGTGCACCTACGGACCAGCAGCAGGCTGCCGTGGAGTTGCCCAGCCATGGCAGAGCGACATCCATCTCACTAGATCTATCGATGCACAGGTTTTAGCTCCCGGCCACCGCAGGGGCAAGTTACCAAGCGCTGACAGAGCTTAGACTCGTGGCGCTGTCGTTGACCCAAGAGGTCGCCGGCGGCACCCTCGGTGACTTTGTGACGTCGTGCTGCCCCTGCCTGCGTCGACTCTCCCTTGTGAACCCCAAAGGACTATCCCAGCTTGTGCTCCGATCCGAGGTGCTAGAAGATCTTGATATTTTCATGGCCGAGGATCTGCTGACGCTAGACGCGGCAGCTCCTAACCTGCGAATCGTCAGTCTCCGCTTTTGCTTTCACAGGCTAATTGGAGACGAGGACGACGTCAGCAAGGTGGCTAGAATCGTTGCGCGAGGCTGCACGAGCTTGGCATCCTATACTTAACCCGGATCCGAAAACCGGACTTGGATATACATGACCTGACTAGCGTTCGCCGTCTGCAAGACCTGCAGCTAGACGTGCACGGGAGGTACTGCCATGGAACTCAAGTAGGGTTATCTCTCCTGGCAAAGTGCCCTGGCGTACGTCGAGCATATCCATGTGTCACTTCATCATCGGTGGGCTGATGATGCCGACAAGGGTGATCTCATTGATCTGTCGACAGAAGGCGTGGCGGCAAACTTTGCCAATGTTAGGAGCATGGTCCTGAGTCGGGCAAGTAACTTTCCAACACGACACCTTGTGTCAAGTATAGCATCGTTACTGATCAGGTGCTCTCGTTTGAGATCTTTGCGAATCGGCATTATTAGAGATACAATAAAGGTAAGTTGGTCAAAAAAGTACTTGTTATATATTATAAGCTGGCCCCTAAATGCGTTATATATTATAAGCTGGCCCCTAAATGCGTATTTTTTCTGAGGCAGCTGGTATATAGGTATGTGGCTGATGATTATCCTTATATTTTCTCCTTTTTTTTCAAACATTAGGGTTCTCAATGTCTGAGGTGCCTTTGTGGCAACCATGAAGATGAGTGGAAGTTTCATGGGAATATAGCACTGGAAATGTTGGAAGAAGTGATAATAACCGGCTTTACCGGAGCAGACGAGGAGATGCAACTTCTGAGTTTGTTATTTGAGGGCTCCCATTCAATCAAATGCATGGTTATAAGTGAGGTCGCAAGGAAGATCGACATTGCCGCCCTGACACAAAATATAGGGAAAGAGGTCATCGATAGTAACAATGCGATTCTTCAGAAACTAATGAAGGTGCAAGCTTGCGCTGATCGGGGCCATTGGCATTTTGTGGAACAAGTTTTCGTATGGACATGCTACGCGACGGAGAGCAGGCAGATATACTAGTTCCAATTCTGCATTACTACACATGTATCTTTTTTTTTTATTTCACAATGGATAATTAGTTCGTGAACACATGGGCTGGTGCCCACCCGCTATTTTCCGTCAGCTGAATAGACGGTGTGAGAGTGTGAGACATTATTACCGGCAACGACGTGAGACATTATTACCAGCAACAGAAGAAAGTAATAAATGAAGCAAAACTGCCAACTACAAACGCCAAGCTCTGCTTCCGCGCCGCGCGGATGAGCCTGGAGCAGTCGCATTCCCTCTCGCACTTCCACCGTCTGTGCTTCGCCATGACGTCCTTCACCTTCGCCGCCGTCTGCTTGGTGTAGTCGACTGCGCTCCCGTGGCCTGCTGAGTGGCCTCCTGCGCGCCGACGTCCTTAGCCTTCGCCGCCGCAGCTTGGCTAAGCGCGTGTGACGCCGTGTCCTCCGTCTTGACGTGCTTCTTGGTGGTCTCCTGACCACGCGACGCCGCCGTCCCCTTGGCGCCGCGCGCGGCCGGGCTCGTCTCCATGGCCCTGTTGCACCGCTCCCTGGCGTCGCTGTCGTGGCCATGATTTGTACACACCGCTGGGGCTGCGTCACGACTCACGAGCGCTGAGCTCGCCGCCGGGGTGCCGCCTGTGCAGTTGTCGTTGACCCTGCTGTGCGGAGCTCGCCACCGAGGCACCACCCCTGTGCGTTGACCCTGCTGCGCACAGCCGCTGCCCGTCCTGCATGGGCAACGCCCTCTTCTGCGGGCCGCTCGTCGATGAAGATTGGCCCGTGCGTTGACACAACAACGCTCGAGTATTTGTTGTTCCATTCAATCTATTGCTTGTTTGATTTGATGGACCAGTATTAAGATTGGATAAACTAGTTGTTTGATTCGGATGTCCGATGTGATGACAAGAAATCGAATCCATTTCTGCTTGTTCCGCCGCCACGATTTTTTTGAGTTGCTCTACTCCCGCAAACACAAGTAGGAGCAGCATCAGGTACAAGCTGCTCTCGTCGTCGTCCTGATCCCTATCGAGATGACGACGATATGGAGTGTTGCAGCCATGGTTCTTGGTGCTCTACTGCAGCTTCGTGGTGGCTTGGTTCATCTCGGTGCTCTGCCAGGGAGAAGTAGGGATAGAGGAAGAAGATTGCCCGACGCCTGACGCCTGCACGATATAATGAGATGGGGGGGACAGGTGAGGAGTGATAGAACGCACGACGCCTGCACGCACTCAACTGCTCACAGCAAACTAACGCCGTTAGTGTCTCTTCACGAATCCCATTGCATCGGGAACCAATGAACGCCTCGATGGCCGGTGGGCATTTGCCCCTGTGCTCACGAAATCCACTCTCTTTCACAATTTGGCTCTTTTTCCATTCTTGCTCAGTTGCAAAAGACTCTGTTTTCGAATGCTTGCTGAGATGTAATCAAACAGACATTGTGTTTTCCGTTACTTTTGATAATGGAAAAGGGGATGTCCCCATGTCGAACAAATTGTAAAGACTAAAGACTGCTGTTGTTGAGTTTTTTTTTCCCCTTATCACGCAGCCGTAGTCAAGACGAACGGTCTCTTCAATAAACTGTAATTTTTTTTTTCTTATTCCACACTTTGGCTCTTTTTCCATTCTTGCTCAGTTGCAAAAGACTCTGTTTTCGAATGCTTGCTGAGATGTAATCAAACAGACATTGTGTTTTCCGTTACTTTTGATAATGGAAAAGGGGATGTCCCCATGTCGAACAAATTGTAAAGACTAAAGACTGCTGTTGTTGAGATGAAACGCGTCGAAGAAGCTCTCGCTGCCTAGAACGCGCACCTCGCTGCCGTCGAGGACCTCGGCCACCTCGTTGTTCTCCGTGACGGCTAACACCATGCCGTCGAACTCGAAGCCCTCGCCGCCATCAGCCGTCATCGTCGACTCGTTCGCCACCGGCGCGATCGCGCTGACGCCGGTGGAGAAGTGCGTGTCCATCTCGGGGAGAGCGATCGGTTGGCGGAGCCCGTGTTTTGATGCTTCTGTGGAACAAGCATTGGTGGTCTCGAATCCGACTCTGATTTTTACTTGGAGTCCCACTCGAGTCGGTGAACTGTAGCTGCAAGCCAGGAGCAGCACGGCCGCGGACACCAGCCAGAAGCAGCACGTACGGCTTCGGCTTCCCCCGCACATCCACGCCGCTCGCCGGCAAACGCGTCCAGAAGGTAGCGGCGCCCTGGCGAGGCACGGCGTGCAGAGGAGGTGGCGTTCTAGCGGCGACAGGGGGCGGACGCTATTCGAAACAACGACCGGATGGTCGTTATTCGAAATAGCGACCGCCCCTGGGGTGCCTCGCGGCCGTTCGATCTGATCCCTGCGGTACAGATGGGGCTCGAATTACCCCTGAGGCTCCTCTTCCCTTCCTCGCGGGCAGGTGCGGGTGGTCACTATTCGGAATAGCGACCGCCCCTGGGGTGCAGAGGTCGGCGCGGCAGACGGGGCAGGTGACGTGCGCGGCGAGCCAGACGTCGATGCAGGCGGCGTGGAAGACGTGGCAGCAGCCCGTGAGGAGGCGTGGCTTCTCGCCGTCGTCGCCGAACTCGGCGAGGCAGACCGCGCACTCGAGCGCGCCGCGGTCGGCCTTGAGGGATCTCGCCGTGGCGTACGTCAGCACGGGGAGCGCCTCCATCACCGCGGTGTCGATCCCGGGGAGCCGCCTCCCGGGGCCGCCGCCCGCCGCCGACGGTCGCGTTCGCGCTCAGGGCGCCCCGTCCTCCTCCTCCTCCCCTGTGGCGCGGGCGTTGGCGCAGCGGCGGAGGTAGGCGGAGAAGAAGCCGAGCAGGAAGAGCGCGATAATCAGGGCGACGAAGAGCAGCGACGTGGTGAGGCTGAAGCTGCCTCCGCCGCCGGCGTCCGCGGCCGGCAGCGACATGTCACGAACGTAGCACCGTCAGAGGGCGCGGGAAGTGGCTAGCTAGTAATTGAGCGCGTGTGCTTTTTGTCTTGAATTGAGTAGAGCCCAATGGGCCGTGGTGTCCGGCCTGCGAGCCGTTGCTTGGCTATATAAGCCTGTACCTGTATTGAACTCGTTGTCGATAAGAAAACTCTGAAACCGGTATCTTCTTCCTCCTCACGGCAGTGCTGTTCTTCCTCCTCACCTACCCCCAAATCCTCTGCTCGATCTCTTCCTCTACCCCAAACCCTAGCTCGATTCGTGGTAGGATCGTGACATTTGGTATCAGAGCCTCCTCCTCCCCGCTCTGGCGCCGAGGAGACCCACCAAGCTCGAGCTGCAGATGGCGGAGAACATGGCCGCTCTCGTGAAGAAATTCGAGGGGATCGAGTCCCTCCTTGGGAAGACGCTGGACAAGCTAGAGGAGATGGAGTCCTGGAAGACGGAGACGGACTCGTCCCTGGTTTCTCTCACGGGGAAGTTGGAGAAGGCGGTGGAGCAGATTGGCGGGAAGGAAGCGCCGCCCCCTCCACCCGAGCACTCACCGACCACTCCGGGCCCCAACCCGCCTGGGGGATCCATCCTCGGCCCACTTCCCTTCACTGGGAAAGGTTCGTCCTCATCTTCCGCCCCGCCCCATGGACAGAAATTTTTTCCCCACAATGAGGATGAGAAGCGTCACTCTGGTTCTCGTAGTAGCTCCCACTCGATGCCTAAAATGGAATTCCCTAAGTTTGACGGTGAAAACCCTAGGCTGTGGTCAGATCGCTGTGAAATGTACTTTGAGGTCTTTTCTGTCAGCGATAGTCTGAAGACTAGGTTTGCGGCTCTTAATTTCACTGGTGCTGCTGCAACTTGGCTTCAAACTCTTGAGCTCCGAGGCCGTGTCACTAGTTGGGAGGTTATGCGCAATGCTGTGTTTGCTCGTTTTGATAAGGATCAGTACAAAACTCACATGCGTCAGCTTGATAACTTGAAGCAAATTGGTTCTGTCACCGAGTATTATGAGCGCTTTGAGCAGTTATCTCACAACATCTTGCTGTATAACTCCTCTTATGATGATGTTTATTTCGTCACTCGGTTTTTGGGAGGGCTGAAGGAAGAAATCAGAGCCCCCATTGCTTTGCATCGTCCTAAGGATGTGGATACTGCTAGTGCTCTCGCCTTACTGCAGGAAGAAGAACTTGAAAATTCCAAGAAGAGGTCTTATCATGTGGGAACTTCTAAAGCTGGTGCCAAGTTATTCTCTGCAGGTGATAAGGGCAAATCTGTGATATCCAAGGAAGATGACAGTAAATCTTTGGGCAAGTCCTCTTCTGATGATAAGTTGAGCAAGTTGATGTCATATCGCAAGGCCAAAGGACTTTGTTATACTTGTGGTGACAAATGGGGTAAAGGCCACAAATGTCCTGCTCAAGTTCCTATCCATATTGTGGAAGAACTAATGGAGGTGTTGCAGTTTACTGATGCACCTATCTATGATACTAGTGATGATGAGGATTCCTCTGAAGAAGGCATTATGGCTGTGAAGGATCAACCTGATCCTGGTATCTCTCAACCTAAGAAGAAAAAGAAGAAGACCATCAGGTTTAAGGGGTTCATTGGCAAACAAGAAGTTCTCATTCTGGTAGACTCTGGTAATGTGGGCACATTCATCAGTGACACTCTCTCTACCAGGCTCTCATTGTCTACTGAGTCTTGTGAAATAACCAAGTTCATGGCTGCGGATGGGGGCATTATGGAGTGCTCAGCTCAAGTCTCTAATCTGCAGTGGTTTATTCAGGGACATTCCTTTACCTTTGATGCAAGAGTCCTTCCTCTTAAGTGCTATGACATGATATTGGGTATTGATTGGTTGGAACAGCACAGCCCCATGTGGGTTCATTGGAAACAGAAAACAATGAAATTCACTCACCAAGGGCGCAGAATTACATTGTGTGGAATTCAGGATGACCTATCTCAATGTACACAGATCCCTGCAGCAAAGCTCGAAGGTCTTCTTCGTAGGAATGTTGTTTCTCATCTTATTGAGTATATTCCTGATTCCTTCTTGTGCTCTGTGCATTCTGTTGATGATGAACAGCAAGTACCTCTTCAGATTCAGGCTTTGATCACTGAATTTGAAGAACTTTTCAAAGTGCCTACATCACTACCTCCTGCAAGAGTTTATGATCATCATATTCCTTTACTGCCTGGAGCACAGCCTGTTAATATTAGGCCATATAGGTATGCCCCTCATCAGAAATCTGAAATTGAGAAGCAACTCTCTGAAATGTTGAAAAATGGAATTATCCAAGCAAGCACCAGCCCTTTTGCTTCTCCAGTTCTTTTAGTGAGAAAAAAGGATGGAACATGGCGCTTCTGTGTTGATTACAGGCACCTTAACATGATCACTATAAAAAACAAACATCCCTTACCTATTGTTGAGGAAATGTTAGATGAGCTTGCAGGAGCAAAGTGGTTCACCAAACTGGATTTCAGTGCTGGTTTTCATCAGATTCGCATAGCTGCTGGTGATGAATTTAAGACTGCCTTTAAAACTCATCATGGGCTATTTGAATTTCTAGTCATGCCCTTTGGTCTCACTAATGCTCTTGCTACCTTCCAGAGTATTATGCATCACATCTTTGCAGCTTTACTCAGGAAGTGTGTATTGGTATTTATGGATGACATCCTTGTCTATAGTTCATCCTTGGAGGAACATGTGCAGCATCTTAAGCAGGTCTTTCTTATTCTGCAAGAGCATGGGTTTCTCATCAAGAAGTCTAAGTGTGCATTTGCCCAGTCTAAGATTGAGTATTTGGGACACACTATCTCAGCTGCTGGAGTAGCTACTGAATCCTCCAAGATTGAGGCAGTTTCTAATTGGCCTGTACCTTCCAACATCAAAGAACTTAGAGGATTTCTGGGTCTCACTGGTTATTACAGGCGTTTCATTAAGCACTATGGTATGATTGCTCGACCTCTTACTCAGCTGTTGAAAAAAGGTGTACCATTCCTGTGGACTCCTCTCACTGAAGAAGCTTTTCATCTATTGAAACAAGCTATGGTGGCTGCCCCTGTATTGGCTATTCCTGATTTTCTAAACAGTTTGTGATAGAAACTGATGCTAGTGATCTTGGCATTGGAGCTATTTTAATGCAGGATGGCCATCCCATTGCTTATCTTAGCAAATCTCTGTGTGAACGCAATAGAGCATTATCTGTATATGAAAAAGAATGCATGGGACTGCTGTTGGCTGTTGAAAAGTGGCGCCCATATCTGCAGCCTAAGGAATTTATCATCAGAACTGATCATAGAAGTTTGCTTTTTCTCACTGAGCAGAAAACCAATACCAAGCTCCAACAGAAAGCTGTCTTGAAGTTAATGGACTTGCATTATCAGATTCACTATAAAAAGGGATCCACCAATAATGCTGCCGACGCCTTATCTAGGCATCCAGATCATGCTGTATCAGCTATATCTGCCAGCACTCCTGTATGGATAGAGAAACTTATTGCTGGATATGATGATGATGAGGAGGCTAAACAACTTCTAGTTGAACTGAGCTTGGTATCACCAAATGACAAAGGTTTTTCCTTGTCTGACGGTCTCATAAGATTCAAAGGCAGGGTGTGGGTGGGCAACAATGCACTGGCTCAGCAGCACATGTTGCAGTCATTGCATAGCAGTGGCATTGGTGGACACTCTGGAGTCCATGCTACTTATCACAGAGTCAAGTCTCTGTTTGCCTGGCCTAAGATGAAGGAAACTGTCAAGTCATATGTTGCTAGTTGCACTGTGTGTCAACAGGCTAAGGTTGAGCATGTCAAATTGCCTGGCCTCCTTCAGCCTTTACCTGTTCCTGAAAAGGCTTGGTCCACAGTTAGCCTTGATTTTATTGAAGGGTTGCCTAAGTCTCAGCATTATGATGTTATTTTGGTGGTTATTGACAAGTTCAGTAAATATGGCCACTTCATTCCCTTATCACATCCCTTTACTGCTCTTCAAGTTGCACAAGCTTACCTCAACCATGTCTACAAATTACATGGTCTACCTGAAGCTATCATCTCTGATCGTGACAAGATCTTTACTAGCAACCTGTGGAAGGAATTGTTTCGGTTGACTGATACACTTCTCATGATGAGTTCGTCCTATCATCCTCAGACGGATGGACAGACAGAACGTCTGAACCAATGTTTGGAGGCCTTCTTACGCTGTTCAGTCCATTCCTGTCCTCGGAAGTGGAGTCAGTGGCTTCCGCTTGCTGAGTACTGGTACAACACTTCGTACCACTCTGCCTTGGGTCGCTCCCCATTTGAGGTCCTTTATGGTAATTCTCCTCGCCACTTTGGCATCACTGATCCACAGGACTGCACAGTTCCTGACTTGGAAGCTTGGCTCAAGGAACGGAATCTGCTCCAACGTCTCATTCAGCAGCAGTTGCTGCGTGCTCAACACCGAATGAAGACTTATGCTGACGCTAGGCGTTCTGAACGTGAGTTCCAGGAAGGCCAGCTGGTGTATCTTAAGTTACAACCTCATGTTCAGTCGTCAGTTGCATCCAGAAGTAACCACAAGCTCTCCTTCCGTTATTATGGTCCATTCAAGATTCTCAAGCGAGTTGGCCGTGTTGCATACAAGTTGGATCTTCCTCAAGCTTGTCAGATTCATCCTGTGGTGCACGTGTCTCAACTCAAACTTCATGTACCTCCATCTATCGAGGTTAGCACTGATCTCTCATCTGTCTGCACTGACCCGTCTCAAGAGCTGCTACCAGTTCAGATTCTGGACCGCACATTTTTCTCTCATGGAGGCGTCACTGTTTCTCGTGTTCAAGTGACTTGGTCTCATCTACCAGTGGATATGGCAACTTGGGAAGATGAAGCTGATCTGCGTCGCAGGTTTCCTGGCGCACCAGCTTGGGGACAAGCTGTTTCAAAAGGGGGAGGTAATGTCACGAACGTAGCACCGTCAGAGGGCGCGGGAAGTAGCTAGCTGGTAATTGAGCGCGTGTGCTTTTTGTCTTGAATTGAGTAGAGCCCAATGGGCCGTGGTGTCCGGCCTGCGAGCCGTTGCTTGGCTATATAAGCCTGTACCTGTATTGAACTCGTTGTCGATAAGAAAACTCTGAAACCGGTATCTTCTTCCTCCTCACGGCAGCGCTGTTCTTCCTCCTCACCTACCCCCAAATCCTCTGCTCGATCTCTTCCTCTACCCCAAACCCTAGCTCGATTCGTGGTAGGATCGTGACACGACGGCGGGGAGAACGCTCGGGAGAATGCGTACCCCGGCGGCGGCATGAAGACCTGCGACGACGCCGGGCGGGCGGCGGCGAGCACGAGGACCAGGGGGAATGCGCGGCGGGCGCCATGGATGGACGTTCACGTTCCAATGGAGGCGGTGTGCGCGTGGACCAGTGTAGCATGTGGGAAACGGGAGACCTCGTCGCCCGCGTTGCCTTCACGAACGCCTCGCTCTGGTCTGGTGCTCTGGGCAAAGCGTCCGTGGCGCGCTGGGAGATGCGCTGGCTGCTTGTTCCTTTCCTTATGCAAACTTACTTAGACTGACCGCAACAGGAGACGGTAACCCACCCTGAATGCTAAATTAAGCGGATCAATTTATCTGTACACGTTGCAACAGTATCTTGTAAACCCGCCGCCATCCTCCAGGCTCCCGTCGAGGACCCCCAAATTTGGTGGGTGCCTCCCCGTCCGCCAAATCCCGTTGCGCCGCCACGCGCGCCTCTCTCGCTGCGCCGCCGCCGCTTGCCCCAAGCCGAGATGACGCCGCCGCCGACGCCGAGACGACGCTTGCACCACGCTGCTGCCTGTGTGCTTGTAGGGGAGCGCGCCGGACGCGCAGCGGCGGGAGGCGCTCGTCGAAGCTCGGGCTGGCGCCGCCGGCGGCGGCGACGCGCGTGGAGAGCGCGGGGGCGTGTCCGCCAGGGAGCGCGACGAAGGACCTGCTCTGCTGCACCCTGGCCGCAGTGTCGTTCCACGCGGGCCCGGCGGGCGGCGGCGTTCGTGTAAATCATTGATGTATGAGGTCCAGAATTTTTTACATGTAAATCATTTGTCAATCTGTGAATGAACCGGTCCAGAATTGGGTTGTGGACTGTAGTTGGTACAGAAGGAAACTGCAGGTTAGAGCTATGAAACAGAAACTGTCAAGGTTGATGTATGAGTCCTGTACATGACTATTCCATCTCTGCTACTGATTGTTCTGTCTCCATATACATTTGACCCTCATTTCCACTACTATACTGTAATGTGATATTTCAGCTACTCATTTCACCATTGTTTTTGGCTTGATAATTGCCAATGCATGGAGAACTTTGAATGCCGTTGTTTCATTTTGTGAGAAAATTCAGCATGTGGCATTCTTGAGAACTGGTGATTGACTGAAACAAGTGTTAACTGAATTTTGTGAGAAAATTCAGTCTTTTGCCTACTGAAGTGAATGTAGTCAGAGTGAATTCTTGTATGAACATCAGGCATTTTAGTGCTGAAACACTTATTAAATGGTGACTGACCATGTGTTTGTATCACTTGTAGTCTGTGGTCTCCATGAGACAAATGATTCTTTACACTAGTAAATTCTGGGAAGATATGCAGTTCACAGTTACTTCCTGCTTCACAGTTACTTGCAGGTTGCATCGCCCAAGGTTGCAACTGCTTCACATTTTGATCAGTTGTATTGATTGACATCTATTCATGCATTATCAGAATGGCCATTGACTGTTATTTTCTGCCTCGACGGTCTGGGAGATGGATAAATGATGTGCAACACATTTCTGGCCATTGACTGCTATAAGCAGTATGCTCTTCCAAATTTGGTTATCACCATGTCTGTCAACTTGCATTCTGCTGAAAAATCATGCCGAAATATTGCAACATACATGTTCGTCTTCATCTTAGACAGTTAGACCTTGGTAGGATGATTCTTCAGCGCGGAGCCGCCGGACGGCGTCGCGGTGCATCGGCCCTGCCCGGAGGACGGCGTCGCGGCAAACCCAGCACACGATGGTCGGGTCGTAGCGGCAGGCGTCGGTGCAGGGCCCGCAGAGGCAGAGGTGCTCCCGCGGCTCGAGCAGCACCGCACCGTCGCCGGCCTGTCCCGGCAAGCTGCGGATGGTGGATCCCCGCCGAGCTGGAGCTGAACGACGGCGCCCGGCGTCCCGCCGAGCTGGAGCGGGAACAAGATTTGGGAGGCACGCCCCGACGAGCCACGGCCAGCCACGGCAGGGGAGGCGCTGGTCGAAGCTCAGGCTGGCGCTGCTGTCCGGCGGCGGGCACGCGTCGCCGGGAGGCCGGAGAGAAGGGCGAGGGAGAGAGCGAACTTGGCGCGGGAGGCGGCGGCGGGCAGCGGATGGAGGAGCCAATCCAGTTCACTGTTGCAGGGAAATCTAATTTGGAGAGTGGAATCTTTTATAGGAGACATGTAATATTCTTTTAGAAGGTAAAAAATAGAGGTTATTGTTGCGGTCAGTCTTATGCTGCACAGTTTGATAACAAAGGCAAGCCAAGCAATTGTTCAGGCTGGGGGAAGCTCCAGGTTTGAATCAATTGATTGGTTATAGAAATATCAGAATGTAAAAATTCAGATGAAAAATTTATGACCAATTCTAGAAGGGGAAACAATAGTCTATTGTTTGTTAGTGAGAAACAATAAATCTGTTAGGTACAAGCGGAAAGTAATATCATTACCAACTTACAGTTTATATCTAGTTTGAAACTTGGAAGATAATAACATGGCATAGGGGTAATATCACTACCATGCGTCGTTACACGTATATCTCGTAGCCAGCAAGGAGCCTGGATTTTCGTAGTCATATACGAACTCTCTTGTCGATCGATCTATATATACACGAACAATCCATAGGGTATCTCTCTCGCGTATACGTGCATGCCAGTTCGCACAAGATCGATCATGGATGGCACCGCCGCCCATCTCGATCGGATCAGCGCCCTCCCAGACGATTTGCTCCATGCATGTGATCCTCACCTTCCTGGGCGACGCGCGCGACGTCACGAGAACGGCCGCGCTCTCGCGGCGATGGCGGCACGTGTGGATTCATGCCAAGAACCTCTCGTTCGACGACGGGGATCTGACAAATAACAGCGTGCTCGGCCACTTGGCCGGATTCGTGGACTGGGCGCTTGCTCAGCGCGGCGACGTGGACATGGAATCTCTCAAGATCCACTTCTTCGAGAATGTCAATACCTCGCCGGAGAAAGTCAACGAGTGGCTTCGCTACGCCGCAGGACGCGTTGTCAAATCAGTGGACGTTTATCTCGGGGAACCTAATTCAGATCCGCACGCCGCCGTCGAGTTGCCTGGCCATGGCAGGATGACATCCATCTCGCTTTCTCTATGGAACCGCAGGTTCCAACTCCCACCCGCTGCGGCAGCAAGGTACGAAGCGCTGACAGAGCTGAACCTCGCGTTTCTATCATTCACCAACGGCGCCGGAAGCACCTTTGGTGACTTTGTATCATCCTGCTGCCCTCGCCTTCGTCTACTCCATATTGCCCTCGCCGAAGGGCTGCTCCGGCTGGTTCTCCGATCTGAGGCGCTCGAAAAGCTTGATATTTTTGGTGCCGGAGACATGCGGATGTTGGACGTGACAGCTCCCAACCTGCGTGCTATTCGGCTTGCCTCATGCTTTCACAACCCAATAATGTCCTCCTACTACGACGTCAACAAGGTGGCTAGGATCGTTGCGCCGAGGCTGCAAGAGCTTGAGATAAGCTGTTTACTCGAAGCGCCACCACCGGAGTTGGATATACATGACCTGCCTAGTGTTCGCCGTCTCAATAACCTGGTCCTACACATGCACGGCAAGTACTGCCGTGGCAATAATGGCCTGGGGTTATCACTCCTAGAGAAGTGCTATGGCGTCGAGCACGTTGAAGTGTCACTTAAACATCAGAAGGTCGACGTCATCGGCAACGGTAATCTCATTGATCCGACGACGGAAGGCTGTGTGGCAGCGCAATTTGCCAAACTTAGGAGCATGGATATCAGTGCATATTTCTTTCCAGTAAGCCACCTCGTGGCAAGTATAGCGTCATTGCTCACCAGGTGCTCTTGCTTGAGATCTTTGTCGGTTCGCATAGTTCGTGGTACAACACAGGTGAGTAAGCTAGGCTGTAATCTCATGACTATAATTCATATTTCCTCTTTTTCACTAAACATAAATAAATTTTTAGGATTTTGGATGGCGGAAGTGTTTTTGTGATGCACTTGAAGATAAATGGAAGATTCATGGGAATCTAGTATTGGAAGTGCTGGAAGATGTTATAATAACAGGCTTTACAGGAGCGGACGAGGAGATGAAACTTGTGAGTTTGTTATTTGAGAGCTCGAATTCAATCAAATGCATGGCTCTAAGTGAGACCCCAGGGAAGATCGACATTGCTGCTCTGACACAAAAGATAGGAAAAGAAGTCGAAAGTAACAACACGCTTCTTCAGAAGCTAACGAATGTACCTTGCGCTAATCGGGGCCATTGGCATTTTGTGGAACAAGTATTCGTCTGGACATGCGACGCAACAAAGAGGTCAACATCCATCGGCCAAAGGAAGATGTATTAGTTCAACGTAGACTACAGTTACAAGTAAAGGCTATTTTTGTATTAACACTTTTTGCTACCAGAATGAAAGATGGTTTTGTATTTGGGGTTCTGTCTATGGCAGTAGAAAATGTGAGAAATGCTATGCCCATATTCAGCGCTTCACTCTTCTTCCAACTACCGCGCGGAAAAAAAGGAACCGGAATTATAGCAGTATATTTCTTCCTTGGTCAGCATGCGCGCTATATGCAACCGGTTCTTGTACTCTCCCTTTCAAAAACTCAATTTTTTTTTAAGACAAGGCACACGCCGCTTTTATTGAAACCACAACAGGTCTTAATATCAGTTCAAAGATCTGCATTTTTCGTGTGCTCCATTCAAACTATCGTTTTCTGTAGTTTTCTTGTGTTTACAATCCCTAAAATTCAAAAAGTTAGACAACTTGTAACAGTGTGTTTCATTTTCGATTCCCTTGTTTCGAGAATCAATCAATTGAAAGGAGGCCTAAACATTTATCCTAATTTCTTTTGACATATTATTGATTTCTAGTTAAGACATGGTTTACACACCTAAGGATTTTACACATACACAAACATCACTTTATTTGACATTTTTTTTTTGCGAAAAGGGAATTTCATTGATATTAAAGCATATTACATCTCCTAATTACACAAGCAACCCAAACAACGCCAACTCCATTGATGGGAGACAAGAAACCTTGAAAGAGCCGCAAATTCCACCATCTAGGATCATCATCCCAAATAGATATGCCACGGACGAGAATTCCGATCTGAACGAACACGGCCATCTCACCATCCACCACCGTCATCCACAACTCCGACGGGGGAAAAGTGAAACCCAACCCTTTCGCAAAAGAGGGGTAGACTAACCTTTCACACGTGAATACGATGAAATTGTCGCCGTCGAGCCCGTCGCTGACCCCGTCGTCGCCTCCTTCACCGGCTTCATCATGGGAAAACACAAATCCGACCAACATCCAGAAGGATGTCACCAGAAACCAAACTCTCACTAGCCCACAGCCATGACCATGAAAGACCATGACAAGACAAAGGAAGGGCCGGAGTACCTTATTCACCATCGATGATGACGCCTTCGACTCGCCACCATCGCTGAGACACCTCATCCTCCATTGCTCCATGCCGACGAAATTAGCGACGCCACACCGCCGTCGCCTCCCTCTTCGACCGGACCACTAGAAGAACCTTAACCCTAACAACCACCACGACAATCGCCAATTGCGACCACTGCGGAAAGACCTAACAATCTAAACCTACAACCGAACAGAACGGACACCTAGATGTCGGGCCTCCCTCCTCCACCGACGGCGAGGCCGCCGGAGACAAGGGGGCCGGCCAATTTTCCTGCGGCGAGGAAGCCGCTGAGCCGCCTTCTTTTTCTTTCTTGCGTGAGGGGCTCCCACTTTATTTGACATTGAAGGCCATTAGATGTTGATCGCTATTTTTGTTAATAAATAAATACCATGATGATTATATTTCTATGAACAGTGAGTCTGTTTCTGCAAATGAACAGTAAGTTTGCCTAGTGCAATGGTTCAACTACATTCTGCAATAGTTGCCAATCAAAACTACACACTGGCCGTGTATGTACAGTAGAACTACATCTTTTGCGGCCTGTGCACGGCCAATTCTGCACACGGTCGTGTATGTAGAATTACAACACAAACTAGACGTCTTTTGCGGCCTGTGGTGCAGCATGTCCATCTTTCGCTCCCCCTCTCCATCGGAGTAATCAGCATTCCAGTAGTTCGCGTCAGGAAAGCCTGCGGATGCTGACGATGCGGCGTTCGTCCTCGCGCACGGACATCAACAGCAGCATGGCCTCGGCCCTCCCTTGCACGTCCACGAAGTGCTCCCGCGTGCCAGTGCTCGCGTCGAAGAAGCTCTCGCTGCCCAGAACGCGCACCGCGCCGCCGTCGAGGACCTCGGCCACCTCGATCGTTGTCCTCCGCCACCACTAACACCATGCCGTGGAACTCGAAGACCTCGCCGCCACCAACATCAGCCGTCATCCTCGTATTGTTCGCTGACGCCTGTGGAGAAGTGCATGTCCATCTCGATCGGGTAGATCGATCGGTGGGCGGAGCTCGTGCGTTGGTGATTTTGTAGAACACTAGAACGAGCGTTGGTGGTCTCGAATCCGACACTGATTGTTACTCGAGCGAGCCCCAGTCGAGTCGATCGATTTACTGGTTCTTCAGAGGCGCTGCTACTTAGCACGGACATCAGGAGGCTCAGGAGCGGCAATTTAGCCCTGAGAATGGGTCAAGAACCAGCCCAAAACCAACCCCCACCATTTACTGTAGCTCATGTGACCCAATCTAAACCAGCCCATTGTTTCTTTCTGTTCAAACCGGACCAAACCAAATTGAATGAAAATTGGGCCCAAGCCAAACCAGCCCAGAGCGCCCATCCATAGTTAGAAACCGGTTTCAGACCATCGGGCTGCTTCGCTGAGATTCGCGGGCTCGCGCGGGCCAGGCTGTGCGAACGGGGCTTCCCAACTGACGCTCGCGCGTAGTTGCACTTCCAGCTGCATGCTACTTCACCATGTTTTTTTTTAACCGCACCATATTCTGATGACTAAAAATTCTACCTCACCATTCTGATGACTAAAAATTCAGAAGTATCCTACAGCCCCACGTTACACACAAGCAACATAAATACGGGGCCAAAAAATCCAGGAAAAAAAAGAAAAACCATGGTAAATTCTTCCATGTGAGATTTTTTTAAAAGAAATCCCACAAAATCCCAAAAACAGAATAAATCACATAAAAATCATAATCATGAAATAAGGATACACATAATCATAACCATCTATTTATCTGATTCATCTATGTCAACAATAGCACATGATGGAACCACAGATATTTTAGAGGATTGTCATAACAGATTTCAGGGCCAGACTCCATAAATAACTAATGAACAAATTATCGAGTACTAATGACAGCAACAATGACAAAGTGCTACAAACACTACACATCCTCCCAGTTTAGCAATATGAACCAACCACATCAGTAGGTAGTTTTCTGGCTTTCAGACTTGAGGGGAGCAGAGTTCAGCCCTCTGCATAGGCAGCGTAGATTGCAACCTGCAAAGGTGTACCAGTTAGTAGGCGTTAAGTGAGCATGGAGACTTAATTGAGCAAAGGATATACACACTACTGTACTACTAGGTATCATTTGCAGAACCAATTTGCACTACTATACACACTACAATATGGCATGCTCCTCAATCTGACCAGGTAAAGCATAGCGACTAATTCACAATGCACCAGGGTACCAAGAACAAGTTTAAAATAAAACTGCAAAGCTTACAATAAAAATGCAGTCAACATGTCAATTTAACAAAATATCACTACAATACTAATCAGCTTCATCACTTAGTTTTTCCTGAAGTGCACAATGGAATGTTACAGTTACCATATAATTGCAAGTGCACAATGGAATGTTACGGTTACCATATAATTGACCTGGTAGGCCATATAATCATCAATAGTACTAGGTTACCAATCAGATAGAGTTCAGAGAAGCAATATTTTGTGGCATGAATAATTTTCAGATAATAAAAGACAAATTGTTTACCTTAATCGACCTACTGCTTGTACAGCCAATCCTTCGTACATACGAGAGCCTCCAGCATCTCTGGATCCAAAGAGCTTCTCGACTCTCCAAGTAACCTTCCTCCACAGCGGAAAGCCGACTCCGAAGCCACCATGCTGAGGTGGATGGAAAGGAAATCCCGAGCCATAGATGCAAGGATTGGAAATTTCTCGGCATGATTCTTCCACCACGCTAATATGTTGAACTCGGTGCTGTCATCTTCAAAGAGAGTTGAGGAATGGTATCTCCGCGTGAATGCAGAAATTAACCATTTTCTCACGAGAGAGTTGAGGATCGAAGACAAAATCCCCATCTGATGGTTGTTTCCTCATTGTCGAGACAAAGCTTTTCCGGACATCATCGGGTACTGCTGGACACGACACAACAATGTGACTTAGGAGACTACTTGTCCCTGACTTAGTCTGCATCCTGAGCTGACAGTACTTGCATACACCCTTCAAGTCTCCATCCACATTTACCAGTTCCCGTTCAAAATGCTCCCACACCTTTGACCTTCTACCACCACGCTGTATTGGTGCAAGTGTAAGATTGTCCATTGACTCGTCCGTATCGGAACCCTCAGCGGCGCTAGTAGACATGGTTGAAACATGCCCAGACATAATATATAAGAAATTAGTATTACAAGATGCTAGCAAAAAACCGACTCGCTAAGAAAATTATGAAAGTAATGCTAGCATGTCTACCTACAATTACTGGATACTAGTATGTCCAACAATAAGCATTCAGACATGAAAGATGCTCGACTCACTTGTTCACATAACACACTGAGAAATAACAGAAATAGACAACACAGAAACAGTAAATAACAGAAATTTAGTGGTGGACGAAACATAATTGAACTGCATGCATGTTTTGCATGTCAACAAAGCATCTGTCACACCCCAAAATTTCAAATTTTGGAATGTGATTTAAATTTCACTAAATTTTAAAAATTTTTGGAAATAGTTTAAAATTTAACTTTAATATTCGACTGTTGTCACTTTTCTTTAGGCAAAGGAATTATTTTCTAAATAAATTAAATTAATATAGGTTGTATTAATTTGTTTGTTGCATTCATGCTCGTTAGTCTGCATTAGGTTCTTCTCTGTGTGAAAAATGAATTTTTAAAATTCACTAGTGATCTTGTAGTTCGGATTAGTTTTCAAATAGCGATAATAATCTTATTTCTAGCCTAGGCCTAATTCCGGCCAAGCTGCGATCCTATTCATTTCCTTTCTTCTCTTTTCTCCGACAGCATGGAAACACTCAAGCTATCCGTGTACAACAACTGTGCAATCGAAATATCTCTGCATGCCTTTTGTTTTGCCTTTTATGTTCCCTTTTCTTTTCTCTCGTCTACCATCCTTAATTTATTTTCCTTCGATTGTGCCATGAAGTTTATGTACAACCAAGCCATACTCTTTGCTGCTACTCTACCATTCTACTCTCTCTTCATTTATAACATTTGTTTGCAAGCAATCAAGCCACCTGCGAGCAGCTTGATTTCATTGTTCAATCATCTTTTCTTTCTCTCTCTTTCTACTAGATGTTTGTAATGAAGATAGCATCACCACAACAAGCAGCTGATCTTTTCTCGAGGCTCTTTATCTATCTATCTATCTAGTTATATGTCTTTCTTCCTCAGTGTATAGTCAATCCAACAGACCTTCGCTATCACCACCCAATCACCCTCCTCCCTATTGTTTTTCCTCCTATCATAGTCTTGCTATCTAGCTTTCGCCAAACCTTACCTCTCTTAATGCTACCCTGTCGTTCTGCTTTCTGCTTATTTCTATCATTTGAGTTGCAAGCAAACGAGCTACCTGCTTGCACTTTCAATCATTTCTAATTTCTTTATGTCTCTCCATCAGCTTGTACCCCAGACGTTTCATTCCTTTGTTTATTTTCTATCCATCGTGACTTATTTGTAATATACATACATAGCTTTATTGAAACCCAATGTTGCAGCTTGCGAGGACCTTTTTCCCTTCTCTTTTGACTTTCTCCCTGCCTTCTACCTCCACTAATTTCTACAGATCTGTACCCATACCGAGCCTTCTTTCTTTCTTACTTTTTATTTGTATCTCATCAACATGGTCTAACCAATAGTTAACCTCGTGCCCTACTCGACCCAACTCAGCAAGTTCTGCCCCAACCACCTGCATGAACCATGCTGCAACGAGACCCTGCACAATTATCGTACATCATTAGCTACCAAGAAGAAAACCGATGATCAGATTCCTAGCTCGCCTCTCCTATGGAAATCAGGCCTGTCTGGTCGTCTTCCTCTTTCCCTCAAAGCTCTCCAACACCGCCATTCGATTCCTCACTACCGTGTGCATCTCTCCATGCCTCCTTGATTTGGACAACACACTCTTACAAAAGGATCCTACAAATCCTCTATACTTCTCCTATTATCCCTTTTGTTGCTGTAGCATCATGTGTCCTTGGTTATCTAGTTCTTTCTTATTTGCCATATACCTCCAACAAATATGTTTATCCATTCTGTGGACTCTTTACAAGTCTTGCTACCTCGTGGCCTTTGTATTGGCATAACCATACAATGATATTATATTATTTTAATTACCAAATTTATGTCGATGCAATGGCAGGTGCACATGTCATTGATGCATAACATAAGGTTGGATGTTAAAATAATGGATATCACTTATGTGTCATATGTCTTATACCTAGTCAATCTTTTATATCATTTAATATAAATTTCTTTGATCCCTTGTCATTTTGATCTTCGTTGAGTCGAATCATTGTTTCTCTCATAATGCATTTATAAATTTGTACCTTGATCTATTCAACCATGATCTTCAGTTCCGTCTACGACTCTGTAGATCAAGTTCAGAGATTTTCTTGTTTTCTTTATTCCTTTCTGCATCAATATAAACTCAGACTTGTGTATGTTCGTTCTGACCACATGAGTTGTGCTATTTCCTTTTATAACATCACCTCTCGTCATCTATACATTCATTCATGTCGATATGATGTCTCCGACATTCTACTTCCAAGATATGATTCAATCCACATTCATTTCACTTACCGTTTTCGCACAAAAGAAAATAAAAACTGCATTTAGCACTCGACTTATACACTTTCCTCCTTATTTTCGCCTTTTATTTCGTTAACACATCATTCACACCTCTCCTATGAATGTCTGGACTCCTCCCCACGTCCTCCGTATGGCCCTAAGGCTTATTGGGCCAAGCACAAAGGCAGCCCACCACCATATCTAAATTACCCATCGATTTCCTTACCATTTGGGCCGAGGCCCACCTTTCCTCACCCCTCCCCACTTATGGGCCAAGCCCAAAACCTTTCCTAAACCCTAAGACACCCTCTCTATTGACATGGGAGCCCCTCCCACGTCCCCCCTGCTGTCCCCCACGCACACCCTCACCCCTCAAACCCTAACCACGCCGCCAAGCTGCTGCCACGTCTCGCCGCCGTCGCGTTCAGCAGCACAGTCACAAATTGACATCAACGTTCCCGGAGATCCATCCATTTAATTGATGCCAAATTTCACCAGCAAGTGTGCCACAGAGTCCTCTACAACATATCCAAAATTCAGCCCAAGATCTGAGCCCTGTTCGTTTCTTTTAGCGCTAAATTTTAGAGCCCTCTAAACAAAGAGAATCTAGTACTAAATAAAGTTTAATGACAAAACCTTTTTACAGATGGGTATTTCTTTACGAGACGAATCTAATGAGCCTAATTAATCTATGTTTTGCTACAGTAATGCTACAGTAATGCTACAGTAACCATCATCTAATCATGGCGTAATTACCCTCATTAGATTCGTCTCGCGAATTAGACCAGGGTTCTGTAGTTAGTTTTGTAACTAAACTATATTTAATATAGCTTATCTAAAGTTTAGACCCCTCTAAAATTTAAACCCCTATGCGCCGAACACCCCACTGACCTGGTTCGACGGGGATCTAATTCGCAATGACTACTGCTCCTGTTCTGGATCTGTACAGCGCGTCTGATGGTAATTGTTTTTCATGTTCCAACCAATTCCTCTACTTTTCTGACCTAAAGTCAATACCATGTTGTGTTCCAGAAAGTCTACTACACGTTCTCCAAAGGATTCGCCGAGATCATTTATGAATCGACCAGGAACGCAATGCCACCGTTAACTGTTCCAGAACAACTCCATCTAGATCTAACCATTTGATCTCTTTGTCAGGTAAACCAGTGCCCCAATCATCTTGCGTCCAACATGTTCCACAACATTGCGCATATTATTATGAAAACCTTGTTCCAAAATATGTATCCAATCAACGGCAACACGCACATTTCATTTCGTGACTGTTTCTGTTTTACCAGATTTAGTGTTTAGTCTTTCAAACATCATAACTTTTTGCTCGTAACTCCGTTTTAAGTGATTCTTACGCTCACGTGATCGTAGGCTTCAGCTCTATCATTTAGTACTGTTAATAGAGTAATTTGATACTGTTTGGTGTACTGTTTCTTATTGTTTGTGCTTTGTGTGCTTTGCATGTTACCGTTATATAGAAACGTGTGTTCGAGAAACCACCAAGAGGAAGATCAAGACATCAAGACTCTGAGCAGCAGCTTTTGAGGCAAGTGCCCTTGACGCATTCTGAACCTATTTCTTTCTCCCTCTAGTTTTGCATGCATTACGTTTAAATTGAATCCCATGTGTCATATCTTGTTCCTTACTTTATCCTTGTCGCCCGGGTGTGGTTGATAATAATATGGATGGGTATGTCATGCTTAGCTTGCTGTCTTGGGATGGGTAACAATTTGACTATTAATCTTGACTAATGGTTTCACTTCCACTTAATCTTCATGGACCGGTTAATCTTTTTAGCAACCTGGAACTTAGGTATGCTGTAACTTGAGCAAGTGGTATGTTGATGGTGGTGCGGTTAGCACGAGACTTTGGTTTGTGGTAGCCTTGCTCAAGTTTCCTAAGGACCGGTCCGGGGAGCGGCAACCCAGGACAACAGCGCAAAGCACAGGGTTGATTATGGTAGACTTGGTCAAGTATTATGATGTCTTCCCAGTTTTGCCGGCGTTCATGGAATGGGGGAGGAAGGGTTACTTCGAAACTCAGGTGATCGAGGGGTACTCTAGCCAAGACGCAAGAGGGGTCTACTGTTTCAGGGGTACTGGCAGTAGGGAAACCTTAGCGGGGATGTTGGCAGGCTGGGAAGCGCTTTGAAAGACCATGTGGTGATCTCTTAGTCTCACACCTTTGGTAGTGTGAAGGCAACATAGAGGTTTTAGTCACTGCATAGTGACGAAATCACCACCCTGTGGGTAAAGTTGTGCACCTCTGCAGAGAAGTAAAACTGTCATGACAGCCGTGCTCACGGTTAGGAGCGGCCTGGATCCTCACATGATTAGAGATGGATTGATGGATGGATGGATATGGTTTTGGGTGGGGAACCCAGTTTGCTACAAGGGGGTACCTTGTAGTGCTTAATTTAATTATTGGTTTGGGTTTTCACCAAGTAATTCATGAATGCTTTACCTTTGGTTTAGGGTGCTTTTTTCTGCAATTTAACCTTATGTCAGCCTTTCTTGTTATAAGCCTGCATTACATATACTTTCCCACACTTGCGGAGTACGACATGTACTCACGCTTGCTATTTCCTCTACCATCATGATATGCTGCTCAGAGAATGAAGATGGACTATACTTTGAAGAAGATGGTGAAGACTAAGCTTGTGGAGCCCCCGGTCGACTGCCTATGGCGTTATGGAGTCTTCCGCTAGCGTGTTTGTATTCCTCTAGTTTTTCAAGACATTATTGTAATATTATACGATGTATTCATGACATTGGTTATTCTGTTTTACTATACTTTGTCCTATATGTGTGAAACTTGATCCTGGGCACACATATAGATGAGCATTCGGTTTTGGCCTTAAAACCGGGTGTGACAGCATCAATGACAATATGGCACGATCCCCAATCTGACCAGGTAAAGCAACCATGGCAGGCAGAACACATTTCCAATTCAGAATAGAAATGACATCACAATGCAATATAACAAACAACCGGTTTCGTAGTGCACCCGGCAAAAAACCGGTTTCCGTAGTGCCGGTTGTGTCTTATATAGACCAATCAAAGCTTCCAATCAGATAGAGTTCAGAGAAGCAATATTTTGTGGCATGAATAATTTTCAGATAATAAAAGACAAATTGAACTGCATGCATATTTTGCATGTCAACAAAGCATCAACGAAAATATGGCATGCTCCTCAATCTGACCAGGTAAAGCATAGCGACTACTTCACAATAATACTTGAGACCAAATCATTATCTACTACAGATATGAGTAAATGAAACAATACTTGATGTATTATAGTGGCTACTAGTTCAATCAGAGCAAAATAATAGACAGCAGGCCACAAATCATGAGTAAAATACTAGTTTATTTACCTTGTCTTCACCCTAACGCACGAAGCACGATGGGAATCTGAGCTTTGTGCTTCCCGTCAATGCAGCTGCGCCTGATGCCGATGTCGCCTCTTGCCTGCACGCTCTGCGCCTGCTGCGCGTCTGCTTGCCCGTGGACTGCTCGCCGCCTCCGCCTGATGTCGGTGGCGACTTGCTCGGCCTGCGGAAAATCAACCCCGGCTCCAATCCATTTGGCCGCCGGAGAGTCTCAGATCTGGATGGGAGTGAGGGCAGTGGGGTGAGGAGGTGAGACGAACGGGTCGCCGGGTGGTGCGGGGGAAGACGAACGCGAATTGGCGGCGCCGAAGTGTGCGTGGTGAGCGGCCGGCCACCGCCGAGTGGCCGCCGACGGCCGCCGCCGCCGTCCGGTCCCCGACCTCTCGATCCACACGGCAAACCCGGGTTGATACTGTAGGTTGAGGCCGTTTGGATCCGAACCTTTCTCACTAAAATCAAACTGGACTCTAACTGATTTTTTTTTTTTTTTGATATTACTGGACTCTAACTGATACTGGGTGACACCAAAGCCAAACCAACCCATTTAACATATCAGCCCGTTTCTACCCAACTTAAATCGGCCCATAGCAAAAATCGGACTGTTCAAACCGGCTCCGGCCCAAACCATTCTCAGGGCTAAGCGGCGGCTTCCCCCGCACGTCCACGCCGCTCGCCGGAGAGCGCGTCGGAAAGCTCGGGACAGAGCATAGAGGACTTGACGGTGCTCCGGCGAGCCATGGCGTGCAAAGGAGGCGGCGTTCTAGCGGTCACGGGGGCGGTTGCTATTTGAATCAACGACCGGTGGTCGCTATTCGAACTAGCGACCGCCCTTGGGTCCCGCGTGGCCGTTCAATCTGATCCGTGCGCTACAGGTGGGGCTCGAATTACTCCTCGTCCTTGACTCCTCGCTCGGCCTGGATGGCGCCTTGGCGGAGGCCCGGCTGCACGCCTGCACGGCACTGGCCAGTTGATGCCCTCTCTGCTCGAGCGAACTTTACAGGAGAGCGCGGTGGATGAATGACGTGCTCCTGATCCAGTGCCCTTGTTCAATGGGTTTCTCCAAGAGTCCTAGTTCTCAAGATAGCCGGCCAGTGCTCCTGCTCATTTGTTCAAAAAAAAAAAAAACAGACTTGTGATGCATGAAGCACTGAGACACCAGGCACCGAAATGGTCTGCGTACATGATCAAACTTTGCTCTCAAAGGCATCGAGATTTCTGAAGATGCAATTGAAGAACGGTGCAACAGTACGGCGATGAGCACATGGCCTCAACGACAACATATAAATAACTTTAACCAGATAGAACAGCTAGAGCTAATAGAGTGCTGCTTCACAATTTGGTACCAAAGGCAAGCCGATTAATTGTTCAAGGCTTCGGAAGCTTCAGGTTTGAGGCATTCAAGATGAGGGGAAAAGGCCATTATCAATAGTCAAATGTTAATGAGAAACAACGAACCCTGTTAACTACAAGTGGAAAGTAATATCATTCGAAATATGATTCCCACATTTACATGCGGCCGCCCCGCTTATCCGACGGCCCATGTTGTCGACCTTTTCCTCGAGATCTTGCGTAAGGTCCCACATTGGTCCCACCTTGCATGGTACTTCTTTCGAGCCGCAGGTTACTCCTCCCCTCTGCCATGGAAGCAAGGTATGAAGCCCTGGCGGAGCTCATCCTCAAGTTCCCATCATTCACCGCGGGAGAGGGGAGCGCCCTCGGTGACTTTGTATCCTCCTGCTGCCCTCGCCTGCGTCGACTATCCATTATGCGGCCCAGAAGGCTGCTCCAACTGGTGCTCCGATCCGAGGCGCTCCAAGAGCTTGAGATTTTTTGGGCATCGGAACTACAGGCTCTGGACGTAAAAGCTCCCTACCTGCGTGTTCTCCGGCTTGTTGGTTTGTCCTTTCGCCGCAACACTAGCATCGTGGCGCCAAGGCTGCAAGAGCTTGCGATCAATAACTACACACCCCACCCACAACGAACGGACTTGGATACAGATGACGCCAAGTGTTCGCCGTCTAAAAGTGGCCCTATACAGGCACCGCATGTACTGCCGTCGCAATAATGACATGGGGTTATCACTCCTAGCAACGTGTCCTAGCATCGAGCACGTTGAAGTGTCACTTGAACATTGGGAAGCCTACGTCGCTGGCAACGATGATCTCTTTGATCCAACGATGGAGAGCGTGACGGTGCAATTTGCCAAAGTTAGGAGCATGGTCATCGGTGCATATTCCTTTTCAGGGCGCCACTTTGTGACAAGTATAGCATTGTTGCTCATTAGGTGCTCTCGCTTGAGATCTTTGTCTGTCAGAATTTGTGATACGACACAGGTAATTTCGTAAAATATACTATTGTTCTATGGTATAATGATACCCAAATGCACACATTTTCTAAGGCAGTCATCTAGCTAATGCCTATTTTTTATGTTTGCTCCTTTTTTTCAAAAACAAATAGGTTAATGGACGAGAAAAGTTATTTTGTGTTGACCTTAAAGATAGGTGGAAGATTCATGAGAATATAGCGTTGGAAAGGCTGGAAGATGTGATAGTAACCGGCTTTACAGGAGCAGACGAGGAGATGCAACTTGTGAGTTTTTTATTTGAGAGATCGAATTCAATCAAATGCATGGTTCTAAGTGAGACCCCAATTCTGGTGGACATTGTCGCTCTGACACAAAAGATAGGGAAAGAAGTCCAAAGTAATAATACGGTTCTTCAGAAGCTAATGAAGATACCTTGCGCTGATCGGGGCCATTGGCATTTTGTGGAACAGGTATTCATCTGGACATGCTAAGGAGCAGAGAGCAGGCAGATGCAGTAGTTCAACGTAGAACTGTATTTCTTGCTTCTACAATTATACGTTATACTACATAATGTATTCACTGCAACTACAGAGGTTACCTTTTATATTTACACTTTTTGTTATCATTGGAAGATGGTTCTTTCTATGGTAGTAGAAAATGTGAGGAATGATATGTTCATATTCAGTCCTTCAGTGTTCTTGCAACATCAGTGCACTGTAGCTTCAACATTTAAAGGAATGCCGAAGCCAAGATTTATGTATTGAACATCAAAACGCTTTGATGTTTCTGAATTGCCAGCACGTTTGGTGCTTTGGGACATGACATGGAACGTTTCTGAACATTACATGCGCTGAAAAGGTCTCCCCACCGTCCACCCTTAAAAAAAAAGGATCTCCCCATCTTTCTTTAATCAAAACCATAAAGCACAAACCTGTTCATTAGAAGCGTTAGTTTGCGGCAGCAACCACCGCTGGATCAACATTGTCATCGCCCTCTGGAGCAGAAAACACAGCATATATATGTACAACAGTGCTACCCTCAGCGTTGCTGCAACTGGACACCCTGTCATTGGAACCTTTGGCAGCAGCAACTCCCCAGCGCTCGCACTCACAGTCCAGTTTTACGGTCCAAAATAATGGCCATTAGTTTTTCCAAAATAATAGCCATTAGTTTGATCTGACGATTTAGATCTAATATAAAAAATCCACAACTAATGGCCATTAGTAAGGATAATATAGGAAAAAATAAAATGTAATAGACTTGTAATAGTAATTTTGTCTTTATAAAAAAATTAAATTTGTAATTTGATCGATTCCTATTGTTCATCAGTATAGTTCATCATCATTAGTTTTTCATGGCTAACCGGTTAGGGTTGAATCAATCTAGTTTATTATTAATAATAAAATATAGATTAATTAATTAATAGTGTAATTACGAAGACACCCTCAAACTAATGGCCATTAGTTTTGATGAACTAATGACCATTATTTTGGACCATAAAACTGTGGCGTCTGTGCCTTGGAATTCTTCTTCGATGCCATACCAACTACAGTACAATGCAAACAAGCAACCGAATACACGGTAGCAACACTTGATCAAATTCAGGTATACAGTTAGGAATACAACATGGATCCACCGTGGAGTCCGTCTCCTCACACAAGTAGATTAGCATATGGACTTCCTAAAAAAACTGAGGTATAAGCATCGACAAGTTTTTGTACAGGAGTACGAGAACATAGTAGGCACAGGTCAGCATATGGACTTCCTGCTTTAGAATAGAACTAGAAGAAGGGCCATGGATTGCACAGCCGGCGATCTCGATCGGCTCAGCGCCCTCCCCGACGATCTTCTGCACGTCATCCTCGGCTGCCTTGGATTCGCGCCCGCCGTCACAAGAACGGCCGTCCTCTCCCGGCGATGGCGGCACGTGTGGACTCAGGCCAAGAGTCTCAGGTTCATAGACGACGACAA
The DNA here is from genome assembly GCA_007726485.1 of Eragrostis curvula. Lineage (NCBI taxonomy): Eukaryota > Viridiplantae > Streptophyta > Magnoliopsida > Poales > Poaceae > Eragrostis > Eragrostis curvula. The sequence continues at coordinate 1,828,502 of RWGY01000051.1, read as the reverse complement.
GTATCTGAAAAGGAAAAACGACTTTGCTGGTTTCGTGGACTGGGTGCTCGCTCAGCGCGGCGACGCCGACATGGAATCTCTCGAGATCAAATTCACCGTGAAGGGCCGTGCCTCGCCGGAGAAGATCAATGAGTGGCTTCGCTACGCCGCACGACGCGTCGTCGGATCTGTGGATGTTGATCTCGGACCACTGCCAAGGCTAGATGATCAGTCAGATCAGCAGGCCATCGAGTTACCCGGCCATGGCAGGGCTTCATCCATCTCGCTTGATCTATCGAACCATAGGTTTCGACTCCCAGATATCACCGCATCAAGATACGAAGCACTGACAAAACTCACACTCATGACCCTCGTGTTCGTCGCCGGGAGCACCATCGGCGACTTTGTGGCGTCCTGCTGCCCCCGCCTGCGTCTACTTCACATTGTGGGCTGCAAAGGGCTGCCCCAACTTGTGCTCCGCACCAGGATGCTCGAAGAGCTTATGATCTGTTCCGCAGGTGATGATCTGCGGACGATGGACGTGATGGCTCCCAACCTGCGCATCATCAAGCTGGATTCGTACCACTCAACTCTATTTGACGACGAGGATGCCATCACCAGCAAGGTGGCCAGAATCGTTTCACCGAGGCTAGAGGAGATTAACGGCAGCTGTCCCCACATGCTACTTGATCTGAATACACGCGACCTGAAAAGCGTTCGTCGTCTCAAACGCCTATGGCTGCACATGCACGGGAAGTACCACGGCGACAGAGACGTTGGCTTTTGGCTTCTAGAGAACTGTCCTGGCGTGGAACAGGTCAATGTTTCTGTTCATCATGAACGCACCATGGACGAGTTGGTCGATCTGACGTCGGAAGGCAAGACACTATTTGCCAATGTCAGAACCATGGAGATCCGAGCATGTTTCTTGCCCAAGTGTCACCTCGTGGCAAGTGTGTCATCGTTGCTCATGAGGTGTCCTCACTTGACATCGTTGAGCGTTGATACGTTCGCGGCGGAACAAGCGAGTTGGGGCACATGCTCCTGTGAGTCACTTACAGACAGGTACACGATTCATGGGAAGATAGCGTTGGAATCCCTGCAGGATGTGAAAATAACCAGCTTCGGTGGAACAGATGAGGAGATGCAACTTGTGAGTTTGCTATTTCGGTGCTCGAGTTCAATCAAAAGAATGAGCATTGCTCTAGAAACCGCTCCCCCAAAGAAAAATAGGTTGTATTTGCAACGGTCGATTTGTGTCCCAGCTGTTGAGACGATTCGTCAGGAACTGATGAAGCTGCCTTGCGCTGATCTGGGTAGTTGGTGGTACACCAAAGGAAGGAGAGCTTCCAGAAGAACGTTCACATGGACGCGCGACACAACACGTCAACATAGAATGTAACGCCTTCCTTGGCTAAATGCAGAGATATGCTGATTCAACTTAGAAAATAGGATTCCTCGATAGCCTTTTTCCTTTTCTACTCAGTTTTCTTTTATGTTAATCAAAGATGGTTTTGTACTTATTTCACAATACGTGATCAAAGATTGAATTTTCTTGCGGTGCAATCTTAATTAGAATCCCACTTCAGGTCCTCAACTTTCAACGTTCTCTGACATACCACCTTTTCTTGGGAACCCAAACATGTTGAAAACTGAAATGGACCTTGGCCGCCTCGCTCTTCCTTGGTCGTGACTGCATACCAGAGCTTCAGACGCGGAAACCCTGCGTTGATCCTGAACCGAATTGCTTCAGGCAGAGGCAGAGCAATGCACGCAGCTACAGTAGACACTACTTCATGACGAATCCATCTAGCACGCGTGAGGTGAGCTGACGGCGTGATTGGTCCTTGGAAACGCACGCCCTGTATACACGGCAAGATGGAAAGCTAACTTGGCTGCTACGGAAGGCGGTAGAACAGATTTGGACTCTGGGCCGTTGATGGCCGGATCCATGGCTCCAACGCCGTAGGTAAATATGACAGTTTTTCATTGGTTCAAGGGTGCAAATTTATAGTAATGGGGGGTACGTATATATCGCCCTCAGTCCTCACATAACAGACCTGTTCAGTGAGGGAGAACATGGTTTAGTTGTGCCATTTGTTTGTTGGTGGGTACGTAGGACTGTTGAACGATCGAGAAACCAGAGGAAGAACGACTCTCACGGCTTGACCGCGCTTGCCATCATGGCCAAGTCGTCGACTGTGAGAGGCGGCAGCGACAATGACGACCACCACGTCGGCGGCGAGAGCGACGGCAGCTCGTTGCCGGAGGACCAGGTGTTTGAGATGCTGACGCGCGTCTCCCTCGACGACCTGGCCGCGTGCCGGATGGTGTCCGCGCGGTGGCGCCGGCTCACCTACGAGCCGGGGTTAGCGCCGTTGCACTGCCGCCGCGCCGCCGCCGTGTCGGGCTTCTTCGTCCAGAGCATGACGCGCAACCGCTACGCCGCCGACTTCGTCTCCATGCACTCTCCTTCCTCTCCCGCGGCGGCGGCGAGCAAGACGAAGATCTCGCTGGCGTTCCTGCCGTCGGCGCACGTCCGCATCGTCGCCGTCGCGGCGCACCGCGGCCTCGTGTGCTGCGTCGAGGCCGACACACGGCGGCCGCCCTGCTACTACGTCTGCAAGCCGGCGACGCGGCAGTGGCGCGCGCTGCCCAACCCTCGTGTCCGCTTCCGCGCGGCGGCGACGGCGATGGTGGCGCGGCCGCCGCCGTCGGGCGCGGCTGCCGCGGCGACGGCCGAGTTCAAGATCGTCCGGCTCTCCGTCGTGCCGGAGCTGCGCGACCGCCTCCGGTGCGAGGTGTTCGACTCGCGGCGGTTCGCGTGGCGCCGGTCCGCGGACGTGGCGCTGCCCCCGGACTCGCTCGTCCCCGCGGCGCCCGCCGTGCGCGCCCACGGCGCCATGCACTGGCTCCGGTGGCCGGACCGGATCACGGGCGCGCAGGACGTGTTCGCGTTCGACATGAGGAGCGAGGCGTGGCGGCTCATCCGGCTGCCGCCGGAGGTGGAGGAGGAGGAAGTCGAGGGCCGGTGGGCGCGGAAGATGATCACGGCCGTGGAGGGGAGGCTGTGCCTGGTGGTGACCATGGAGGTTGCGGACGAGGAGGTGGTGCAGGTTTGGGAGATGGCCAGCTACATGGAGGAGAGGTGGAAGAAGAAGATGGCCGTGGGCTTGAACAGCCTCCACATGCAGGAAGGGCGTGACGTTGTGCTCAGAGACCTCTCCTCTTCGGATGTCGCCTTCTTCGATAGTTTCTGCAGAGTTATGTGGTACGTAATTAGTGACAACACCTGCATCAATCCTTTTATTACTTCCACCAACATCTGTAAAGACTTCGTTAGCATATGTTTAACTTGCATTTCACTAGGCAGGTACGATTTTTGGAGGGGAAAGATGGCTGAAGTCGAAGTAAACCACATCTGCGTGCAAGAAGTTTTCAAGTTCGAATCAGACTTGGTTCCTTGCGAGATAGGTAGAGTAGCATGTCGGTTTGCAGCTCGCACGCATTCGGAGGAGGAGCCGACTGCATGTCTTGATTATGTCGACAAATTTAGTTAGTTTCCAGGTCTCATATTTGCATCAGTTTTTACTACTTTTGGTCAGTTGATAATGCCAGATGATCGAATCGCACTAGCAGTGATGTCTGGATGCTGTTTGATCGTGGCAGTATCAAATCAGACACTACTGCAGATTTATTTTTCTTTCATTTAGTAAACGTGATGATGCATATTACTGATAGTATCAGTCGAGGAGTTTTACTGTCCAAAATAATGGTCATTAGTTTGTCAAAACTAATGGCCATTAGTTTGAGGGCAAATTGGTAATTATACTATTAATTGATAATTTTGCCTAATTAATTAAATTTTAATTTTCTTAATCAAAGGCTTGCCTGACCCAGCCCAAATCCAAGCCACCCCATCACGATCCCCGGAAAAATCGGATCCATTAGAATCTTAGTTCTCCTCGTCCGTTCCTTCACCCAACAGTCGTCATGTGCTTCTCCTTAGCGGGGCATGAAGATCAGCGGCAGCTGTGTCACCCGGAGACAGCACACAAAGCCGGGCGGCTGCGACGACTGCATGCATGTCGATGGGCCTCCGCTCGCCGGGGATTATGCAAAGCCGGTCCTCTGATGTCGTTCTTGCCGCAATGCTAATTTAATTTGAACATATTATACTAGACTAATACACATTAGGAACTAATCATATTACTAATTTGATTTTATTTATGAAAATAAAAAATACTTATTAAATGTCTATCACTCTTATTCTTTCCGATATTACCCTCATTTGATAAAATACTGGCCATTAGTAGTGGATTTCTAAGATTAGATCTATACCGTCAGATTAAACTAATGGCTATTAGTTTTGACAAACTAATGACTATTATTTTGGACAATAAAACTGCTCATATCAGCGATACAGTATCAGGCGTTGGTCGGTAGGAAGCCCGCCTTGCCAAAATTTCCATTTTTGACCGGAACGGCGTGGATCGCCGCTCGCCGACGTGACGCCGGCACATTCCGTCGTCTCTCACGCGAGCGTGATAGCGCCACACGCTGGGTCGTGGGCGTGGCGCGCGCGGCCATGGGCCGCGATCGTTCGGCAACAAGTTTCCGCCGCCGAGCGCGTCGATCGCGACGTGCGTGCCTGCATTCAACAGCCGCGTAGGCTCTGCGATCGATCGAGTACTCCAGCTCGAATCTTCGCTCTACAGAAGCACCAGCGACGACTGCAAGTGACGCGCGCAGCGTGTGCAGGGCATGCACAGAGAGCTTCTTCGCCACTTTTCCCGGAGCAGAGGAGCATAACCCCCACGGAAGCTGTGACCAGCTGGTCATCGCCGGCGACTGCCTCGGCACACGCTCCTCTCTCCGCCCCCCGCACCCCGGCCAAGGGACAAGCAGAAAGAAGAAACAGAGGCCGGCATGGCGTGGCGGGCGCCAGGCACGACACGAGCAGCACGGACAGCAGCGATGGTGTCACGAATGGACCCTTCACGAGGTGTTCCGTGTAGTGGGCGGCGGCACAAAGTTTCGCCTCCGTGCTGTTGAGCAAGAGCTTCTTCGACGCGCTCGCTGGCACGCGGCACCCACCATGGCGTGGACGTGCGGGAGGGGGAAGCCGATCGAGGCCATTCTGCTCTTAGGCTATTGGTGTCCGTGCGCGAGGAGCAGCACGGCGTCGTCTACATCCGAAGTGAATCACGGCGGCCCTGCCGGCTGCCCGTGGCCGGCATGCCCAAGTTGTCATAGACACAGTTTTCTGTACTGCTGCTGGGACCATGGAGAAGGACAAGAGAAGGCAACTTACGGGAGTGATAGTGTACGTCTGGTCGAATGTTTGGAAAGAAATAAACATAAGGGTACCTCAAAGTGGAGTACAAGAAACAATTGCATGTAGCAATGCTGCCCAAGAAAGAAATACGCTGCTATCTGATGGCGAACAGAGAAGTCCAAGGAGCTCCTTTATAACCCTGGTTTCTTTTTCTTTTTTTTGTTTTTATTTTTTCACACGTACGATTTCTCTTTCAGCTTCTATTTCTCTTTTCCTTAGGATTCTATTAAGCTATATTCATGTGTGCTTTTTGCGAGTGGCCAGCGTTTTGGCCATTTCTAATCCTCTATCTTAGCAGTTCGGAAAAAAAAAATCCTCTATCTTAGTGTCTGCTTCTCCCAATGACAAGGCAGCGCATCGACCATGTTTGCTTAAAAGAATAATTGCTGCCAACCATATTGTGAAAGAACTACAAAACCATCTATGATTGTCATAGTAAAAATAGAAAAAAAAAGGCTTTCGTGGAAACTTTGATGCACTACTTTATCCTCAGTTGAAAAATCATCAGGACCCTGCATTTGGCTGAGGAAAATTTACATTCTCTGTTGACGTGTTGCGTTGCGCGTCCAGGTGAATGTTCTTCTGGGGTGTTTCCTTCTTTTGACGAAAAGCCAATGGCCCAGATCGGCACAAGGGATCTTCATCAGTTCATGATAAATCATCTCAGCAGCTTGAGCTCCAATCCAATGTTGCAAGGAAAGAGTATTGACCTGTTTCTTTTTCTTTGCTGGAGTCCTTACTAAAGCCATGATCATGCCTTTGATTGAACTTGAGCTCTCAACTAGCAAGCTAACAAGTTGCATGTCCTCGCCCGTTCCACCGAAGCCGGTTATCTTCACATTTTGCGGGGATTCCAAAGCTATCTTCCGATGAATTGTGTATCGTGCTCGTTGCGGGCCGGCATTTTCGCCGATGCGCTGCGTCACGCTCTGCTCTCCCCACCTGACGTGAGCCTCTTCCATCCAGCTCCCGAGACTGAGGAAAGACGACCACCAGGTCCGGTCGCTGTTTCAAATAACGACCGCCCCGTTGGTATTGCAAATAGCGACCACCCCAGTCATCCCTACGAACGCTACCATCTCCGCACGCCGTGGTTCGTGGGGCCACCGCTGCCTTCTGAACGCCGTCCTCTCCTCTCTGCTCTCACAGAGGCTTCCAATCAGGACGAAGCTTGCTTGAGCACAGCAATATGTCGGTTCTACATTGCTACTTCTACTGGTTTTCAGAAAACAAAAATATTATTGCTAACATTATATGCATGTCTGAATCTTACTTCGAGCATGTTCTTAATATAATTTATTGATATCATTAATTGATATAATTTTGACTTGATCCTATTACGAGTACGTCCTTGACGACTTTATACACAAAGAGATTAGCTCATCACAAGGAGTAACTTAATCAAACATCATTGCTTGTAACTGGAAGTCCTGAATTGTTTTCCTAAAAAATAACATAAGCAAACTTACATATGATTAAGTACAAATAAACCATTAGTAACTAAAACAGGATACCTCTGTGTCCAAGTTTTTATTGCATAATTGCTTCATCTTTTTCGTGCATTCTCTTGCTTTATATTTTTTCAGTTTAAGCCACAATTGATTCTTTGTATAAGCGTTTCCTGTTCTAAGAAACAACTCTCTGTAAATATCTTTAATTACAAGATCTTTCTCACTAAGCAATATTCCAGAAACCACCAAATGCCTTTCTATCTTCTGAATACAAATCTCGATTAAGGCTGTTACAACATCCTCAAGGCTTGTGTTATATTGTCCTTAATTTTCTATTTTTTTCTCAGTTAAAAGTAGTGTGTCAAGTGACCTAGGAGAGGAACAATGATATCCCTGATAGCAGGTTAGTATTTTTATTTATTTCCTAATGTTATTTTATTCGGTTGCGTCGTGCTAGATCAAAACATTCATATCAATAGTTGTTGAACCTGGGCCCACATGGCAGCATTCATGTGATCAAGATAGTTAAAGTTTGATACACGATAGCACATATCAATTGAGGCATTTCCTTTCTATTATTCTATTGAGATGGCAAAGGAGCAAAAATGGATTTCCATGCAAATTTCAGAACAAACTGGAACCGTTAACTAGAACTAGATTTTTTTTTTTGAATTGCAGCAGTAAACGGCTCTTAAATCGGTCTCCTCCCATTCCTTTTAATGGCATAATAGTTGGACTAGAATCCTGAATTCGCTTTAGAAGTGTCGAAGGAAGTCTGTTGTTACAAAAGAAGCATGAGGCATATCGGCGACCAACTATTCATGTTAAAAAGAGTTCAACACTATGTCTATTAACATAGTCGACGGCATTACAATTATCTCAATCTTTCACATATCTCTCATACACACAAGTACCATAATACTTTGCCAAATGGAAAGCCCGCAACCATACTCTCTACTACAAGCTTCTTTATCTTTTATTATCTTAATTAGTAATATAAAACTACCATGTTAATTAAAAAAATATCTTGAATATCAATCATGTGAGTCAAAACTATAACGATGTAGATCATTTGATATAGAGAGTCCCCGTCATTCTCAAGGTACAATATATATAAGTTGATTGCCACATGATACGAAAGACTACATAGGAAAGTCTGAGTCATTCTCATGGTCAGCAAGGTACAATATATATAAGCATTGCACAATAACTTGGAAGTAGCGCATGATTGCTTACAAGATAGTAAAGTACAGACTTTGGATGAAAAACATTTAATGTGAAATTCCGAAGTGACCGTTCTCTGCTAGAAATATTTGCAGCCTGAAGACATGCACGGTAAGAGCAAAGATGCTTGTTTTTGTATACTAGTGCTCAATGGCGGAGCTGGGGGGGGGGGGGGGGGGGGGGGTGGCGGGCGGCAGGGGCCACGGCCCCCCCTAACTTCGCCGCAACCACTCTACACTGCAGTTTCAACCCCCCCCCCCCCCCCCCCCCCCTAACTTTTCCTCAAATCACCTGTTGCGCTCGTGCCGCCATTGATGGCCTGGGAGCTTTTTTTTTTTTGAGACTCTGTGCCGCCATATTGATGGCCTGGGACCTGGATTCGAGAAACAAACGAAGGAAGAAGAAATAGATACTAGTACCGAACCGTTATGGGCCGTGTGGTCCGTGGACTGGATTTCCTGTCCAAGAGGCCTGGACGCCGTATGCCTCGCACATAGCGGCGAGTGGGATTCGCGGCGAGTGGCCCTCTGGTCAATGAGCGTCTCCCGTCCTGAATAGCTAGGTGCACAGACCATGCACATAATGAACCCGCTACGTACTGAATGCCTCGTAGGCTTATTGCTATTTTTTTCCCGTGAAATACAACGAACTACTTCTTCATGTATGCATGCCAAAATTAATTTCTTCTTCCCCCAATCATATTTGTAGTTGTCGGGCAGGTACAATAGAGCTGTCTATGAGACCGCCTCATACATGCTACGTAATTTTCAGACTGCTTATCAGACAACAGATACAATAGGTGATTGTTTTAGTTGTCTAGTAGAAATAACATTTTCCCTTAATTTATGGATAAGAAAAGGAATATTTGTGAGTTGTATGGTAACTACAAGTCGTACAATGGTGTGTAAGTCGTCTCATACTCCTAAATTTTAGCGTTTGAGGTGGTTGCCTCGCGAAACAACCGCCTCTTTCTTTTTCCACCCTCTCTCTCTTCCACCTCATCAAAAATCCTACGTGGCGTTGCATGAGACGGCCTATGAGACTGGCTACGTGTAGCGTTGTACCTGCCCTGAGACTGCCTACATGTAGCGTTGTACCTACCCTTAACTAATGCAAATAATATGGTATATGTGATTGCAACTTGTAGGATAATAAAATATTTCCTGAATCTGCGCCCTGTTTTTTCCTAACAAATCAAGAAACTAAAAGATGGTGTATGTGAACAATGAAAATACGGCGCACATCCATTGCAAAAAAAAAATACGGCCCACATTGGCAAAAATTTTAACTTCAAATTTGATTGAGTTTGTCCGCCCCCCCCCCCCCCCCCTTAATTTTGGGTCCAGCTCCGCCACTGCTAGTGCTTTGATGTGCATTCAAGAAAGTCGTAGCAGATTGTGCCAGCTTGTTTGCCGAATGCATTAGCTGTGACACTCGGCAAAGGAGCTGTTTGCCGAGTGCCCGACGAAATGCACACGGCAAACAATGGTACACTCGGCAATTAGGAGGTTTCCCCTAGTGGTACCTAAGAATGGAAAGTGCCAGCAAGCGTCTGACCACCATTTGTGCTTTCGCTGCCACCTTACTCTTGTGTATGGACGGCATTGAATTGCCTCTATGCAGGATGAGTGGGTCAAGAGCCGATCATGTAGGCATGCGGGAAGCATTGCATAACAGTTGTGAAGATTATGGTGCGTTTAGCTGCTTCTGGATTAGTAAGATGTTGCATTCTGGATGATTCTGCGAGGCCGCATTATTCAAAATGAAAATGTCACTGTCCTGTGTCACACGGGGCGCAGCTCAGTGTGGGGGCGCGGCGCTGGACAGGGTGATGGTCTGGATGGCGATGGTGATCGTGGTGCGCCGGCTAGCCGTCCACCATCACCGGAGCCGTGCTGTGAGGCGCAACGCGCCCTCGCCATCAGGCGCTGCCGGGAAGCCGTCGAAGTCGGATCGGAGTGGCCATCTCCTGCTTTTCAGCCGTAGCAGCGCCCACGCCGCACTCGCCCCTCTTCCGAGCTCAGCAGCGGGTCCTCCCGGATGCGCACGCAGGTGATCCGGGTGCGGCGCGGCAGCAACCATGGTGGGCTGCATGATTGCCGGCAAGTGGTCGGCGACGGTGGGGCATTCACACAGGACACCGAAGTCAACAGCGGCATGCCATCGCGCTGCGCCACGCTCTGCTCTCACGACCTGGCGTGGCCTCTGGCATTCAGCTCACAAGCCTGAGGAAAGACGACGACCAATGGGCACCAGATCCGGACCGCACGGGTCAGATCGGACGTACGAACTCATCTCCTCTGCACGCCGCGGCTCGCCTGGCCACCGCTGCCTTTTGGACGCCATTTGCTCCTCTGTACTTCCTCCCGGAGGCCTCCAATCAGGATGGATCTTGCTCGAACTCACCATGACCGCCAAGGGACAAGCAGAAAGAAGAAACAGAGGCCGGCATGCAGCTGCAGGTGCCGGGCACGACACGAACAGCAGCGATGGTGTCACCGTGTAGTGGGCGGCGGCACGAAGTTTCGACTCCGTGCTGTTCAGCAAGAGAGCTTCTTCGACGCGCTCGTCGGCATGCGGCACCCACCACGGCGTGGACGTGTGAGAGGGGGAAGCCGAGGCCATTCTGCTCTTAAGCTCTTGGTGTCCGTTCGCGAGGAGCAGCACGGCGTCATCTACATCCGAAGAGCCGGCATGCCCATGTTCTCATAGACACAGTTTTCTGTACTGCTGCTGCTGAAAATCACTAGGACCATGGAGAAGGACAAGAGGTGTAATCACAAAAAAAAAAAAAAAAAGGAGAAGGGCAAGAGAAGGCAACTACGGGAGTAATAGTGTACGTCTGGTGGAATGTTTGGAAAGAAATAAACATAAGGGTTTCTCAAATTGGAGCACAGAAACAATTGCATGTAGCATGCTGCCCAAGGAAGAAACACACTACTATGTGATGGCGAACGGAGAAGTCCAAGGAGCTCCTTTATAACCCTGGTTCCTTTTTTTTGTTTTCATTTTTCACACGATTTCTCTTTCAGCTTCTATTTCTCTTTTCTTTAGGATTCTATTAAGCTATTCATGTGTGCTTACACCTGCCATGTGTGCATAAAAAATAATTGCTGCCAACCATATTGTGAAGCAAGTTCCTCTAAAAAAATATTGTGAAGCAAGTACAAAACTATCAATGATTATCATAGTAAAATAGAAAGAAAAAAAAAGGTCTTTCGTGGAAACTTTGATGCACTACTGTATCCTCAGTTGAAAAATCATCAGGACTCTGCATTTGCCTGAGGAAAGTTACATTCTCTGTTGACGTGTTTCGTCGCGCGTCCAGGTGAATGTTCTTCTGGGGTGTTTCCTTATTTTGACAAAAATCCAATGGCCCAGATCGGCACAAGGGATCTTCATCAGTTCTCAATGCTCATGCTTTTGATTGAACTCGAGCTCTCAAATAGCAAGCTAACAAGTTGCATCTCCTCGCCCGTTCCACCGAAGCCGGTTATCTTCACATATTGCAGGGATTCCGACTCTATCTTCCGATGAATTGTGTACATATCTGTAAGTGCCCCACAGCATGAGTATGAGCCCCCACCCTTTTGTCCCACCGCCAACGTATTAACGCTCAACGATGTCAACTGAGGACACCTCATGAGTAGCGCGGATACACTTGCCAAGAGGTGATGCTTCGGCAAGAAAGATGCTCGCACGAACATGGTTCTAACATTGGCGAACGACGCCTTGACTTCCGACGTCAGATCCACCAACCCGTCCATGGTGCGCTCATGATGCACGGACACGTCGACGTATTCGACGTTAGGGCAGTTCTCTAGGAGCCAAAACCCAATGTCTCCATCGCCGTGGTACTTCCCGTGCATCGTCAGCCATAGGTTTTTGAGACGACGAACACTTTTCAGGTTGTGTATATTTAGGTCCGGTAGCCTGCTGGGAAAGTTGCCGTCAATCTCCTCCAGCCTCGGGGCCACAATTCTGGTCACCCTGTTGTTGATGATATCCTGGCCAGGAAACGGAATTGAGCTGTAAGAGCAAGAATCCAAGCTGATGACGCGCAGGTTGGGGGCTATCACGTCCAGCGTCCGCAGATCATGTGCGGAGGCGATCCCAAGCTCTTCAAGCACCTCGGTGCAGAGCACAAGCTGAGGAAGCCCTTTGGCCCCCACAATGTAAAGTTGACGCAGATGGGGGCAGCAGGACTGTTAGAATAATCGGGCCTTGCGGCGAGATGCCGTCCACCGACCCGTACGCGGAAGCGATATGGATCTACAGAGACGAACAATGCAAGATCACAGACGACACCGGAGACACGATGTTTGTTTACGAGGTTCAGCCGAAGCCTACATCCCCGGGGCATGACTACGGGCGCTCCTCCCCTTAGCTGCAATACCGGCCGCCCGGGCGTCGGCACAAGCCGCCGCTGCCCCCTGCGAGCCTATTGCGTTTATGTCATCATGGTTACAACAGCAGCCCTCTTCTCATATTTATGAGGAGGCCAGGATAAGAGTCTGACTCCTACTCTATCCTATACTGCTAATACAACTCCAAGTCCTATACGTAACCTACCTTGTATACAATATTCGACACATATTTCAACAAACTCCACCTTGACAAATATTGCGTCATCCTGAAGCCGTCATGCGCGAACCTCCATGTACACCAGACTTGAGTTGTTGACTTCGCTGCTCAACACGAGCTGCCCGATGAGCTTGACCACCTGTCGTCCAGAGACGCTGCTACCTTGCAACTTCTGACTTCATGGCTCCACCTGCAACTGTGCACCCTTCTCTCCTATCACCGCAGTCTCTATCAAGCAAAATCAGATTCCTTTCTAGCTCCTGCACATACCTGACTCCATGAAGCATCTCCATTAACACAATGAAGTGAACAGCTCCTATTGGATGTCATGCATAAGAGCTAACCAAAATCTGACACCATGCTCCAATTGACCGCTTGCCTTTGATACTGAGAACTTCACCGTTGCTGCCTGAGTCACCGTCAAGAATTGCCACATTAGCATCGTTCTTCTATTTGGCTGTTTAGATCACGATTCTCTGAGCTCTTACACCGTAATCTCCTGCAGCCTCAGACCAACCAGATTACCCCGGTTGCAAGTAGAAACCTCTACTTCATTCCAATTCAGCCCCTTGATGCATCTTCACGCCATTCGATCCACGCTTCAGAACCTCGCACGTGCACTTTGAATCGATCCGCTCCCTTGCTGATTTGGAAACCGCAAACTCTTCCTATGCAAAACCTGCATCTTGAGCTTGCACCACGTGTCGCCACGCCACAGAGATCAGACACCACCAGCACTCACGCTCATATGTCGTTGTCGCCGGTCTCATTGTCTTCTCTGCCACTGCGGTATGACTAGCCTGTCGCCACTAGCCTCTCCGCCTGCACCACGGTGTGTTCACTCTCCAAGCAAACTCTCCGCCAGCCATCCTGGACTGTTCACCAAGTGCCCCGCGAACTGTCCGGCCCCAGTCCATCAACCTCAGACGAACTGCCAGTGAGCTGCTCTGCTCCTCGACCTTGTCGACCTGCTGAGCACCCTTCTGAAAACACCATTGTCGATCTCCAATTAGTCACCTCGTGCACCATGACCAATCACCATCGACAATATCCGCTCGCCACCAACGAGCACCACAACATCAGCATAAGGCCTGACACTCGAACCGATGTCTCCTCGTTGCTTGCTGCAATATTTTGATCAGCTTCCCCGACGTCCTGTCATCCGCATGCACCACCTGTAGCATCGATGTGCACACATCCCAGCTACACTTGCACACATAAAACACCTCGTCGTCATGTCGCTGAACCGACCAACGTGATTAAATTACCAATCTCGCCGGTCACCAGACTCTTCGCCCTTACCACTGTCTGTCTGCCAGGTCCTGTCACTAGACCTCTTGTCGTCGAAATCATCCTGCACGAACCAAACTGTGTTTACCTAGTCGCCAATTGAGCCAGGCCAAGCACCAAAGCACCAACCTGCCGAGATTCTCGTGTATGCGCCGCACAGCTCTACAGAGCTGCCTTCACGCCGTCACACACACCACCGATCAGAAAACAATAAAAAGAAAGAAACACGAGCAAGCCATGTATGAGTTGCAGCCCTCTAGCAATTGAGCCCAGGCTTCTCGTACACCAACATGCATCATAATGCATGTAACGCTGGCCCACGTGAATCCCTTTTTTTCTCTTTTCTCGGTCTGGTTCTCAGCCTTGCTTTCTATGCTCTTTTCCTTGCTATATACTTCAACTCCGAGTCAAACACCAGGCCCTGACGTGACACGTCTTGCTCCTTCTCCGACTCAGTTGATTTCCAAGCCAATCAGCCTACTGCTCACGCGCGTGCTCGGCAACAACACCTTCAGCAACACCTTTGCTTGACTCTGACCTGGACACCCAACCAATGATGCGCTCTGCTCCTTGCGTAGTCTATCTGGACTCTGCGTATGTGCCAGCCACCAACGCATCACGCGTTGATGACCTTCACCGATCACGTTGCATTGCCCGACTCTGCCTGTGCACGCGCCCAGCCGTGTCCAATCCGGTCACCGAAACTCCTGTCGGTTCACGCAATGCCTCTATCTGACGCACCTGCAAGCTGCCGCCCGTCGTCGTGGCTTGCCCACAACGCACTGAACCGCGCCAGCTGCTGCCCCGCGCCGAACGCCCTTGCATGCCCAGCAATCTCTTTCGATGACGCGCTCGTGTCTTCATCATGTTGCCCTTCCATGCGCCTGCCTCTCGACGACTCCGTCCGCGCTGCCTCTCGACGACAACTTCCGGCTAGAACACCTAGCCGCCACCAACGCTCCCGTACACACATACGTGCACATCAACACGCTGCACATCTTCCGTACACCTGCATTGGCCCATCACCATGCTCCACCTTGTGCCACGTCATCTATGCACCGAACGTGCATAATACTACACTTTGTAGATGCATGATCCTCACGTCTCCGAGTGATCTTCCGTCCATCATCTCTAGATCCAACCATGGCTCTTGATACCACTTGTTAGAATAATCGGGCCTTGCGGCGAGATGCCGTCCACCGACCCGTACGCGGAAGCGATATGGATCTACAGAGACGAACAATGCAAGATCACAGACGACACCGGAGACACGATGTTTGTTTACGAGGTTCAGCCGAAGCCTACATCCCCGGGGCATGACTACGGGCGCTCCTCCCCTTAGCTGCAATACCGGCCGCCCGGGCGTCGGCACAAGCCGCCGCTGCCCCCTGCGAGCCTATTGCGTTTATGTCATCATGGTTACAACAGCAGCCCTCTTCTCATATTTATGAGGAGGCCAGGATAAGAGTCTGACTCCTACTCTATCCTATACTGCTAATACAACTCCAAGTCCTATACGTAACCTACCTTGTATACAATATTCGACACATATTTCAACAAGGACGCCACAAAGTCACCGATGGTGTTTCCCTCTTCGTAGAACACCAGAGAAATAAGCGTGAGTTCTGTTAGCGCTTCGTACCTTGTCACGGCAACATCCGGGAGCCGAAACCTATGGTTCAATAAATATAGCAAGATGGATGCCGCCCTACTATGGCCGGGTAACTCGATTGCCTGCTGATCTGACTGATCATCTAACCTTGGCAGTGGTCCGAGATTAACAACCACAGATCCGACGACGCGTCGCGCGGCGTAGCGAAGCCACTCGTTGATCTTCTCCGGTGAGGCACGGCCCTTCTCGGTGAATCTAGATCTGATCTAGAGAGACTCCATGTCCGCGTCACCGCGCTGTGCGAGCACCCAGTCCACGAAACCAGCGAAGTCGTTTTTCTTTTTCAGATACTTGTCGTCGTGTTTGAACCTGAGACTCTTGGCCTGAGTCCACACGTGCCGCCATCGCCGGGAGAGGACGGCCGTTTTTGTGACGGCGGGCGCGAATCCAAGGCAGCCGAGGATGACGTGAAGCAGATCGTCGGGGAGGGCGCTGAGCCGTTCGAGATCGCCGGCTGTGCAATCCATGGCCCTTCTCTATTTTTATTCTAAAGCAGGAAAGTAGTTTAGCTGACCTATGCCTACTACGTTCTCGTACTCTCGGGCACAAAAACTTGGTAGATGCGTTTACCTCGGTTCTTTTTAGGAAGTCCATGCTAATACTATTTGTGTGAGGAGACGAACTCTGCGTTGGATCCATGTTGTGCTCCTAATAGTATACCTGAATTGGATCAAGTGATGCCACCGTGGATTCGGTTGCTTGTTTGCATGGTACTGTAGTCAGTGGCGGAGCCAGGGTTGAAAGTGGGGGTGGGCCGGTCAAAAAAATTTCTTATGGCACAACAAATTTGAAGCCAACTTGTAATTAACAAAATGTGTCCGAAATACAAGTTACATGAGTACAATGGTTACAACAAGCTAAGAAACTGCTTCTGCTGGCTGCTGCTGCCTATCCGGCCTACGCCTTCCAATACTCATAAAGGTGTCAATGATGTCATCTTCAAGCACATTTAAGAAAATTTCCCGCTTAATGAAAATGACTAAACAATCATCCAAAAGAGTATCCCTCATTCTTTTGTTTCTTCATGACTCAACTCAATAGTTCACTGCAATCAAATAGTACTATGTAAGACTTAGTTTTGCTATGCTAAATCGAATGGAGAAGGAGCTGTTGGCCAATTGCCTTTCCGCTGTATACTGACCTGAGTGAGTGGTGACTCCAATTGAACCGAGCAAGCAGTAGGCAGGAGCTGCCGCAGCCGCCGCGAAGCACCAATCGCCGCCAGCGCCGCCGGGAAGCACCACTCGCCGCCAGCGCCGCCGCAACAGCAAGCCAGCAACCCTAGACTCCCCCTTTCCTTTCCTCGATTTGCTTTCGACTTCCGCTCGGGCACAGCAGCGAAGAGGAGACGGGGGTCGCGGACTGGGAGGACCTGCGCTCCCAGGGTGGGCTGCTTCGCAGCTAAAACTGGGGGTGGGCCGCGGCCCACCCGGCCCACCCCTTAGCTCCGCCCCTGACTGTAGTTGTTATGGCAATCCAAGAAGAAATTCCAAGGCACAGACGCCACCGTATGCAGGCTGCTGGGAGCAATATATAAAGACTCTGACTGCGATTGACCTTCAAGCGACGAGTTCTCCGACTCGAATCTTTGCTCTACAGAAGCACCAACGCACGTCTCCAAGGGACGACGGCACCGAGAGCTTCTTCAACTTGCAGGATTGCATCTGGACTGGAGGGAGGCTGGCCGCGTCGCCACTCTTCGAGGAGCAGAGCATGCCACCACAGAAGCGTGACCAGACCAGAGAGAACTCAGTTGTCCTTGGAAAACGCAGCGGCGAGGTTGCCAGGATGAAATGCTCAGCCTGGAATGTTTTTAGACTAAAGGCAGTGCCCTGCTTTATATTGAAAGCAACAAAGTTTACACTGGTGACAACCAGTTTTCACTGCACACAGTACATCCAAGAGTTTCAGCCTCGAAGGGCCACATCCAGAATGTGAACGAGTATGGCGAGTGTTTTGGGGAAGCACGGCGCACCCAACATGGCGGCCTCCGGTTTATATTTATAGTCAGCGTGTACATCAGATATACATGGAAACAAATCAGGCCGGAGGAGACTATCCTAACTAACCGGCCAATGTACAAAATTTACACGTTAACACCCCCCCGCAGTCACAGCGTGAGGCTCCTGAACGCAGAGACTGGACCGAAAATCTTGCAACAGCTGAACAGGAAGCCCTTTGGTCATGATATCAGCAAACTGGTGACTGGAGGGAACATGAAGAACACGGACTTCGCCCAAGGACACCTTCTCTCGAACAAAGTGAATGTCAATCTCAATATGCTTCGTTCGGCGATGATGAACTGGGTTGGAGGCCATGTAGACTGCGCTAACATTGTTGCAGTAGACAACGGTGGCGCACTGAAGTGGCTGATGGAGTTCCTGCAACAACTGACGAAGCCAACAGCATTCTGCGACTGCATGTGCAACTGCCCGATATTCTGCCTCAGCGCTGGAACGAGAGACCGTAGTCTATCGTTTGGAAGACCAAGAAATCAGGTTGTCGCCAAGATAAACACAGTACCCAGAAATAGAGCGGCAAGAGTCAGGGCAGCCGGCCCAATCGGCATCAGAATAGGCCAACAACGAAGTGCAGGAAGAGGCAGCAGAGATGTGAAGACCATAATCAAGTGATCCTTTAACATAGCGAAGAATCCGCTTGACCAGGTTGAGATGAGGCTCTCTGGTATCATGCATGTACAAACAGGCCTGCTGAACTGCGTATGCAAGATCTAGACGAGTGAGAGTGAGGTACTGAAGCCCACCAGCCAAGCTGCGATATGCAGTGGCATCTGCAACTGGAGGACCCTCAGAGGCAGAGAGCTTTGCCTTGACGTCAACGGGAGTGGCAGTGGGGTGACACTCAGACATGCCTGCACGTTGTAGAAGCTCAACTGTATACTGGCGCTGAGATAAGAACAAGCCATCATCTGACCGCTGAACATCAATGCCGAGAAAATAGTGGAGTGCACCAAGATCAGTCATCGCGAACTCAGCCCGGAGACGTGCTGTAATGGACTGAAGTAGAGCTGTGGAAGAGGCCGTCAGGAAAATATCATCCACATAAAGCAGAATGTAAGCTATATCAGAACCATGCTGCAGAATAAAGAGAGAGGTGTCGGAGGCTGACGAAACAAAACCCAATGCGGTACCAAGCACGGGGGGGGGGGGGGGGGGGGCTGTTTGAGGCCATAGAGGGACTTCTGCAGAAGACATACATGATCCGGATACTGAGAGTCAAGAAATCCTGAGGGCTGCTGGTAATAGACTGTCTCATCGAGAGTGCCATGGAGGAATGCATTCTTGACGTCCAGCTGATGAATGGCCCAGCCACGGGAAACAGCAATACTCAGAACAACACGAATGGTCGCCGGTTTGACCACTGGACTAAAGGTCTCATCAAAATCAATCCCAGGGCGCTGAGAATATCCACGAACAACCCACCGAGCTTTGTATCTAGAGAGAGAACCATCTGAGTTGAATTTATGCTTGAAAATCCACTTCCCAGACACAATATTGGCCCCTTTAGGTCGAGGAACAAGGGTCCAAGTGTGATTGTCCACAAGAGCCTGGAACTCATCTGACATGGCCTGTCTCCAATGCGGGTTGGCGAGTGCGATCTTGTAAGTAGCAGGGACAGGAGCAAGAGCCTCATGCGTAGCAGTCAAGTTGAGACGATCAACGGGCTTCACGATTCCACGCTTGGCACGGGTGACCATGTGATGGTCAGCCTGGGAAGCAGCGCGGGCAGCGGCTCGAGACGCAGAGGCAGCCGTCGGGGCTGCGTAGTGTGCCGGGCGCGTCGATGAAGAGGACGCGCGGGGCGCAGATGACTGTGCCGCGTCCGGCACGGTCGGGGCTGGAGGCATGGCCGCGCGTGGCGCAGCGTGGGCCGGCTCGAGGTGGGGAGCCGGTGAGGCCGAGCCGTGGGCCGCTGGGGGCGGCCCAGCTGGCGTGCGTGGAGGAGACGGCCCGGGCGAAGCAGCTGGGGCAGACGGCCCAGCCGGGGAGCTCCCAGGTGGTCCGGTGGCAGCTGGGGAAGCTGGGCCAAGAGCCGCGTCTGGATCTGTGGTCCAGGGCAGCGGCGCTGCAGGGACAGCAGAGCCAGCACCCGAACGAGAAGAGCTTGCACAAGGAGAGGAGACTACCGAGATTGGTAGATTAGTTAGATGTTCTGGTGGTAGAAGAAAATCGAACTCATCATGGGAAACTTGTGCGGGAGTGGAGGCGAAGGGAAAGGTTGACTCGTCGAATACGACATGGCGAGAAATTATCACGCGTCGTGTGGACGGATCAAAACAACGGTACCCTTTGTGTTCGAGCGGGTAGCCGACGAACACGCAAGGTGCAGATCTGGGAGAGAGTTTGTGAGGAGCAGTGGAGGCTAGGTTAGGAAAACAGAGGCATCCAAAGGCCCTAAGTGAGCTAAGGTCAGGAGGCGAACCGAAGAGGCGGGTGTATGGAGTGTCGAACCGAATTGCAGCGGAGGGACGCCGGTTGAGGACATATGTAGCAGCAGCTAGGGCCTCTGCCCAGAAGCGAGGAGGCATGTGCGCCTGAAATAGCATGGTGCGAACAACATCGTTAGTAGTGCGGATGGCACGCTCAGCCTTGTCATTTTGCTGAGAAGTGTAAGGGCAAGACAGGCGGAGAAAAATGCCATGTGAGCGAAAGAACTCAATGTTGATAGAATTGACAAATTCACGACCATTGTCAGCCTGAAAGGAACCAATCGTCGTACGAAATTGGTTGCGCACATAAGAAGAAAAAGCGAGTATATTATCATGAACGTCGGATTTATTATGGAGAGGGAAGGTCCAAAAGTAATGCGAAAAATCATCCACCAAAATAAGGTAATATTTATAGCCTGAGTTGCTAATGACTGGTGACGTCCAGATGTCACAATGGACTAACTGGAAAGGTGCGACACTAGCTGAACTGGACCTATCAAAAGGTAAATGAACATGTTTGCCAAGTTGACATGCATGACAAACTGACGTTCTGACATTATTACATGAAATAAGACTCGACTTGGAGAGAGAGTGCATAACATCACGACCAGGATGACCAAGACGCCGATGCCAAGTGTCAAAAGAGGCGGTGACGGATAAAAGTGCAATGGCGGCAACAGTGGTGGAGGCATCAAAAGTGTATAGGTCGCCGTCACTATTGCAGCGTAGAATCACGGTCCTGGTTTGAAGATCCTTGATATAAAAACCAAATGGGTCAAATTCAATAGAACAAGAATTGTCTCTAGAAAATTGACGAACAGAAATAAGGTTCTTAATCAAGGTTGGAACAATGAGAACATTAGAGAGGCAAAAACGGAATGAAGGAGTAGGGAGATGAGTAATGCCGCTGCGAGTAACGGGAATTGATTGACCATTACCAACAGTGACATAGGTAGGCTGAGGAAGGGGGGAGGAAGAGGAGAAAGTACCATCATCTGAGGCCATGTGCGAGGACGCCCCAGTATCCATCACCCACTGGTACTGGGACGGAGTCTGCAGAGCGTTCAGGGCAGCAATCAGTGCCGTCCTATCCCACTGTGGCTGCGCGCTCGTGGTGGACGACTGAACGGGCGCCATGGTGGTTGTGTAGGCCTGGGCCGCCGCAGGAGCTGGCGCGGGACGGGGACCTAGGACGCCAGCAGCGTTAGAAGGCCTCGGTGGAGCATGCCACTGCGGGCCGTAAGGGTTGATGCAGATCCAGGGCCCAGTCGGTGTGGAGCTGATCGGGGGCCTGTTGTTGGATGGGCCATTGTTGGGAAACTGCCCACCACGTCCTTTGCCGCCGCGGCCCCGGCCTTTTCCACCGGAACCGCCACTGCAGGCTGGTTGCGGGGCAGGGACGGCGCGCGACACCGATTCAGCGCACGCGGCGCCGCCGGGACAGCCAGTCGCGGCGACGAGGGCTTGAGCAGAGCCATTGGATGGGGACCCCGCGGTTGGTTCGTTGAGGACGAGCATGTCGCGGGTCTTCGCGAAGGTCGGCAGGGGGTCGAGGTAGGAGATGAACATGGCGGCTTGGCGAAGGCGTGGACTGAGACCTCGAAGCGCGTTCAACACGAGCTCATCATCTTCGATCTTGTAGCCCACGTCCTGGAGAGCATCGGCACAGACCTTGAGGCGGTGGAGGTACTCCGTCACCGTGAGATCGCCCTGCACCATTCAGTGGAATTGGTTTCGCAGGTGGATCGCACGGGCATTGCGGTTGGCGTTGAAGAGGCTCCCAATGCGTTCCCAGAGCTGGTACGCAGTTTGGTCGTCGGCGATGGCGGAATCGATGACATCCTCGGCGGCGGAGTTGTAGAGCCACGTGCGGACGCAATCATCGGCCACCGTCCAGATGGGGTCGTCGGGGCGAGCGGGCACTGAGCCGTCTAGGTGAGCGGCGAGGCCAAACTTGCTGCACGCTGCCTGGAAGTAGGTATTCCACTTCTTGTAGTTGGAAGCTTTGAAGGTGAGGACGACGGGCACATGTGACTTGATGGAAGGCACATTGATCGCCGTGAGGATGTGGGCAGGAAGGGCGGGAGCGACAACGCTAACGGTGGCGCCCGATGTAGAGGAGCCGGTGGAGCCAGAGCTCATGGATGAATCGGTGGAACTCATGGCTGGAGGAGGGAGGGAGGCGGCGGCGCAAGGATGCGGCAGCGCTAGGGTTTGTGGAGCGGAAGCTAGGGTTTCAGGATAGAAACTCGTCTGATACCATGTGAACGAGTATGGCGAGTGTTTTGGGGAAGCACGGCGCACCCAACGTGGCGGCCTCCGGTTTATATTTATAGTCAGCGTGTACATCAGATATACATGTGCGGTGTCCCGGGTAATTAACTACCCGAAACTACGTGTTTTTGCTGTGCTTGTCCCAAGATCGATCGCAAGCACACACGTACGGCAATTGATATCTTACACACATACAATAAAAATCCTTAATATACATTTACAATACCAAGTCTTACAATAAAGTTTATTCAAACTTCAACAATACATAAGCCGACCGGCTAAATAAAAATCCGAAGAAGCAAAAGAACTCCAAAATATTTGCAGCGCATCTAGTGGTTATTGCCCAAGACTCCACAGGCTAACAACCTAGATGAACCTAAAACGAACCACCGGAAACATCATCGAAACCCGAAGCAAAGTAACCTTGATCAAGTGGGTATTCATAAGCATCTTCTTCTTCCTCTGAACAACATATTGGCAAGGGTGAGTACATTGGTACTCAGCAAGACTTATGCATATGACAAAATTATCTAGATGCAAGGCTTCTCAAAAGAGGTAGTGATACAGGCTCATCATAAATAAATACTTGCTGTAAGTAACTTTAATGGAAATATTGCTAACTGAAAAATTACTTGAATTTAATTGCATAAATGTAAGCACAAGTAAGGCATCAGAATAATAAAGTTCCAAACTTGACCTCCATGTCAAGCGCCTAACATTCACTACCACCATGGCAGGAATATTTCTCCATCTACGACCATCATATTACAACAACAACAACATAATTATGGTTACTTTTAATCCCGACCATTCTCTAAACAAAGACCCATCATTAAGGAGCTTGAGACCGCAAGCACGGCCATTCGAATGGATTATGACTCTGCAGAGTTTGTACACTGTACCCATGGAATATGAGTGACCGTCTATGGCACTGGCCGGTGCCGTGCACTCACGAAGTGTGCACATCGGTATCATACATAGTGGTTTCACCAATCGACTTTGTTCTTGCCTCCCCTGAATAGCATAAATCCCCCTTTACAGGAAACTAAGCACTCCAGAGGCTATTCCCCCTTCACATTGAGATACTAGTCCAGAGGGCACTAATCATTGTGTCAGCAAACTTTGTCCCCACGCATATAGCAATGGGAGCCCCTTCGAATAACCCAATCTCTAGGATTACCCGCACAATCCCTACTTCTAGAAGGCAAGAACATCATCAATTAATTACTTGACTAATGGCCGTCCCATACCGAACTTCCATGGTTGCACGATTATTCCTTAAATCAAGATTCAAATGTACCGGTCCTTATGTGGTGTGACGGGTCTCCCAAAAACATCCTCATCAGTTCAACCATTAATCCCATGAACAACATCATATCATAAACCCGTCACCACCGACATTCTATATGTACCTATACAGACCATCCCCCATCAGCAAGAATCTGAAATTTAGTGATATTACAAGCACTTACATTTATACCAATTAGATTCTTTCATTCGATTAAGCCCCTGAAACCATCTACCATATACTGGAAGGAAAAGGTAAATCCAAACTGCTAGCACAACTTAAGGCTACAAGGAGTATAGCTCAAACAGGGTAATGCAATTAACCATAGGATGCTTCTAACCAATTTCCCGGTGTATAACTTTTAGTGAGAATTAACAATGCACAATTTATTCCTACAGATTATGCATATAATTCATTCTTAACCATAGGGTCAATATGATCAAAGGGGGGGCTTGCCTTGCTGCTGATCTTCTTCAAACTCTGGTTCTCCACAATTCAGATCCTCGTGCTCTTGCTCTCCGGTGTTCTCCTGAACGTTCGATCCGTCTACACGATACAGGAAAAAGGATTCCAATAAACACCAATAAGATCCAAATAACACCAGAAGAAAATAATGCATATTTTGCATGAATGCATGAAGCATGGATGTAGACGAATCATGCAACAAGAATCACTCGAATCAGAGTTTGTATGGCGATTCTATACATAAACAAAGTTTCAGCGAGGAATTAAATAAATGGCGGGCAAATAACCAGATGATTCATACAAAGTGCCATGCATAAATCCTAACTGTAACTTTGGCGATTTTGTACTGTAAGACATACATCTAACTTAGGGAAGGCCATATTCACCTAGACAAAGAGGTTATTCACTTCTGTTTCCTAAAAGAAACATGTGTGCTTAACTTGAGTTATTCACTTAACTATTTACAAGGAAGCCTGTACAGGATATTACCATTTCAGTCCCTGTGTGTGAAAAACAGAGCTAAACTACATATTTTAATTACAGAGATTGCGTGCACATCTATTATATACATAACCAGCTATTTCTTATGAAGAAGTATGTGATTTCATAAAAGCATGAACAAGGCTAACAATTTATTTTCTAGCAAAATTTTCCTATATTATTGATTCTGATGAACAGAGACAAAAGATCCTAAAAACATCAAGGAACTTTTCTATCCTTTTTACCCAACACTTTTCTTTCACTTTCTTATCATTTTGCAGCTAAAAACGTTTAAACACAATGCAGCCAAACACAGCAGGCCACGTGGCGGCTTAAGGCATGCTACTTCAAATGAATCGTGCACACAGTGGAGGGCGGCTGTGAAATAGCTCGCCGGCGGCGAAGCCGTGGCGGAGGCTGGTCGAGGTCTAGACTACGCGGTGCGCGAGGCCACGAGCTACTGCCCGGTAGTCGCTTCGTCGCCGGAGACGGCCTGTAGCGGCGGCGAGGCAGCGACCTAGGCGGCGCGGCGGTGCGGCGGCATCACGATACAAGAAGGGCAGAGCGGCGACATGTTCATGTGGCCTTTCTAGCATCTACGGGCTGCAAGGAAGCTTACCAGGCCGTCGCTCGAGCTGGTGGTGGTCGGAGACGGCAGGTTGACGGTCAGCGGCGGCAGAGCAGGGGCGACGACGACGATGAAGGTCCTGCGCCCAAGGATCTTGAGAAAAGCAGAGGGGGAAGGGGTCAGCCACGCACAGAGGGGCCAAAAGGACAACGAAATGGCGCGGAGCTCACCGGAGAAGTTCGAATTTCCCGGCGATGTCGGCGGCGACCGAATTGGGGATTTTCCTCGATTCAACTGTTGTGGAGCTTATCCTTGGCCAAGACTTGGCCGAAAGGACTGAATGGGGGAGAGAGAGGGAGCAGGTGAGCAGTAGTGAGGTTCTTATCCTTGGGAGAGGCGGTTCGCGGCGATCGTGCGCCGGTGCGCGCCCGGTTTGTCAGCGGCTCGCAAGAGAGGAACGGAGTGAGGAGAGCGCCTGGGCAGTGGAGTGTTCGAGAGGGTGTGGGGGCCAGCTTGGCGTACGCGGCGAGCTGCGGCGCAGCGCTACAGCGGCGGCACAGTAGGTCGGCGCCGCGGCGGCGAATGGCGGGGCGCGGCAGGACGCGGGAGTTGGCAGCCCGGCGACTTGGGTCGTCCTTGGTCCGTGGCTGGAGCAGGAGATGGCATGGGCGCGCGCTGCCGAAAGAGGAAAGCCAGGGAAGGCTGGGATGCGTCCACGCAGGCGCCGGCGGCATCGCGAGCGGCGCGGTGCTCTGCCTGCGCGACGGAAACGAGAGCGAAGAGAGAGAAACAGAGATAAGAGAAAAGGAACAGCCGCACGCTTGCTGGACCGGTTCGTGCTGAGTGGGCCCGGTGAGGTAATCCTTTTTCCTCTTCCATTTTGCTCGCTGACCATATTCCAGGGACAGAGACAAAACGCTATCCAAACGTGCTCTGAAAATCATGAAAATTTCACAGGAACTACTTCATGGTGATTCCTAGCCGTGACCAAGTTTTGAGAATTTTTGGCAAAGCCAAACTCCCACGAAAAAATCTAACAAACTGCTGTGCAATATGAAATGACATGCATGCATCAATTTTTTTTTTTTTGAACAAGAAAAATCCAAATATGCATTACAAACATACCTTAGCATGATTAGGGGTTTAAATTACATTATTTTGGGGCCTCTAGTTTTTGGGATGTTACAACATGGAAACAAATCAGGCTGGAGGAGACTATCCTAACTAACCGGCCAATGTACAAGATTTACATGTTAACACAGAAATCTACTACGGCCTCTAAAATGATTCTATCTTCTCGTCCATCGCCCAGAAAAATTCTAAAGAAAAAATTACGTTTGAGACTTAACAGCAAAGGTCTACTGCACACCAGGCGCCCCTATTACAATACTACCAGCATTGCTGGCCAAAAGTTCGAAATAACTCTTGAACTCGTTGATGATCACGTCCACCTTCACTCTTATCTTCTGGTCAGACAGCAATCTCCATTTTTGCATGAGTGTCACCGCCCTGTGCGCCGTAGCCTGTGGATTGTTCAGAAGTTTGTCACGGAAAATAAGATCATTTCTTGTAAGCCAGAGCGCCCAGCAGAGTGCTCCAAGTACAAAAAACATTATGCTATTATGCTCATGGCTTTGGTTATGCATGTTCAGGTCTATGTAATCTTGTAGGCTTATGCTCAGCCTGGAATGTTCGCCATGCTCGTCGCGGGACGGCGCGTTCACTGTCGCGGTGCGCCACGCTCTGCTCTCGCGACCTGGCATGGGCCTCGGCCATCCAGCTCCAAGCCTGAGGAAAGACGACAATCCATTGGCGGCACCAGACCCGGGCCGCACGGGTCAGATCGAATGGGCCCCAGGAACCCAAGGCGCGGGTGGTGGCGCCAAGCATGCGTGCTTTCTTCAACGCGGTTGCCAGCACAGCTGCGTGGACGTGCGGGGGGTGGCCGCGCGAGGCCATTCTCCTCTTGGTCTTGAACGTGCGCGAGGCCATTCTGCTCATTGATTGTGGCCGTGCGCGAAGCCACTCGTTGATCTTCTCCCCCGGCCAGGAACGGCCGTTATTTGAGAAGTGGACCTTGAGACATTCCACGTTGGCGTCGGCGGGCTGAGCGAGCGCCCAGTCCACGAAACCAGCCAAGTGGCCTGGCACGGTGTAGTTTTTCAGATGGTCGTCACTGAACGAGAGACTCTTGGCATCAACCCACTTGTGCCGCCATCGCCGCAAAAGCACGGCCGTTCTCGTGACAGTGGCGGCGGCGTAATCGCCCAGGAAGGTGAGGATTGCCGGTGAGGGCGCTGAACCGATAGAGATCACCGGCGAGGCCATGGCCATCCATGATCCTGAGCAAACTGCCGTGCTGCACGTTTGCGAGAGAATTATCTTTTAGAGAAATGTTTTGGAGAATACTCCTTCGATTGTTTGTGTGTATCAGCCAACAAGAGAGTTCGTCCACAATAATAAAGGATATACGCGGTTACTCTCCAATGACATGTTTTGTTCAGTTTCCAACTGGTTCAAACGTCAGACGTTATTAGAGAGTACAAGAAATTAATGAATTATTTTTTAAAGCAGGGTATGATATTACCAATTTATTGAACTGAAAATACAGCTTGTTCAATGAGAAACCAAAAAAAGGATAAATGTCATCAGGGGATGAATTGACCCAATTTAATTAAGAGAGAAGGTAAAGGAGGCTAGCAGTTCTAAACTGTATTGCATAGGCTTATTCATTCCATTGCACACTAGGTGCTATTTGTTTATAGTACATGGAAGGCTAGCTGCTATATATAGTAAGGCGGCAGCTACAGTAAGCCGTTTGCAACAGTATGTTGGTTATATAGTGCTACTTCGACTAGTTTCCATAAACACAAGGATTACTACAAACATTTTATGCATTTTTGAGTTTTTTTTTTACTTTGAGTATGTTCTTAGTATAATTGATCGATATAATTTTGACTTGATCCTAGTTTGAGTATGTCCTTAAAGACTTTATACAGAAAGAGATTACCTCATCACAAAGAGGAACTTGATCAAACATCATTGCTTGTAACTAAAAGTCATGATTTTTTTTAAAAAAACAACATAAGCAAATTTATATATGATTAAATACAAATCAAATTACGTCCTCCTCACTAGGCTCCCATGAACCATCACATTGCATCATCTTGTCAATACAAATCTTGATTAAGGCCCTTACAACATCCGAAGGCCAATAGGTTCACTTTCTCTCCTAGTTTGAATTTAAAACACTAAAAACTAAGAGTACATTTAAGCATATTGTCTAAAACTAAAATTAAAGCACACAATAAAAATATACACTCGCCAAAACTTCACGTCCCTTTTGGAAGGTCAAAATTTTGATCTGCTCATTTTTCATTTGGAAGGAGATCAGGTTATGGGGCAAAAAACCACTAGCTTTAGGAGGACCTATAAAGTTGTAGATCATTATTTGATACGGAGTCCCGGTCATTCTCATTGTCGGCAGAGAGTGCGAAGTCTTGCACAATACTTGGAAGTAGGGCAGTCTTGCTTACAAATTTAGTATTTAATTATCTCTAATATCATTTTATTCGTTTACATGGTGCTAGATCAAAAAATTCATATCAATAGTTTGAACAAATAGTGATTTTTTGATGGATCTATATTGTCATATTTTGAATGGACATGGGCCCACATGGCAGCATTCATGTGATCGAGATGGTTAAAGTTTGATCAATAGCACATTTCAAATGAGGCATTTAAAAATAATATCAGTTGAACGTGGGATCTTGAATTTGCTTTAAAAACGTTGAAAGAAGTTTGTTGTTCCAAAAAAGTATGAGGCATATTGGAGACCGATTATTCATGTTAAAGAGTTCAACACAATGTTTTATTAACATAATTGATACGACATTACAATTATCTCAATCTTTCTCTCTCGTGCATACAAGTATCATAATATTTTGCCAAATGGGAAGCATACAACCATACTCTACTGCAAGCACATTTATCTTTTATTATCTTAAGTAGCAATATAAAACTACCACGCTAATAAAAATATATCTTGACAATCAATCATGTGGGTCAAAAAACTATAACAAAAATGTGAGGCATATCTGGAGGCATGCAGGCCGCGCCATCGCAGCTCAGTCTGAGCGTGCTTTTTTTTTAATCGAGAATACTGCAGGAGAACTGCGCATCATTCTATTAAGAAGGAATAAAAGGTGAGTTTACAAAAGTGCAAAACACTGCGCCACGCTTCTCACACTCGCTCACTCGCACGTGGTTGTGTATTACCTGGAACGTGACTACTCATTTTGCTGGACAGTGTGATGGTCTGGAGGGCGACGGTGATCGTGGCACGCCGGCTGTCCACCATGCATCACTGGGGCCGGCAAGATCGCTGTCATCAAGGAGTGCGTCGTGCTGTGAGGCGCAAGGCGCCCTCACCATCATATCAGGCGCTGCCGGGAAGTCGTCGAGGTCAGATCGGAGAGGCCATCCCCTGCTTTGCGGCCGTAGCAGCTCCAACGCCGCACTCGGCCGTCGGTCCTCTTCCAAGCTCAGAAGTAGGTTCTTCCCGGACGTCGCACGCAGCTGATCCGGCTGCGGCAAGTGGTGGGCAATTCACAAGCCTTTGGTATCGAACGGCCTCTCAGGAACCCAAGGGCGGTCGCTCCACCCCCGTCGTCGTCCCTACGAACTCCACCTCCTTTGCACGCCCCGGCTCACCGGGCACCAGTGCCTTCTGTACGTCGCCCGCT
This sequence comes from Eragrostis curvula, assembly GCA_007726485.1. Taxonomy (NCBI): domain Eukaryota; kingdom Viridiplantae; phylum Streptophyta; class Magnoliopsida; order Poales; family Poaceae; genus Eragrostis; species Eragrostis curvula. Next base: position 1,798,694 of record RWGY01000051.1, on the reverse strand, counting down.
CCTCTCTGCTTCCTCCTGGAGGCCTCCAATCAGGACGAAGAAGCAGCAGGGCCGGCTCTATATTTTTGGAGGCCCTGGGCGAACATGATGCCGGGGCCCCTTTAGGTTATTTATAAACAAACTTCACAATTTACAGAACAAAATCTTACCCTCTAAATTATTTTCAATCCTTGGTCTTGGTTCTTTCCATTTGCTTGGTTCCAACTTCAAAATTCCAAACACAAGATTTTATTGTTCGACCTAACCGGCAAACAGAGGTAGAGGCATCCTACCCCATCGCCATGATCCTTGTGGGCATAACGTATGACGGTTGATGCGAATTTGATGAAAAAAGAATAGCGAAGCTGATTTCGTTGGACTTGATTTTGCCGGGAGAAAGATGGATTGCGATTTCCATTGATGTCTCAGTGATCAATGACAAGAGGAAGAGGAGACGGAATTGAGAAGGGCCGAAGGCGGCATCGGGTTTGAGAACGGTTTAGCCAAACTGAAGTCTGACGAGCGTCCTATACGCAAGCCTAGCTCAAAATGCATTAGTCTATTTGGGATATACATGGAGAATATTTTTTTGATGAAATTTACATGGAGCCAAAAAAAATTTTGGGCCCCTCCCTGCCCTGGGCCCTAGGCCGTCGCCCTCATGGCCTAGGCCCAGAGCCGGGCCTGAGAAGCAGACGCCGGCAGCGGGCGCCGGGCATGGGCAGCACGGTCGGAGAACATCGCGTGCTAGTCAAGAGCTTCTTCGACACCCTCGCCGGCACGCGGCACCACAGCGTGGACGAGAAGGGGGAAGCTGCGCGAGCGAGCGAGGCCATTCTGCTCTTGGACTCTTGGTGGCGGCCGTGCACGAGCAGGAGCACCGCGTCGTCGGCATCCGGAGGTGCCGGTGACCTTATATGGTGAGTCCACTACAACCGCGGCAGCGCTGCCGGCTGCCCGTGGGAGGCATGCCCATGCTCTCACCCACAGAGTTCCCTCTACTGCTGCTGCTACAAACCACTGGGACGATGGAGAAGGGGCAACCATGGGAGTGATAAAGAAATGTTTGGAAAGAAAGAAAGAAACAGAAGCGTTTTTTTCTCTTTTCTTTAGGATTTCGTGGAAGGCTTGTGGCCAGCGTTCTGGCATTTCAATCTTCTATGTTCTTCTCCGCCGTTTGCACTAAACCTTTTTCTCCTCTTGAAATAAAAGGCAGCGTACGCGCCATGTTTGCTTCCAGAGAAAAAGAGAAGTTTTACGGTACCCTATACTAGTGATATAATACCACTAGTATCTAAAAGGGTATCTTTGTCATTTTACACGAACAATTTTATTTTTTTCTCCCCGATTTTGTGAATTATAGTGGTATTTTTCAGAAACGTGAAAATTGTAATGGCTTGATTCGAAATAACCCAAAAATAAATTTGATGACGTTTCCTTTCATTTGGAAAAAGATTTCACCCTTAACAATTACAATGTTGCCATTAGTTTTTCTTATCTAAAATGCCCTGGTATTATAAAAATACTAGTGGTATTAGAGTTAGGAGAGGAAACAAATCTGAATCGTCGAATCAAAAATACCACTGGATACTAGTGGTATTATATCACTAGTATAGGGCACCGTAAAACTCCTCGAGAAAAAAGGTTGCTGGCAACCATTTTTTAAAAAAAAAAAAAAAACTGCCGAGACAGTGCCGATTTCATTAGTTATAGAAGGGGAAAAAATACAGCTAAAAGCCTTGGAAGGCTACAAGCTTACAAAAGCAAAATTATACTAAAAACATAACTCTATACACAAGTTTACTGTCTAGAGATAAGCTGTGCCAAGTGTCGTGGTGCCCCTGCCATGCTCCATATCCGCACCTCTCCTAATTTTTACATCAATGCTGTGGCCGTGAGTTCTTTGTGGTGGAATATTGGCGAGCTCCTCTCATTTCACGCTTCCCAGTTGAGAAGTAGGATTAGTGATCTCAAGCCTTTTTTTTTTAGGCACGTCTCACGTCGCTGCTATGGCCTTCCACCATTGACGTGGCCATTGACTCTTCGCAATCCACCGTGCTATGGCGTCCCAGACTCTACGTGTGAATCTGCACTCTGCCAGTAGGTGGTGTGCCGTCTCCTCTGTGTGCCTACACAATGAACAATAGGTGTTATTGATATTGTGGAACGAGTAAAAACCATCCATGTTTAACATAGCAAAAATAGAAGGAATGAAAAACAGGCCTGATGCACTGTTTTCTTTGTTGAAAAAGCAGCCGATAACTGCATTTAGCTGAGGATACTTACAATCTCTGTTGACGTGTTGCGTCGCGTGTCCAGGAGAATGTTCTTCTGTGGTGTTTCCTTCTTTTGACGAAACGCCAATGACCCAGATCAGCACAAGGTATCTTCATCAGTTCATGATAAATCGTCTCAGCAGCTTCGGTTCCAATCCAATGTACCGAAGAAAGATCGTCCTGCTCCTTTTTCGTTGCTGAAGTCCTTGCTAGAGCAATGCTCATGCTTTTGATTGAATTCGAACTCTCGAATAGCAAACGCACAAGCTGCATCTCCTCGTCCGTTCCGCCGAAGCCAGTTATCTTCACATCTTGCAGGGATTCCAACGCTATCTTCCCATGAATTGTGTACCTATCTGTAAGTGCCTCACAGCAGGGGCATGTGCCCCGACGTTTACATTCCGCCGCGAAAGTATAAACGCTCAACGATGTCAACTCAGGACACCTCATGAGCAGCGCGGATACACTTGCGAAGAGGTGATGCTTCGGCAAGGAAGATGCTTGCACGGACATGGTTCTAACATTGCGAACGGCGCCTTGCCTTCCGACGTCAGATCCACCAACCCGTCCATGGTGCGCTCATGATGCACGGACACGTCAACGTGTTCGATGTTAGGGCAGTTCTCTAGGATCCAAAAGCCAATGTCTCCATCGCCGTGGTACTTCCCGTGCATCGGCAGCCATAGGTTTTGGAGATGACGAACACTTTTCAGGTTGTGTATATTTAGGTCCGGAAGCCTGCTGGGAAAGTTGCCGTAAATCTCCTCTAGCCTCGGGGCCACAATTCTGACAACCGTATCGTTGATGGCATCCTTGCCATTAGAGCAACAAAACAGCTCGATGAAGCGCAGGTTAGGAGCTACCACGTCCAGCATTCGCAGATCATGTGCTGAGATATAAAGCTTTTCGAGCACCTCGGTGCGGAGCACAAGCCGAGGCAGCCCTTTGGCACTTATAATGCTAAGTAGACGCAGACGGGGGCAGCAGGATGACACAAAGTCACCGATGGTGCTTCCCTCTTCGTCGAACTCCAGGGACATGAGTGTGAGCACTGTTAGCGATTGGTAACTTGCCACGGGGACATTCGGTAGTCGAAACCTATTGTATGACAGAAATAGCGAGATGGACGATGTTGCCCTGCCATGGCTGGGAAATTCAATGACCTGATGATCTAGCTCCAGTGGTCCAAGATCAAAATCAACATGGACGACGCGTTGTGCCGCGTAGCGAAGCCACTCGTTGATCTTTTCCGCCGATGAGGTACGGCCCTTCGGGGAGAATTTGATCTCGAGAGACTCCATGGCGGCAGCGTCGCGCCGAGCGAGCACCCAGTCCACAAAACCAACGAAGTCGCTTTTCCTTTTCAGGTATTTGTCGTAGTCTTTGAACGTGAGGCTCTTGGCCTGAGTCCACACGTGCCGCCATCGCCGGGAGAGGACGGCCGTTTTTGTGACGGCGGGTGCGAATCCAAGGCGGCCGAGGATGACGTGCAGCAGATCGTCCGGGAGGGCGCTGAGCCGATCGAGATCGCCGGCTGTGCAATCCATGGCCCTTCTCTATTCTAAAGCAGGAAAGTCGTTTAGCTGACCTATGCCTACTACGTTCTCGTAGTCTCGTGTACAAAAACTTGTCGATGCGCGCGTATACCTCAGTTATTTATTAGGAAAGTCCATGAGGAGACGGAATCCGCGTTGGATCCGGTTATATCTGCCACGGTGAATTCGGAATCGGTTGCTTGTTTGCCACGGTGGATTCGGTTGCTTGTTTGGTACTCGAAGATGTCGAAGATGTCGAAGGCACAGACGCCACCGTATGCAGGCTGCTGGGAGGTATATATAAGGTCTTTGAGTGAAGATCCAATCTGAAATGGTGGATAGAAAGTAGCAACGCTGACGGCAGTTCTGTTCTACACATGCGGTGCTTTTTGCTACAATGCTTCTAATGAACATGTTTCTGCTTTATATGGTTTTGATGGATGTTCAGAATCGTTCCATGTCATGCCCCCAAACAACCAAACCGATAAGTCAATAATAACAAATGTGAGGCTTCAAAAATCTAAACGCTATGATAAAAAATCTTGGCTTCGCTTTTCTCAAACAAAAAAAAAAACCTTGGCTTCAGCATTTTTTTTTTAATGACGAACGCACTGTGCCCAAAGAGTTGCACGAACAGTGAAGCACTGAATATGGACATACCATTCCTCATATTTTCAGCTTAGAAACCCATCTTTCTTCTCATAGCAAAAAATGTGAAATAAAGAAAGGTGACCACATGGGTATGTCGTAATGCAAATGGCAGATATACAATTCTACATTGAATTAGTACGTCTCCGACTGCTCTCTGTTGCATATCATGTCCAGACAAATACTTGTTCAACAAAATGCCAATGTCCCCGATCAGTGCAAGGCATCTTCATCAGTTTCTGAAGAATTGTATTATTACTATCGACTTCTTTCCCTGTTCATCAGTGCAAGGCATCTTCATCAGTTTCTGAAGAATTGTATTATTGCATTTGATTGAATTCGAGCTCTCAAATAACAAACTCACAAGTTGCATGTCCACGTCTCCTCCGGTAAAGCCGGTTATTATCACATCTTCCAGCATTTCCAATGCTATCTTCACTTTCTCATCTTCAAGGTCATCACAAAAGCAATACCGCGGTCCCTGTTAATTTTTTTACAAAAAAGGAGCAAACATATAATATAGTCATCAAATAACTGCCTCAGAAAAAATATGCATTTGAGGATCATTTTTAGGATAGAACAGTAGTACTTTTTACGGACTTACACTTCTTTTATCACCAATTCCAAGCCACAGAGATGTCAAGCATGAGTGCAAGGTGAGCAACAACGCTATACTTGCCACGAGGTGGCGCTCTGGAAAGCTGTATGTCCAAATGACCATGCTCGTAACTTTAAAAAAGTGCGCTGCCACGCCTTCCGTCGTTATATCAAAGAGGTCACCATTGTCATCGGCACGAGAATGGTGAAGCGACACTTCAACGTGTTCAACGCCGGGGCACTTCGCTAGGAGTGATAAACCCACGCCAGAGTCACAGCAGTACTTGCCGTGCATATCTAGCTGCAGGTTGAGATGGCGAACACTAGCCAGGTCATGTATATCCAAGTCCGGTCGTGGTCCTCCGTGTAAGAAGCTGATCTCAAGCACTTGCAGCCGCGGCGCCATGATAGCCACCATGTTGTCATCGGCCACTGGGTATTGAAAGCACGAGTCAAGTCGGACAACACGCAGGTTGGGGGCTGTTGTTAGTATTGATCTCATCCGACCCGGTCCAATGACCAAGTCGGAGTCCTTGATCTCGCACCCTGATCGGGGGTGCCCAACCCGTCACTGGTTGGTGGGCCCCTGTCGTGCAGCGACCTATAAAAGAGAGGTGGGGGCCAGGTTTCACGCAATCCAAGGTTCGCCGTTTCCCCACCCAAACCGCCCACCGATTAGGGCGAGCGCTGCAGCGACGGGAAGCACCGCCGCCACTCGTGTTCGTCCACGACCACGCCAACAAGCTCGCCACGGAGTCCGCCGCCGCCGTCCAGATCCGCCGGCGACAAGTGATCTGCGAGCATCATCATCCAAAGATAAGTCTCTACCCACTGATCTACACCTAGAGTTTTAAGTTATACCTTCATTGGTATCAAGAGCCTACTAGGTTGTAGGTCAGATTGGGGAAGAAAGAAGAAAGGAAGAACACTCTGCACTCGTTGAGTTCGGAGGAAGAAGAAGAAAAGAAAAGAGAAGCCAAACCCTAACCCTAGAAAAGAAAAGAGAAAGGGAGCGGCGGAACTGACCTGTTTCGCTCCGCCGCCTCCATCACCGCCGCGTGCGGGAAGAACGGGCGCGGGCCACCGGCGCTCTGCCGCGCCAGCGTGCGAGCTCGGGCGTGTCCAGTCGCCACCGCCGGCCATCCCAAGGATGCCGCGCGGGAAGAAGGGCCCGGGTCGCCGTCGATTTGGTAGGCGCGCGCGGGCACAAAGGCACCGTCGCAGCGCCGCTCGACGGCGGCGCGCTCACCCACGGGTGGACGCGCGCACCGGCGAGGGGAGCTGCAGCGGCGCCGCCGCCTCGCTTCCTCCGACCGCCGTCGCAATCCTGTGGCCGCTGGTGTGAAGGAGCCAAGGAGTAAAAGAGGAAGAGGAGCAGCCCTCCGCCGCCGCCGGGGAGAGGCCCGCTCAGCCGCTGCGGCAAGAGGAGAAGAAAGGAATGAGACTAGGGTTTACCGGGGACTCGACGCGCCGCGATTTTGGTTCTCCGAGATCCACGCTCCGCCGTCGGATCGCCTTGGACGGCTCCGATTGAGGCGGGCGGGAGCTGGTCGCGCCGCGTCGGGCCTGATTGGCGGCCCGGTCGCTGGTTGTCGGGCCACCAGGCCCATTAAGCCGGGCGAGCCAGCTGCCGAGTTCCACAGCGGGCCAATGCGCGGACCGTTTCCCCGCAGCGGGGCAGCGCGACGCGCACCTGGGACGTGGGCCATGTGGTCGTCTCGGGCCAGAATGAAAGAGTAGTTTTGAATTCAAGTTTCCGCTGCAAAGTTAAGTTTTATCTTCCATTTTAAATTGGAACCAACGGGAAAATTTAATTTGGAAGAGTAGTTTTGAAGTTTTTTCCCTGTGGGTTACATCCACGAATTAAGATAAAGATAAGTTTAACCTTTGGCATTATTTTGCCAAATTTTTTGGAGAGTAGTTCAAGTTTGTCATGATATTGTTATTTTCTGACCAACGTTGATGATAGCAATTTTATGACGCATTGTTCATGATTTGTTGTATACATTAGTTTCATTTCTGCCCAACGGTGATGTGAAATTATTGTAAAGTGGTATTGTGTTTATGCCAGAGAGAGTTTTATACATTAGTTCCATTTCTGCCCAACGGTGATGTGGAACTAATGTAGAAGAATGAAGAATTAAGGCACACAATTTTACAAGAGGATATATATTTGTTCTACTTCTGCCCAACGGTGATGTAGAATGAATGTAGAAGATTGTACTGATCCAATTTTGTGTTATTTTTTTGGCAAAGTGAGTTTTAGTTTTTCCTCTCCCTAAAGCTTCCGCTGTTGTTAGTTAATTAATTTTCTGGTTAAATTGAAACCAACGGGAAAATTTAATCAGAGAATGAAGTATAAGTTTTTTGGTTTATGTCATTATGACTAAGTGTGTTGCATTAAGACATATGCATGTCTCATTGATGCTCAAACATTTCCTATGTCCTGAGAGCCAACTCTGGTATTTAAGTCCCCTATAGGGAATCATCCTACATGGTAGGAGAGGTTAAGCATATCCTGCATGACAGGAGAAGATTGTTATGACTCGTGTTATTTAAGTATCTCGCATGGCGAGAGAAGTTTGGGGGAGCTCATAAGCTATCCTAGAATCGATTGTGCACTTTTATAGTGTCATAGTCATTAAGCACTCAAGAGGTTAAGGCCATAAGGGGAGCAATCCCAAACTACACCATTGCCATACGGTAGAGAGTCATTTGTTTTGACTTTTTGCAATCGCATGCGAGCACTCTAATTGAGTTGCTTCCTTTGCGAAGAAATCTAGCAATGGTAGAATGCACATTTTCCGCATGTGCAATATGGCCAGTAAGATGGAGTCATAAATATGGTTAATAATTGAAGGGAAAATTAAGGCTTGGCAGGTTGAATCTTTTGACCAAGCTGAGCACATCAATAAGTAAAGATTTTTTCCTTGAAGTATGCTATCGACCATAAATGAGTTCGAGGACTAAAGGAAGTTGTATATTGACATAAAGATAAGAAAGACTTGCAAACATGTCTTGCATAAGTATAGCTGATAAAGGACTTTGTTATGTTCTTGAAGTGGAATGGGGAAAATGTATTCCCTAAAGCATTGTGAAATCACTTTGTTTGCACAACAGAAATGTGTGAATGAAGCAAGTGAAGAAAGATCTCCTCGTTCACGAGAATTAATAGTTTTCAAAATTATGGCTGCAGAGTTTACGCCATATTTCGAGGGGGAGGAATTTATGTTATACCTTAAGTTGTCAAGTTGAATGCGATGCATAGTATGCATCGAAGATAAGAATGATCTATCAAGATGACTATGACCGTCTAAGGAGTACAACGGTCATAATATAGATATCCCTATACAAAGAAACAAGCTAAATTCCTAAACATTTAGCGTTTCAATAGGAAGGTAGCACAGTTCACCAGTATTCATACTGGATGAGCCTCAAGGTAAGTTGCAAAATAGTAAAGTGGTACTTTAATGTACCATATGAGGCTTTGAAAGATTGAACCCAACAAGAACTTTAAAGATACACTATCTTGTCAGAAGATTGGTTGAATCTGGGGGAGCATGTCATGTTAACGAGTAAGACTTGAAGAGAAGTGAGACTATGTCTCTCCTTCAATGATTCAAGAGTTTGATGTTGTATGAATAACATCTGTAGTTAGTTCTTCCATGGCAACAACGAGTGTGAATGCAGAACCTGTCCTTCAGGAGCCGATAGAAAATGTTGCCGCAGATGGGGGGAGCAGCTTCTACCCAGATAGAAGATGTGCCAAATGTTGAGACCTCTATAAGGTCTCAAAGATTTAGAACAATAGTCATTTCTAATGACTACAAATGATGGAGGGTATTTTCACCTTATTTGAAGAAGTCATGAGAAGCGCTCACTCGCAGATATGGCTTGAAGCCATGCGGGATGTAGTAAGATCCATGAGTACCACCTTTGTGGTGGGACTTAAAAGATATTCCTAAAGGAGCCAAGACAGTAGACTATTTAAAGGTCTACACTTCTACATGTGACTCCAGAGGGAATGTCAAGCGTTACAAAGCGCATCTTGTGACAAAAGGTTTCCATTCAAAGAGAAAGAATAACCAATAATGAGACTACTGCACGGTCTCATGTAAGGATTCTTTTGGAATCATAATGGCATTAAGTGGCACACTATGATTTGTATGAGAAAGTTTACATGACTCAACCCAAGGGTTCTTGTCATGGAAAGAAAAGAACATAAAGGATGTCGTATGAATAAATCCATTCATGGGTTTTAAGCAAGCCTCTATCTAGAGGTCATTAAGGCTATAAGAAAGTTTGGGTTTAGAACGAGAGGACGCTGCGTTTATGCAAAGTTTTAGAAAGGAAATTCTGTTTCCTCATCCTGTATGTGGATAACATCCTGCTTACCAGTGGTGATATTATCTACTTCTAGAGACGAAAAGTTTTTGTCCTCAAGTTTTATATGAAAGATCTTGGTGAAGCATCATTCATTTAGGAATTGAGATTCACCGAGATAGAGCAAAAGGGGGTATCAGGACTATCGCAAAAGGCATACTTAGAGAAGATTCTAAAGAAACTTAGTATGCATGCGAGTAAATATACGCCTGCTCCTATAGTCAAGGGTGATAGTTTTGGGAAATTTGAAGGTCCCATGGAACAAGGAAATGGTCGATCAAAAGGAATTAACCCTGACCTATGTTAAGTATCCGAAATGTTTTGGCACAAGTCCAATCCAGACATAGATCACTGGAATGGAGATAAGATTGTCTTGCAATTTTGCAAAGAATTGAAGGCCTCATGCTAAGATAAAAGGAACAAGTGCTCTCAAATAGTTGTGGGCACAAAGACAAAGTTTCTGCGAAATATGTAAGGAAATCCACAGTAGTTGCTAACATTCGCAGTTGGAGTTTTATTGTGGAAAAGCTCCAAACAAACAATTAGGTGTCATCAGTGATGAATACCTATTGCATAGCATGTTATGAGGTCACAAAGCAGGCATGTAATAAATTCATATCCGGAGTTTAAGTTTTTCACTCCTGTGACAACAGGTCAAGTGTGATGCCAAACACATTGACATTAAGTGTTGCATTGTCAAGGAGAAAATCCAGAATCATATTGAAAGTATAAGTTCCAAGTGAAAGTATTGAGAATATGAGTTCCAAGCAAGTGCTTACGGATCCGCTTACCAAAGGCTTACCGCCCAATGTGTTCAGAGAACACTCAGTCGACATGGGTCTAAGGTAAAGCTTATGATTTCTGGATACTAAGGGCCTAGAATAAGAACTGTTTCAAAACGGAGAGGTGTGTTGTGGCTGTTAATCTAACAGTATACTCTGTTATGACGAGGCATGCTCTATGCACTAATATGTGATGAGATGGTTGTCAAGTTAAGTACAAGTTCTAATGGAAGATGAGATCAAGGGGGAGAATGTTAGTATTGATCTCATCCGACCCGGTCCAATGACCAAGTCGGAGTCCTTGATCTCGCACCCTGATCGGGGGTGCCCAACCCGTCACTGGTTGGTGGGCCCCTGTCGTGCAGCGACCTATAAAAGAGAGGTGGGGGCCAGGTTTCACGCAATCCAAGGTTCGCCGTTTCCCCACCCAAACCGCCCACCGATTAGGGCGAGCGCTGCAGCGACGGGAAGCACCGCCGCCACTCGTGTTCGTCCACGACCACGCCAACAAGCTCGCCACGGAGTCCGCCGCCGCCGTCCAGATCCGCCGGCGACAAGTGATCTGCGAGCATCATCATCCAAAGATAAGTCTCTACCCACTGATCTACACCTAGAGTTTTAAGTTATACCTTCAGCTGTAACGTCCAGCGTCCTTAGATCGCATGCCCAGACAATCTCAATATCTTCGAGCGCCTCGGATCGGAGCACAAGCTGGAGCAGCCCATTGGGTTGGTCAATATGGAGTCGACGAAGGCGAGGGCAGCAGGAGGATACGAAGTCACCGAGGGTGGTGTTTCCCGTGAATGACAACGATTTGAGGCTGAGCTCTGTCAGCGCTTCGTACCTTGCTGCCGCGACGGAGGGGAGTTGTAACCTGTGCCTCGAAAGAGCAAGCGATATGGATGTCATCCTGCCGTGGATGGGCAACACCACGTCGGCCATCTGTTGCACCGCACAAGCAGTGAGATGAACGATCACAGATGTGACAACGTGTTGCGTGGCGTAGCGGAGCCACTCGCTGATCGACTGCGTCAAGACCTCGCCCTGTTTTGCGATGTGGATCCGGAGAGAATCCATGTCGGCGTCGCCGCGCTGAGCTAGCGTCCAGTCCACGAAACCGGCCACCAAGCGGTAGCTTCTAAAACGATGAAAACCCGGCCAAGCGATCGGGCGATTCAGATGGCGGTCGTCGAACGAGAGATTCTTGGCATGAATCCATACGTGCCGCCATCGCCGCGAGAGCACGGCCGTTCTCGTGATGTCGCGCGCGTCGCCCAGGAAGGAGAGGATCTCGTGTAGCAAATCGTCGGGGAGGGCGCTGATCCGATCAATAGGGGCGGCCCGGCCATCCATGATCGATCGCACGCACGTCTGCGAAAGAATACTCTATGGATTAATCAACAGGAGAGTTGCAGTCATAAAAAGAACAATAAAAGAGTTCGTATATGATTGAGAAAATCCGGAGTCCAGGCTAGCTACGAGACGAGACGAACCGCACTGTATAGTCTTCCAAGTTCCCAACGGAGAAAAATTCTATGCAGGAGTCCTGTAAACTGAAGGTTTACAGCCCTGCCCCGATTCCTGCCAAGTGTTCTGTTTCACCTAATCTCAAAGCACGCTGAGGCTCCCACGCACCAACCCGTGGCGCCGACCTCCAAGCCTGCCGCGCACGCACGGGCATGGGCATCGGCTCCACTTCGTCGAACCCGCTCGAGCCACCGGCCCCATCGCTGAAAAAAAATCCGCTCCAGCCATCTCCGTTCCCCACCATCCTTCGCCGTCATCTACAGCGAGCGCTGGTCGACGTCGCCACTCTGGCCACTCCGGCTTCCCTCTCACCCCGACCCCATCGTCCTCGACCCGCGCGTCTGATCAATCGGCATTCGGCAGCGCTCGACATCGACGGCCATGCTCGCTCCCTTCTCCTAGTCGGCTCTACGTCGAACAATATGCTTGTGCGTGACGGAAGGAGCCGAGGAGAAGGAGTGAAGGAGCTCTGTTTTTTATTGACGAAGTTCGCGGCATGAGGCTTCAGGAGTAGCGCTGATTGTGGCTGCTTTGCTTGATGGCAAGAGGAGCGACTGTCGACGCTGAAATTTGTACTGGATTCAGTTTCAGATATCATTAAATTGTGGATCAAATTTGTACTGATTCATTCTTTGATGTCACAAATTGAAGATGATAGAGTGTTGCTTCCATTTGCTTTGGTTTATCATACTTCCATGCCATTATTTACAGTTTACATGTTCTCGTAGCAGGAGATGGTATTGCTAGCTGTTCGTCGCCACATGATCGTTGCATGGACTCTAAACTTATGTTGTAATGATGTAAAACAAGAAGCGTTTAAGCATTTTGATAATTGCCCGGCACCAGAACAGCAATATACAGAAAGAAGCAAAGGTTCCAACGAGATTTCCACTTGTTGGAGAAATTCAATCAAACGGATTGAGCCGATCGTGATTGAAGTCTGCATCTTCGAAGATAACCTGGCAATGGTGGTGGACTTTGCTCGGAGAAGTTGGATGGTGGCAGCGAATGGGGCACGATCTCGCAGCTGCCATTGGGGGCAACCTCGACCTCGCGGATCTTCGGAGGTAAGATGGCCCCAGTGACGACATGCTCGACCTTATCATGTGATTCCACTTCAGGCCTTGTTCGTTTGGCCGGGAATGCCTAGGATTTGGGCCAAAAACCAGTGGGATTACATGGTCTGGGTAGAATCCTAGAGTAGGCTGGAAATGTCGTTCGGTTATCTCTGGGCTGGATTCCCACCGAGCCAAATCCGGGCATTGCGCCCAACAAAACGCTAGGAATCGTTCCTTGTGTCCGACCCCATGGAACGACTCCCACTACCAGACGCTCGCGACCGCAACGCTTGGATGGTATGGAAGCTTAGCTTTTGCAAAGGTTTTGATTCCGGTCAACCGAACAATATTTTGGGTCATGGAATTAGAAGATGTGGAAATCAAACCCATGAGGTATAGGGTTAAGTGACAGGCATGGAATCACTCAATCAATACGTGGTGCGGATCCTACACGGGAGTCATTCCCATGCTGCCGAACAAGGCCTCAGCGGGGAGGCAGTTCGTCGCCGTTGTCGAGCGGGATACGGCTGCGCGTTGATCGGCGTCGGCCCGTCGTCGAGGGCGTCTGCGTTGCGCGTTTATCGGCGCCGTTGAGGGCATCGACTCGAAGGAAGCCAAGCCGAGCGGTTCTGCGTTGCGCATTTATCGGCGGCTCGATGGCTCAGCGAAGCCGTCGTGCGTGGGAGACCCAAGGATGCTACGAGATTAGGTGAAACAGAACACGTGGCAGAAATCTGGGCAGGGCTGTAAACTTTCAGTTTACAGGACTCCTGCAGAGAATTTTTCTCCGTTCCCAACTAGCTAGTTAAACTATAATTTGGTAGGTAATGTTATTACTTTCCACCTGCGTCGTGCGTAGAAGGCAGGAAAGACTCGATGGCATGCAAGACAGTAGTGCGCCGGCGATTATGGCGGCAAGGCTAGCTGTATGGACGTTTCTTTCAGCAAGTAGAGTCCTAGTTAGATTTACAATTCTAGCTCTATACGGTTTACTTTCCTAGTCGTATTCTACATGGTTTGTACAGCCGGTTGCTATCTTACCCAAAGGTTCTTCAATTCCGTGCTTTGTTAATCGGCGACTGTCTCGCGACGGCGCCGGCTTCCAAGCGTGCGGTTCGGGGACCGCGTACACGGCCCCCTACGTTCCACCCGTATAACCTTCGTACACGGCCAATTTGGTATCAGAGAGACTCACGATCCAGCGCCTGCTTTCGCTCCGATCGTTCCGGCATCCGCAGCAAGCTTCAACATGGCCGACATCGCAGCTCAGTTGACTGAACTGAACAAGAACATAGCGAAGAAATTTGAAGAGATCACGGCACAGATCAAGCTCCAGATGCAGCAGCAGGCATCGATCCGCGCTGACATCAAGGATATTCAGAATCAGCTTGCCGCGCACAACATCGCCATCAGCCGTCTTCAGAAGACTGGCAGCTCGAAACCGGCGGTCGAAGTCACCGACAAGCCGATCCTCGACGCCAATGGCTAGCCGATCCTCGACGCCGACGGCAAGCCTATCCTCGAAGCCGAGAAACCTGAGGACTCCAAGCCACACCCAAGAACCCTGAGGATTTGACCAAGAAGCTGACCGAGAAACCTCACCGTGGTGGCAGCGGCGGCGGCGATGATAGCGATGATTTCGACGACGACAGGGGCGGCGGTCGACACCAACCTCGTCGTGATGGAAACAACGACGTGATCAGCGCGCGAGTGCTTCGAGTTCGACGGCTGATGGCGGCGAGTGCTTCGAGTTCGACGGCATGGTGTTCGCGGTCACGAAGGGCGACGAGGTGGCCGAGGTCCTCGAGGGCGGCATGGTGCGCAGGCTGTTCAGCCAGAGATTCTTCGACGCGAGCAGCGGCACAAGGGGGCACTACTTGGACGTGGAAGGGAAAACCGAGGACATGCTGCTGCTAGTGTCCGTGAGCGAGGACGAACGCCGCATCGTCAGTGTCCGGAGGCTTTAATTTCCTGAAGCGAAATATTGGAATGACGAGCTACTGTGATCGAGGCAATGGGAGCGAAAGATAGTAGGGACCCTGAAGCTGCAAAAGAAGTCTTCTAGTTTGTGTTGTGCTACGTAGTTCTATGTACTTGGCCAATCGAATTACGCTGACGCAACTGTATTACTCCGGCACTAGCCAAACTTACTGTTCATTTGAATAAGAAATAGAAAACTCGACAACAGCAGTCTTTACAATTTGTTCCACATGGAGACATCACCTTTTCCATTATCAGAATAGCGGAAAACAATGTCTCTTTGGTTACATCTCAGCTAGCATTCCAACAAAAAAAAAAGATGTAACATAGCAGGTGATCTGCCTTGCATTAAGAAAGAAGAAAAAGCTGACTCAAAGAGTTTACATGTAGCCAGCCATGGCTGGTCCTGATCAAAATAAAGTGTGCACTAACAAGTCCATGGTTGGCCAAATAGCTGGCACGAAGCGAGATCAAGGAAAGCAGAAACAAGGGAGAAAAAAAAACAAGGCAGAAGGAAGCCATAGGATCAGCACGTCCTAGGCAGCTCTTTCAGGAGCAATTGAGCAAGCATTCCAGATAACGAAAAGCGGCGTGTTTGCAATTGTAGTGAATATGTAGTACTGCAGAATTGGAACTAGTACATATGCCTGCTCTATATTGCGTAGCATGTCCAGACGAATACTTGTTCCACAAAATGCCATTGGCCCCCATGAGCGCAAGGCACCTTCATTAGCTTCTGAAGAATTGTGTTGTTACTATCGACTTCTTGCCCTATCTTTTGTGTCAGGGCGGCAATGTTGATCTTCCTTGCGGTCTCACTTATAGCCATGCATTTGATTGAGTTGGAGCCCTCAAATAACAAACTCAGAAGTTGCATCTCCTCGTCTGCTCCTGTAAAGCCGGTTATTATCACTTCTTCTAGCATTTTCAATGCTATATTCCCATGAAACTTCCACTTATCATCATGGTTGTCACAAAAGCATGGAGCACCCTAATGTTTTGAAAAAAGTGGCAAATATAAAGATAATCATCAGCAACCCGCAAAAAAAAAAGGATAATCATCAGCTACAAAACATATATATCAGCGACCTCAGAAAAAATACGCATTAATTTAGGGGCCAGATTACTATAAAAAATAGTATATTTTTGACCAACTTACCTTTGTCGTACTTCTAATAATAGTTCCGATACGCAAAGATCTCAAACGAGAGCACCTCATCAGAAACGACGCTATACTTGACACAAGGTGGCACGTTGGAAAGTAACCTGCCCAATTCAGGACCATGCTCCTAACATTGCCAAAGTTCGCCGCCACACCTTCCGTTGACAGATCAAACAAATCACCCTCGTCGGGGACGTCTGTTTCCCGATGATCAAGTGACACATGGACATCCTGGACGCCGGGGCACTTTGCTAGGAAGGATAACCCTACTTGGGTGTCACGGCAGTACCTCCCGTGCATGTCTAGCACCAGGTTATTGAGAAGGCGAACACTAGTCAGGGCATGTATATCCAAGTCCAGTTGTGGGATTTGTGTATAGTGTTGGAAGCAAAATTCTTGCAGCTTCGGCGCCACAATTCTAGCCACCTTGCTGCAGACATCGTCTTCTTCGCTGCTCATTATGTTGTGAAAGCAATAGCGGAGACTGATGATTCGCAGGTTAGGAGCTGCCACGTCTAGCGTCCGCAGATCATGGGCCCAGCAAATATCAAGATCTTCTAGCACCTCGGACCGGAGAACCAGCTGGGGTAGTCCTTTGGGGCGCATAACGGAGAGTCGACGCAGGCAGGGGCAGCACGACGTCACAAAGTCACCGAGGGTACCGCCGGTGACCTCTTCGCTCAACACCGGCGCCACGAGTCTAAGCTCTGTCAGCGCTTGGTAACTTGCTGCTGCGGCTGCCGGGAGCTGCACCTGCACCCTGCTGTGCCTCGATAGAGAAAGCAAGATGGACGTCGCTCTGCCATGGTTGGGCAACTCCACGGCCTGCTGCTGGTCCGTAGGTACACCGAGATCAACGTACACTGATTTGACGACGTGTCGTGCGGCGTAGCGAAGCCACTCGTTGACTTGCTCCGGCGAGGCATAGCCCTTTCCATAGAAGTGGATCTTGAGAGATTCCATGTCGACGTCGCCGCGCTTGGCGAGTGCCCAGTCCACGAATCCGGCGAAGTGGCAGGGCACGGTTCTGTTTGCCAGATCTCCGTCGCTGAAGGTGAGGTTCTTGGCATGAACCCACACGTGCCGCCATCGCCGTGAGAGCACGGCCATTCTTGTGACGTCGCGTGCGTCGCCCAGGAAGGAGAGGATGACGTGCAGCAAGTCGTCGGGGAGGGCGCTGATCCGATCCAGATCGCCGGCGGGGCCGTCCATGATCGATCGCACGCACGTTGGCGAAAGAATACTCTATGGCTTGTTCGTGTATAAATCAACAGTAGAAGTCAAAAAATATCAATAAAAGAGTTCGTATATGATTGAGAAAATCCAGAGTCCAGGCTAGCTACGAGACGAGACGAACCGCACGGTAGTCTTCCAAGTTCCCAACTAGTTAAACTGTAATTTGGTAGGTAATGAGTAAAATATTACTTTCCACCTGCATCGTTCGTCAACATTTAGACTACTGTAATGGTTTTTTCTTCCTAGAGTTGGTAATAAAGTTTTCATGTGCTGAGGATCCTTCTGATGGAAAGATGTGCTGAGGCTTAATGTTCAATATAGAGAAATTGCAAGATGTCAAATTGGAATAGGAGATACTGTGCTTTTCTGGGGTGATCAATGGAATGAGCAAACAATGGCTGATAAGTATCAGCAGCTGCACCAATTCGCCAAGAATAAGAACATCTCGGTTAAAGCTGTCATGGAGCAGGAGGCACTGCAAAATCTCTTCCACCTTCCCCTCACAGAACAGGCTTATCAGGAGTTCCTAAGCCTACAAGTGGAACTTGAGACTATTGACTATAACCCTTTGGCAAAAGACACCTGGATTTTCCAATGGGGAACTACAACATATTCATCACAGAGGTACTACAAGTTCACTTTCAGAAACATCCAATGTCCCCGGCCTATGAAATGGATATGGAAGAGTAAGTGTACCCCGAGGATCAAATTCTTCACTTGGCTTTTGTGCATAGACAGGCTAAACACAAGAAACGTTCTACGTAGAAGAAATTATCGCGTGGAACCAGATTATAACTGTGTGCTATGTACAAGAAGAACAGAAGAGACCAGGTCTCATCTCTTTTTTGCATGTCCTTTCAGCAGCAGATGTTGGGAAAGGATACAAATGCTATGGCCTCCGTCAATCTCCTTCTTTGATATGATCACAGTAGCAAAGGACATATATCAGGGCCCAGCTTTCATGGAAACAATGATGATAGCAGCCTGGACAATTTGGAAAACGCGTAACGCCAAGATCTTCGAAGGAGTGCTCCCTACGCTTAACGCATGGTGGCACATGTTCAGAGAGGAGATGATCTTACACTCAATAAAATTCTCGCCGCAGACAAGACAGATGGCACTAGAATGGATCAATTCACTCTAGCTTGGAAATTTTTCTTCACTTGGCTCTTTTCTCTTCTCTTTTCTTTTTGTATGTCTTAGTGGTGCTCTGCTTTGCTTTTGTATTTTTCTTTAGTCTGTTTCTGTAGGTAAGTCCTCACAGGCTAGCTGCTTGTTTGGTTCTCTTTTGTACTGAACTTGACTTGCTTTGTTTTATAAAATTTTGTGGGGAACTCCCCCACAGTTTCGGTCAAAAAATAAAGTTTTCATGATTTTTTTTAATTATGATATTTCTGTAACCAACACATTGCTTGAAAACTGAAAGCTTCACCTAGCCTTGAAGAACAATCTGCTTGGCTTGCCTTTGGCATCAAATTATATGATTTCACTCTTGCGTAGATTGGCTGGCATATAAAACTGAAAAAAGAATGTAGTAATTTATATGTAGTTGAGGCCATGTGCTCATTGCTATTCTGCATTACAGATGCTCCATTCAGAACAGGGGATATATGCCTATACCATGGTTCAATTGCAACCTTTTAAATCTTCAATGCCTTGACAGCAACAAATTTTGCATATTTGGTAGTATACCATTGTGCTCCGTCAGATCTATTAACTTGTCAACGTAGAGCATCAGGGTGATTTTGATGTCTTTTGCATATGGCTTTTCAAATGAAAATGCTAGCTAGTGCCTGCCCACACTACCTGTACCTGATGTTTCAGTGCCTCATGCATCAGCAGTCTGAAGAACTGATGAACTCTGAAGTCGTCTGAACCTGCAAAAGTACTCTTGCAATTGCTGCTGCTATCGCGCTAGCTTTCCGACCTAATCCCGCGTCATAAGATTGCATCAGGAAACAAACAAGCAGCTAACGCATCTCCCTGCTCGCCATGGACGCTAGCTTTGCCCAGAGCACCAGACCAGAGCGAGGCGTTCTTGAATGCAACGCGGGCGACGATGTCTGCCGTTTCCCGCATCCTCCACCGGTGGGATCACCACCGATCCCGTCCTCGGCCACGGCACCGCGTCACGCTACCGCGGTCCACTCGAGCTGTGCCCGGGGCCTCCGCCATGGCGCCACCCGCCCACCCTCACCCTGCCCACGGCCACGATGGACCCAAGGGGCGGTCGCTATTTCGAATAGCGACCCCCGGTCGTTGTTTCGAATAGCGACCGCCCCCTGTCGCCGCTAGAACGATGCCTCCTCTGCACGCCGCGGCTCGCCGGGGCACCGCTGCCTTCTGGACGCCGCCGGATCCTCTCTGCTTCGTTCCGAGCTTTCCGAAGCGCTCTCCGGCGAGCGGCGTGGACGTGCGGGGTTGCCGCGGCAATCATCGGGCTCGCATAGGCGAGCCGAAGCCGCCGCTCGCACACCCTCCCGACGTGGTCGCTCGTGGGCTTGATTTGAGGCCTCGTGGGTCGGTAGTGATGTCCGTTTCGTCGGACAGATGGCCTGGTGACGATATTAGGCAATCAGAAATCGATTCCATCGCATCATCTCCAGCACCTGACGTGTGGGTTATACGTTCACATGGTTCGAACTTTTTTTTTTGCCTTCAGTTATTTCTATTTAATTCTACGTTATGCATACTTCTATTTTTTTTCTTTTTTGTATCTTATATAGTTTATAACTCCCAACTGATTTCAAGTTATCTCTATTATTTCTTAGTTATTACTATTTTGAAGTAGTTCTCCAATTTTATTTTTTATATCGCATCACACATTTCCTGATTTCTAACCGAGGGCACATGTTGGTGATGCGTTTTATTTTTCCCTTTTTCCCATAGCATTGTGGTTTTCTTATATTTTGCAATTTTTGTGTTGTGTGTTTATGTCACCCGAGTAAGTCATAACCATGAAACATTGGTCATGAACTAGCAGAACATTGTTCATAAACTAATGGAACATTCATTGTTTACTAGTGGAACACTAGTCATAAATTAGCGGAACATTATTCGTGAACTACTAGAACATTTATTGTAAACTAGTGAAACACTAATCATAAATTAGCATAACATTATTTGTGAACTACTAGAACATTTGTTGTAAACTACTGGAACACTAATCATAAATTAGCAGAACATTATTCGTGAACTAATAGAACATTTGTCGTAAACTAATGGAACACCGGTCATAAACTAGTAGAACATTCATTGTCAAATAATGAAACACTTGTCATCAATTAGTTATATAAGTACTATGAAAAAAAATCAACGTACAATCTGAGAGAAATTATTATGTAAAATAGTATGATTAATAATATTAAGGAGAATGTAAATATTCTTTAATTTTGAACCGGTTTTTTTTTTGGAATCTTTAATCTTGAATTGGGTACCGTCTTGCATTAGCAATACTCCGCAAAAGGCCAACAACTAAGCCGGACTGGGCTGCTCTACTGGGCCCACGAGGCTTTTGCTTCCGTGATTTCCAGTAGCGCCAACAACAGGGAGGAGAGAGAGCGAGCCGTCCTTTAACCAGGTGGCCCGCTCGCGGGCGGTGTGCGAGAGGCGCAATTTTTCTCGCGCATGCGAGTGCGAGAGGGCCCCGGGTTGCCGCGCCTGTCCGTGACCGAGTAACAGGACACCAACTCGACTGGGGCTCGGAGTAACAATCAGTGTCGGATTCGAGACCACCAACGCCCGTTCTACAAAAGCACCAACGCACGGCGCCGTCCATCTCGAATTCTCGATCACCAAGGGACGGTGTCAGGCATCAGGCGGTGGCGAGATGGGCATGCGCTCCTCCGCCGGCGTCAGCGAGCTCGCACCGGCAGCGAACGAGACGAGGATGACGGCTGATGGTGGCGAGGGCTTCGAGTTCGACGGCATGCTGTTCGTGGTCACGGAGAGCAACGAGGTGGCCGAGGTCCTCGACGGCGGCGCGGTGCGCGTTCTGGGCAGCGAGAGCTTCTTCGACGCCGGAACGGGCACGCGGGAGCACTTCGTGGACATGCAGGGGACAACAGAGGCCATGCTGCTGTTGATGTCCGTGCACGAAGACGAACGCCGCATTGTCAGCATCCGCAGGCTTTCCTGACGCGAAATATGGAATGCTGATTACTCCGATGGAGAGAGTGGTAGTGGAAGATGGAGATGCTGCACAGGCTGCAAAAATAAAGTCTAGTTTGTGTTGTAGTTCCACTTACACGGCCAATTCGAAGTGCCATGCTCCTAATATGTGAAACACTGTTCGTTCGCAAAGAAAGGCTCACTGTTCATAGAAATATAATTCTCATGCTATTTATTTATTAACAAAAACAGTGATCAACATCTTATAGTTTTAAATGTCAAATATTCGGGTGTACAAAATACATAGGAATGTAAATCATGTTGTAACGTAAATACTAGAAATTAATATTACGTCGAAAGAAAATTGGATAAAATTAGCATATCATGCAATATTTAGGCCTCCTCTCAAATGTTGGATTCTCGAAACATGGGAATAATTAATACACACTGTTAAAAGTGTCTAACTTTTTGGATTTTAGGAATTGTAAACACAAGAAAACTACAGAAAACGAAGGTTTGAATGCAGCACACAAAAAATGCAGATATTTTGAACTGCTATAAGACCGGCC
This sequence comes from Eragrostis curvula, assembly GCA_007726485.1. Classification (NCBI taxonomy): domain Eukaryota; kingdom Viridiplantae; phylum Streptophyta; class Magnoliopsida; order Poales; family Poaceae; genus Eragrostis; species Eragrostis curvula. The sequence goes on along the minus strand of RWGY01000051.1, from coordinate 1,776,852 downwards.
TGTTGTGGTTTCAATAAAAAAGGCATTGTCTAAAAAAAGTGAGTTTTCCAGAAGGAGAGTACAAGAACCGATTGCATGTAGTGCACAATGCTGACCAAGGAATAATAATTCTGCTATAATTATGGTTCCTTTTTTCGTTTTATTTTTGGCACAGTGCACAGCAAGAAGAGTGAAGCGCTAAATATGGGCATATCATTCATCACATTTTCTACTACCATAGACAGAACCCCACATACAAAACGATCTTTCATTCTCATAGCAAAAGTTGTTAACACAAAAATAGCCTTTACTTGTAACTGTAGTCTACCTTTGAACTAATACATCTTCCTTTGGCCCAGGGATGTTGACCTCTCTGTTGCGTAGCATGTCCAGAAGAATACTTGTTCCACAAAATGCCAATGGCCCCGATTAGCGCAAGGTATATTCGTTAGCTTCTTCAGAAGCGTGTTGTTACTTTCGACTTCTTTTCCTATCTTTTGTGTCAGAGCGGCAATGTCAATCTTCCCTGGGGTCTCACTTAGAGCCATGCATTTGATTGAATTCGAGCTCACAAAAAACAAACTCACAAGTTTCATCTCCTCGTCTGCTCCTGTAAAGCCTGTTATTATCACATCTTCCAGCATTTCCAATACTACACTCCTATGAATCTTCAACTTATCTTCAAGGTCGTCACAAAAGCACTTCCACCGTCCAAGATCCTATAATAATTTATTTATGTTTAGGAAAAAGAGCAAACATAAATTATAGTCATGACATTACAGAGCCTAGCTTACTCACATGAGTTGTACCAATGCCAACCGACAAAGATCTCAAGCGAGTGCACCTGGTGAGCAATGACGCCATACTTGCCACGAGGTGGCACGCTGGAAAGAAATGTGCACCAACAGCCATGCTCCTAACTTTGGCGAATTGCGCAGCCACGTCATCCATCGTCAGATCAATGAGATCGCAGTTGCCGACGACAGAGGCCTCCAGATGTTCAAGTGACACTTCAACATGCTCGACTGTAATACCCTACTTTTCAGAGCCAAAAGAAAAAGGAAAAGAAGAAAAACAAATAAATAAATAAATATCAAAAAGAGACAAAAATCACTCCAAATTTGAACCTTTTCTAAACTCTTACCTTCCATGAATTTTCCAAAATAAAATTTCACTAAATAATTGAACATAGTTTGAATTTGGAATTTTTGGAAAATAAAATATGTGCTCAAATGCTTGTGTTCATTTAAAAGTTCACTAAAATTTGAACTTTTCGAATTTACAACAAATTAAATGAATTTGTATTAGCTTGAGCCAATGCACTTTCAAATTTTGGAAAAGTTTAAATTTCAAACTTGCATATAACATCACCATATGCATTTTCGAGTTTCCCTAGAATTGTTTCGAGTGTTTGATCAATCCTGGAGTTTGTTTGAATTCAAAATCCTTCAAATTCAAATCCCCAGAAAGTTTAAACTTTTTCCTTATCCAAACTCTTCCCGGGCCGTATCCTCTTCTTCTCTCCCCCTCGGCCCAGCTCCCCCTCTTCTCTATCTCCCCCGCGCACCGGCCCATCTCCTCTCCTTCGGCCTAGAACCAGCCCAGCAGCCGCGCCCTCCTCCTCCTCCCGCCGACAGGTGGGCCCCACCTGTCGGGTCCTTCGTTCCCATGCGGCGCGCCGCCGCGCCCGGGCCCCGGCCGCCGACCCGCCTCCGCCGCTCCCGCTGTCCGGTCGCCGCCGCCGTAGCCGCCAAGGAACTGCCTTCTTAAAACGAGCATGTGCCCCATTCCTTCCTCCCTCCTCCGCGCACACGAGTCCTCTTCTCCCCCTTCTCTCCTCCCTCGCCGACGAGATCTCCCGTGCCCTCTCCGACCGCCTTCGAGGCGCGCTCCCCTCTTCCTTCCCCTCTACTCCGAGCATCCTCGGGTGGCGCTCCTCCTCGGCACAACCCCTCCTCGCGCAGCCGCACCTCGAGCCGCGTCGTCCATGAGCCGCTAGGGTTCCAGCGACGCCGCGACCTCGCCGAGCTCGCCCCGTCGACCCCCAGCCTGTCCGAGCTCATGGTGAGCTTCGCCGCCTTCCCTTCCCCCTCCTAAGCCCCTCTTCTCTCCTCCTTCCCCCTTCGCGCAAGCACTGCACCAAGCGCCGCCGCTCCGCCGTCATCTCCCCCGGCGCCGACGGCCTCCCCGACCGAGTCCGGCCGCACCGGGGTGCGCAACGCATCCTCCGCGTGCTCGCGCACGTTTCCAGGCGCACGCATGCGCGAAAGTGCCGTCGTCCCCTCTTTTCCCCTTGCGCGCCACCGCCACCATCCACTCCGGCCGCCCCTCGCCGTCCCTCCGTCGAACCCCGACGTCAACGTGCTGGCCCACCAGCTGCGCCGTCGCGCGGTGAACCCCGGCGTCCTTTCCCCGTCGCTCCTCCCCCCTTCCAGCCGCCGCCGGCGACCTCCCCGGCGAAGCGCCGCCGCGCGCCCGCTCCCCAGTCCACCGTGGACTGGTGGACCGCGGCCTCGGCCCGGTCTACGGGCCCATGGACCAAGCCCATGGACTTTTCTAAATTTCCAAAAACCATTTCCTTCCTTTATTGCATCAGCTTGCGCAATAATCCTTTTCCCAATTGAAAAATAATTCCCAATAATCCAGAAAATCCCCGGGCCCTGTACATTTTACAGATAAGCCCCTGATCTTTTAGGTAATCATGTTTAAGCCCTGCATTTTTACAGAAAAGTACCTAAACTTTCCTGTAATTATGTTTTGGCCCCTGTCTTTTTACACCTAGACCCCTAAACTTTTAATAATTACAGATAGGTCCCTGGACATATTCTGTAATTACACTTAAACCCTAAAAACCTTTTTATAATTACAAATTAGCCCCCAATCCTTAAAGGTCCATATCTTTTTAATCCGAACTCCGTTTTAGGTGATTCTCGCGCCCACGAGTTCGTGAAGTCGCGAAGTACCTCGTGGTACTATTCTTGAAGCCCCACACCAGGTCTAGAAAGCATTGATCCCTAAAATACCCCTCACTTCTTATATCATTTCTCGGTTAATCCTGCGATGATGATCACGCATGTCGCAAATATCTGCGCATGTAAACCTAACCCATCCTGTGATGCTATTCCGCCTAATATCTCCCGCCCCTCTCATTTCATCTTCGTATAACCTATCCATTCTTTTACTCGCTAGCATTAAACCTAGCGATCATTCGTACCATTCCACTTCCAACCTGGTATCCTTATCTTATCACAAACATAATCTCAAACCTAACCTAAATCAACCCTCGCTCGATCAAACCTAACCTAGTACCCTCGCCCAATTCCTTTTGATTTATTGCTCTGCTCTTATAATTAATATTTTATTGGATCTTATTGGAGTTATCTGGTATTTTAAATTGCCTTTTGCCCTTATTTGATCTTGGCATTCTATCAGCAGTCATGCATTCATAGCACGCATAATCACGTGCACACGCTGCATATACCATCGTCTGCATTCATGCATGTTCTTTTATAGGAATAATACAGAAGCTTGCATATTAGATATGCACGCAATCACCATCAATAAAGCATATGCATCTCATCATCTTCACCCTAAGGTGTTCACCCAACAAGGATCATATGCATAACCACACGCCCATGTTCCTATATTAGAGAAAAATAGATAACTAATAACTTGTCTAGGTGAATATGGCCCTTACAAGGCCAGGTGTATCACCTATGACACATAGCATACCCTGCATTAAATAAGTTGCATCATGCATGGTTCTTGTCTCTCGTTTTTCACCGAAGTTTCTTTTGGATCTTATTTGGCTTTCCTCGATCTTTATTTCTTTTGCCCTTTTATTTCTTTTGCGGTAGTTTATACGTACTGTTTTATGCGCTAGTTTACGCTAGAGTCGAGGAAGAGCCAGAAGAATTCGAAGAGCTGCTGAGGACTCCAAGCTCGAAGATCAAACCAGAGATACAACAGTCTCGAGTCAGAGTTTAAAGTTTAGGAAAGCGATTTCCAGGCAAGCCCTAACTCCCATTGATCATGTTGATCCTAAGCTTGCAAATAATCCTACTTAGAGCTTGATTTCAAATGAAACATGCATGGTATTTAAAGATGATTTAAATGCTTAGAATGACCTAAGTACTTGTCGATTGCCATGCCTTGATATTGCTTATCCTAATCCCCTTGATAAACCTAGAAACCACCATCATTAATTCTTAATGATGTGTTGGATTAATATGCTGCTTAGGATTTATTCACACCGTGTACTTAATAAAATCTGATACACATGCTTTTTGTGTAAAAATGTGTGCGTGTGCTTGGTGATGAGTGTGTAAAGTGAAAATGTGTGGGAATAGTAAGTGCAACCCATAGTGGGGGTATGATTTAGACGGGAGCAAGCGAGGTAGTCCTCAGTGGGGAGGCTATCTCTGGGACGCTACTCCTCGCAGGAGGGTGGCTATTGAAGATGCTTGCTTCGGTCGTATAAGGACCGGTTCATGTGCCGTCTGGCCTAGCACCCTCGTGCAACCACAAGCCCCTGAATGGGCAGGGTTTGGAACCACACCCTACTAGTGATCGCCCGGTACCACCAGGAGGCAGGGAGTTGCAACCGGAAGCCAGGAGAAGATCTTGACGAGATTGGCGTCGGATCCGGCAAGTGAAAGTTGATGGCCATGATATTTATATTGATGTGAAGCCTCTGGTCGTAGATTTTCCGGGGTGGTACCGAGGTGACACTGGGCAGGTACGGGACCATTAGTATCCAGTCGGAACCAGGGCACTGGGAAAGACTGGGTACCTTATGGGTAAAGTGTACAACCTCTACAGAGTGTATAATCTATCCGGATAGCCGTGTTCCACGGTATTGGACAACGCGAAAGTCATGGCCACACAATGATTAGACTTTGGCGTGAGTTATCCTTGGCGTGTGTGTTTTCGGAATACACCGGTTTGGAGCCGTGCGCTGGTTTCCTGCCAGCATTAAAATTTGGGAACTGGCGGGATGGATTGCATCTCCCCCAGGGCCAACCAACCCCACTATATTTAATCACTATACCTGACTTAGTTTGCGAACTGGTTTTGTTTTCAAAATCAATCCCTGCATAAAATTGGCTTTCCGCCAATATGATGAGCCTCCAGCTTTATCCTTGTTTATACCCTTACATATAATTACCCCTTGTGTTAGGGTTTGCTGAGTACCTTATGTACTCACGCGTTTGCGTTTGTTGTTTTTAGTGAGAGAAGTCTTCGTAGGAGACGACGACGTCTGGTTTTCGTTCTGCATCTCAAGTCTGCTTGTGGCTTGGGCCGTGTTTCCGCTGTTTGTCTGCTCAGCCAGTAGTTGGTCGGAAGGACTTGGACATTTCTGAATCCTTGTCGTACCGCCACTAAGGGCTGTCTATAAGGTACTATACTATTTACCTAATCGAAGTATGCTTTTGATTACCATATCTGTGTTCTTGTGCGTATCAGCTACTGATCCAGGGACTGATACATGATGCACAACATGCTCCAGAAATTGGGGCATGACATCGACGCCAGGGCACTTTGCTAGGAGTGATAAACCCACGTCATTATTGCCACGGCAGTACTTCCGTGGATTTCGAGGACCACGTTATTGAGACGGCGAACACTAGTCAGGTCATGTATGTCCAAGTGCGGTCGTGGCCCCTGGGGTAAGAAGAAGCTGATCTCTAGCTCTTGCAGCCTCGGCGCAACGATCCTAGCCACCTTGTTGACGTCGTAGTAGGAGGACATTATTGGGTTGTGAAAGCATGAGGCAAGCCGAATAGCACGCAGGTTGGGAGCTGTCACGTCCAACATCCGCATGCCTCCGGCACCAAAAATATCAAGCTTTTCGAGCGCCTCAGATCGGAGAACCAGCCGGAGCAGCCCTTCGGCGAGGGCAATATGGAGTAGACGAAGGCGAGGGCAGCAGGATGATACAAAGTCACCAAAGGTGCTTCCGGCGCCGTTGGTGAATGATAGAAACGCGAGGTTCAGCTCTGTCAGCGCTTCGTACCTTGCTGCCGCAGCGGATGGGAGTTGGTACCTGCGGTTCCATAGAGAAAGCGAGATGGATGTCATCCTGCCATGCCCGGGCAACTCGACGGCGGCGTGCGGATCTGAATTAGGTTCCCCGAGATAAACGTCCACTGATTTGACAACGCGTCCTGCGGCGTAGCGAAGCCACTCGTTGACTTTCTCCGGCGAGGTATTGACATTCTCGAAGAAGTGGATCTTGAGAGATTCCATGTCCACGTCGCCGCGCTGAGCAAGCGCCCAGTCCACGAATCCGGCCAAGTGGCCGGGCACGCTGTTATTTGTCAGATCCCCGTCGTCGAACGAGAGGTTCTTGGCATGAATCCACACGTGCCGCCATCGCCGCGAGAGCGCGGCCGTTCTCGTGACGTCGCGCGCGTCGCCCAGGAAGGTGAGGATGACATGGAGCAAATCGTCTGGGAGGGCGCTGATCCGATCGAGATGGGCGGCGGTGCCATCCATGATCGATCTTGTGCGAACTGGCATGCACGTATACGCGAGAGAGATACCCTATGGATTGTTCGTGTATATGTAGATCGATCGACAAGAGAGTTCGTATATGACTACGAAAATCCAGGCTCCTTGCTGGCTACGAGATATACGTGTAACGACGCATGGTAGTGATATTACCCCTATGCCATGTTATTATCTCCCAAGTTTCAAACTAGATATAAACTGTAAGTTGGTAATGATATTACTTTCCGCTTGTACCTAACAGATTTATTGTTTCTCACTAACAATAGACTATTGTTTCCCCTTCTAGAATTGGTCATAAATTTTTCATCTGAATTTTTACATTCTGATATTTCTATAACCAATCAATTGATTCAAACCTGGAGCTTCCCCTAGCCTGAACAATTGCTTGGCTTGCCTTTGTTATCAAACTGTGCAGCATAAGTAAGTTTGCATAAGGAAAGGAACAAGCAGCCAGCGCATCTCCCAGCGCGCCACGGACGCTTTGCCCAGAGCACCAGACCAGAGCGAGGCGTTCGTGAAGGCAACGCGGGCGACGAGGTCTCCCGTTTCCCACATGCTACACTGGTCCACGCGCACACCGCCTCCACCGGAACGTGAACGTCCATCCATGGCGCCCGCCGCGCATTCCCCCTGGTCCTCGTGCTCGCCGCCGCCCGCCCGGCGTCGTCGCAGCTCTTCACGCCGCCGCCGGGGTACGCATTCTCCCGGGCGTTCTCGCTGCCGGCCGCGGACGCCGGCGGCGGAGGCAGCTTCAGCCTCACCACGTCGCTGCTATTCGTCGCCCTGATTATCGCGCTCTTCCTGCTCGGCTTCTTCTCTGCGCCGACACCGGCGCAGGCGCGCGCCACAGGGGAGGAGGAGGACGGGGCGCCCTGAGAGCGAACACGGCCGTCGCGGCGGCCGCGTTCGCGTCGGCGGCGGGCGGCGGGCCCGGGAGGCGGTTCCCCAAGCTCGACGCCGCGGCGATGGAGGCGCTCCACGTGGCGACGTACGCCACGGCGAGGTCCCTCAAGGCCGAACGCGGCACGCTCGAGGGCGCGGTCTGCCTCGCCGAGTTCGGCGACGACGGCGAGAAGCTACGCATCCTCCCGGGCTGCTGCCACGTCTTCCACGCCGCCTGCATCGACGTCTGGCTCGCCGCGCACGTCACCTGCCCCGTCTGCCGCGCCGACCTCTGCACCCCAGGGGCGGTCGCTATTCCGAATAGCGAACACCCGGTCGTTGTTTCGAATAGCGTCCGCCCACTGTCCCCGCTAGAACGCCGCCTTCTGGAGCCCGCCGAATCCTCTCTGCTTCGTCCCAAGTTTTCCGATGCGCTTGCCGCACGCGTCGTGGACGTGCGGGGAAGCCGAGGCCATGCTGCTCTGTCCGTGCCCGATGAGTTGCATGCAGTGCCTCGACACCGACTCGAATGGGGTTCGGAGTAACAATCAGTGTCGGATTCCAGACCGCCAATGTTCGTTCTACAAAACCACCAACCAACGCACAGGCTCCGCCCACCGATCCATCTCCCCGACATGGACACGCACTTCTCCACCGGCGTGATCAGCGCGCTCGCGCCGTCGGCGAACGAGACGAGGGTGACGGCTGATAGCGGCGAGGTCTTCGAGTTCGGGGGCATGGTGTTCGCCGTCACGGAGGGCAACGACGTGGCCGAGGTCCTCGACGGCGGCGCGGTGCGCGTTCTGGGCAGCGAGAGCTTCTTCGACGCGAGCACTGGCACGCGGGAGCACTTCGTGGACGTGCAAGGGAGGGCCGAGGCCATGCTGCTGTTGATGTCCGTGCGCGAGGACGAACGCCGCATCGTCAGCATCCGCAGGCTTTCCTGACGGACGCGGCTTCTCTGCTCCCGCACCATGCTCCCATGTGTGCTCCCGCAAGGTGTCACTTTTTTATTCGTTCCATATTAGGCCCACATCTTGAGTTATTCACGGTGTTGCTCTTCCTCTTCTCCGTCTACAATATAACGAACTGAAAAAAGAGAGGAGGAAACCAATTTCTACATGTTCGCTACTCCTCTTCAATACCGTAACCTGGACTGACAGCTCCGCTCAAATCCATGGCATCTCCGTAGAGCATCTAGCTGCATCACGAACTCCAGCCGGCCATGCTTGCGCAGCAGCTAGCTGGAGAAGACGCCGGCGAAGACATCCTCGCCGTGCCCTGCTAGAAGTAGCTCTGCTGGTTCTTTGTGCCTGGAATCCGGAGGAAGATGCAGCTGCTTGGTCGGATTCCTGAGGATTAGTTTAGATCGTTGGAATTTTACTCTGTACTAGATGACTCGATTGGTGACTTGTGATTCTGTTTGGGGGCATGACGGACTTCCGCACGCGGAGCTCCATCTGTTCGTGTTGCATTCAGTTGGAGGGCAAATCTTGCTTTGTTCGTGCTCCAGTTGCCGGCCATCATTCATGTCCGGGAGGAGTAGTTGCGCTTATGCCTTCGGATGAAGAACGACACTTGGGGACCGAGGAAGAGGAAGAGTAAGAGTATAACACCGTGAATGCCCAGGCTGTGGGCCCAATAGGGAACGAATAAGAGAACGGCACCTGGCGGGAGCACGCATGGGAGCACAGGCGCGGGAGCAGGGAAGCCGCATCCTTCCTGACGCGAACTACTGGAATGCTGATTACTCCGATGGAGAGGGGGAGCGAAAGATGGACATGCTGCACCACAGGCCGCAAAAGACGTCTAGTTTGTGTTGTAGTTCTACATACACGACCGTGTGCAGAATTGGCCGTGCACAGGCCGCAAAAGATGTAGTTCTACTGTACATACACGGCCAGTGTGTAGTTTTGATTGGCAACTATTGCAGAATGTAGTTGAACCATTGCACTAGGCAAACTTACTGTTCATTTGCAGAAACAGACTCACTGCTCATAGAAATGTAATTATCATGGTATTTATTTGTTAACAAAAATAGCTATCAACATCTAATGATCTTAAATGTCAAATAAAGTGATGTCGAGTGTGTAAAATCCTTAGGTGTGTAAATCATGTGTTTTAACGTAAATACTAGAAACCAATAATATGTCAAAAGAAAATTGGATACATGTTTAGGCCTCCTTTCAAATGTTTGATTCTCGAAACATGGGAATAGAGAATGAAACGCACTTTTACAACTTGTCTAACTTTTTTAATTTTAGGAACCTTAAACACAAGAAAACTACAGAAAATGATAGTTTGAATGGAGCACATGAAAAATGCAGCTCTTCATGCCGCCTCCGGGGTACGCATTCTCCCGGGCGTTCTCGCTACCGGCCGCGGACGCCGGCGGCGGAGGCAGCTTCAGCCTCACCACGTCGCTGCTCTTCGTCGCCCTGAATATCGCGCTCTTCCTGCTCTGCTTCTTCGTACCTTGCTGCCGCAGTGGATGGGAGTTGGAGCCTGCGTTCCCAAAGAAAAAGAGAGATGGATGTCATCCTCCTATGGCCGGGAAAATCGACGGCGGCGTGCGGATCTGTAGGTTCCCCGAGTTGAACGTCCACTGATTTGACAACGCGTCGTGCGGCGTAGCGGAGCCACTCGTTGACTTGCTCCGGCGAGGTGCTGCCGATGATCCGGATCTTGAGAGTTTCCATGTCGACGTCGCCACGTTGAGCGAGAACCCAGTCCACGAAACCGGGCAAGTGGCCTGGCACGGTCTTGTTTGTTAGATCTCCGTCGCTGAACGACAGGTTCTTGGCATGAACCCACACGTGCCGCCATCGCTGCGAGAGCGCGGCCGTTCTCGTGACGGCGGCGGCGTTGCCCAGGAAGATGAGGATGACGTGCAGCAAATCGTCGGGGAGGGCGCTGATCCGATCGAGAGGGGCGCCGGGGCCATCCATGATCGATCGATCGATTGCATGCACATATGCGAGAGAATACTATATGGCTTGTTCCGTGTATAAATCAACACAAGGGAGTTCCTGTCAAAAACTATCAATAAAATCCAGACTCCAGGCAAGCTACGAGACGAAACGAATGCCATGTTATCTTCCAAGTTTCCAACGATTTAAACTAAAAGTTGGGAATGATAATTACTTTCCACCTGCAGCGTTCGTTTGTTCATTGACATTAGACAACCGGGGTAATGGCATTTTCCTTCTATAGTTGGTAATAGAAGTTTTCACCCCGATTTTTTCACATTCTGAGTTTTATGAAACTAATTCAATACCGAAGCTTCCCCTAGCTTGAACAATCTGCCTGGATTGCATGTGATTGTGAAAACAATACTGTTGCGCCGTTGTTTAACTGCAACTTCAGAAACCTTCAATGCCTTAGAGAGCAACAATTTAGCATATACGCATATCACTGTGCGCTATCAGCGCAATGAGCTTCTCAATGTAGAGCAGCAAGTTAGTTTTGTGCCTGGTCCACTCTAGCTGTACCTGATGTTTCAGTGCCTGAAATTGTCTGAACCTGCACATACTCCTGCAATTGCTGTTATCGCGATCCCGATCCTTCCCATCGTGTCCACTATACACTGTGTCATAACTCATAAGGTTGCATAAGGAAACAAACAGAGCTCATCTCCATGACTCCATGGAGCCTTTGCCGGCCCAGAACCCCAGACCAGATCGAGGGTGTTCGATCTTGGAGGCCACGCGAGCGACGAGCGAGGTCTCCCGTTTCCTCCGACATCCTCCACCGGCGGGATCACCGCCGATCCCGTCCTCCGCCGCAGCATCGCACCCGAGCTGAGCCCCGAGCCAGGCCTACGCCATGGCGCAGCTTCATAGGTGGCAATCCGATCCCCATCTGTACCGCAGGGATCGGATCGAACGGCCACGAGGGACCCAAGGGGCGGTCGTTATTTCGAATAGCGACCGCCCGGTCGTTGTTTCGAATAGCGTCCGCCCCCTGTCACCGCTAGAACGTCGCCGCCTCTGCACGCCGTGCCTCGCCGGGGGCACCGCTGCCGCCGAATCATCTCTGCTTCGTTCCGAGCTTTCCTACGCGTTCTCCGGCGAGCGGCGTGGACGTGCGGGGGAAGCCGAGGCCATGCCGCTCCTAATGTCCGTGCTAAGTAGCAGCGCCTGAACCAACGCTCGTTCTACAAAAGCACCAACGCACAGGCTCCGCCCATCGATCGATCTCCCCAGATGGACACACTTCTCTCTCCACCGGCGTCAGCGAACAAGACGAGGATGACAGCTGATCGATGGTGGCGAGGGCTTCGAGTTCGACGGCATGGTGTTCGCGGTCACGGAGGGCAACGAGGGGGCCGAGGTACTCGACGGCGGCGTGGTGCGCGCGGGATGGGCAGCGACATCTTCTTCGAGACGGGCACCGGCACGCGGAAGCACTTGGTGTCCGTGCTCGAGGAAGGACGAACGCCGCGTCGTCGGTGTCCGGAACGGAGGCTTTCATGAAGCGAAATATTGGGAGCATCGTCAGTGTCCGCAGGCCATGCTTCTACTCCGATCGAGAGAGTGGGAGCGGAAGATAGAGATGATGCTCTGCACAGGCTGCAAAATAAATAAGTCTAGTTTTTGTTCTTGTTTCTTTCTATGTACACGGCCAATTCGAAGTGCCGTACTGAAATACGATTGCCAAACAAATTGCATTGGCTCAACTACAATACTCCGGCACCAGCCAGACTTTTTTTTTTTTTTTTTGAAGTGGAAAAGCATTCCATTAACCATTACCAAAGGCTGCATCACAAGCTACAAGGTTCTGAATACAAAACGGCAGGCTGTTCATATAAGTGTATTTATTAATCAAAACAGTGATCAGCATCTTAAAGGTTGTGTGGAAAAGTCTAGAATGTCATATAAGTAAATCATGTTTTACCACAGATAAGCGAAATCAATATTTCGTCTGGAGAAAACAGGATAAATTAGCGTATCATTAAATAATTAGGTCTCCTTTCAAAATTAGTGTTTTCGAAACAGAGGAATAGAGAATAAAACACGATATTTCAAAATTGCCGACCTTTTGAAGTTTGTAGGATGAAAAAAACACTAAAAATTACAAAACAAAATATATATGATAGTTTGATGGAGCACACTGATGCAGGAAGAGAGATAAAGACACAAAGGAAGAAGTTTTTATAACTCCTTTAAAACACGTACAGATTTATTCGATTTTTCTGTACTTATAATTCTTTGTTTCAAAAAGGCTAAAAAATTCCTACAGGATTCATCAAAATTTCACACAATCCTCCATATATATTTTATTGAGTACTCTATTTTATTTATTCGAAAGGAGGGCTTAGTCAAAATTTGTCAAATGACTAGCACAATGCCCGTGCGTTGCCACGATATATAACAAGACTAACAAAACTTTGTGTTACACGATATATTGATGGCGATTAATTAGTATATTGCATTTTAGATAAGATTTGAATTAAAGTTACTGATAATTATAGTCATCATCAAGGTTGAATGAAAGCAGTTTTGTGGAGTTTTAACCAAAATTAAAATTAGATGGGTGATTTAAACTTGCAATAGGAATATCACTTTTTCATTTATTTATGTTTTTTGTGAATAATCTCACTTTTTCATAACTATCTAAATCCCGAAGCGATGTAGCCTGCCAAACACAACTCTTTGAGATAAGCAACAAGTTGAGCTAGACGATGCACAATAGGTTGCAGCATCTTTCGACTATACAATTTACATTACATGATATACAAAGGTTATTTAAAACAATGCATTCTAGTTTCCCACACTATTAGTTCAATCAGGCCACTGTCCATCTCTTCCAGAAGAGTACAATATCATTCAACCTCGTTTTGAATCCACGGAATCTCAAATCAGTGACCAACTTCGTACATCTGCAATTTGGCAAACTATGAAGACCGAAAATTCACCGAGCCAGAGGAACAACAGGTATATATTGGATTGTTTGACCTTTTTTTTTTTGGTATTGGATGCAAATGCGAAAGAACACCACCATCAATCCACCAAGGAAACGCCGATCAGCTTCCTAACAAAAAATTAATAACCTGAACTGCATCAGGTCACCATCCTCAATGGCAAGTGCATGCTTGAATCAAGCTGCCTGAACAGCAGAACAGAGCAGTGCAATCGCAGTGATATCATGCTGGCCGGCAATGGATATGCCTTCTTGCACCAGCGAGCGGCTGCCGGTCGTTGTGGCTGTCGATCCCTGACATTCTGCCGCATCAATCCGATGCAGGCACTGGCACGATCTGGCCCTCCTGCGCAGCTGCGCTGCATCTGCACCTATATGCAGTTGATCCGCGTCTGCATCGCATTACGAAGGAGCAAAGGAGCACCGAGTAGCGGTGAGACTGCGATCGTAGGGAGGAAGAGGGAGAGCTTAGGGAGGGAGTAGCGCCTGAGAGGTGGAAGACGAGCGGGTCTTGGAGAGATTAGATGAGGGCCGCAACGGCGAGGGTCTCACGCGCGGTAGTGCAGCCGGGGCAGCGGCGGGGGTGGATGCCGTGGAGCACATCCAGGAGCAGAAGGCGGTGGTGCTGTAAGAAGAGCAGGGGATGGTGGCCGTCTGGCCGAGGCGGCGGCGAGCCGGCGACGGTCGAGCCGTGAGCGAGGGAGCGGCTGTGAACTGCGGGCCCCATCTGTCGGCGCCGAGAATCTTCGAGGGAGGAGAGGCCAGACTCATTTACGGGCGTTGGATGGACATCCAAGGGCTCAAATCGCAAAATGACAGGCACACCATCATCACCGACTGGTGTTTTTAAGAGAAGTAAAGATACCCCTAGCTCGTTTCTTCTTCTTCTCTACCAAGAAAGAAAGGAGGCCGTACTAAAGCCGCGCGGCCCAACCAGACCGATTTCTTTCTCAAGCCACGAACGCACCAAAAACCCAAATCAAAAGCTCTCAATCGTCCTCGCCGGCGGCGACTGCGTTAGGATGGCTCGCTACGACCGCGCGATCACCGTCTTCTCCCCCGACGGCCACCTCTTCCAGGTGGAGTACGCCCTCGAGGCCGTCCGCAAGGGCAACGCCGCCGTCGGCGTCCGCGGCACCGACACCGTCGTCCTCGGCGTCGAGAAGAAGTCCACCCCAAAGCTCCAGGACTCCAGGTAAGGGTGCCTACCCATCCCTCCCTCCCTCTCTCTCCTCCCTCCCTCAGATCTCGCGATCCCCGCCCGACTCACCCGAATCCTCCCCCCAAATCCCCAGGTCCGTGCGCAAGATCGCCAAGCTGGACGACCACATCGCACTGGCGTGCGCGGGGCTCAAGGCGGACGCGCGCGTGCTCATCAACCGGGCGCGCGTCGAGTGCCAGAGCCACCGCCTCACCGTCGAGGACGCCGTCACCGTCGAGTACATCACGCGCTACATCGCCGGACTGCAGCAGAAGTACACGCAGAGCGGAGGGGTGCGCCCCTTCGGCCTCTCCACGCTCATCGTCGGATTCGACCCCCACACCGAGAAGCCCGCTCTGTACCAGACCGACCCCTCGGGGACCTTCTCCGCCTGGAAGGCAAACGCCACTGGCCGCAACTCCAACTCCATGCGCGAGTTCCTCGAGAAGAACTACAAGGAGACGTCCGGCAAGGAGACAATCAAGCTTGCCATCCGTGCTCTCCTTGAGGTACACACTTTGCGCACTGAATTATCCCGTAATAAAACTCCCTGCTAGATTTATAGACTGGAACAGTGATTAATCAAGTGAAAATAGATATAATTTTAGGTGTCAATTGGGAGCAACTAGAAATTTGACATAGTTCACTTAAGTTTGTACATATAATTTGTCAGTCAAATGATGATCTGAATGATAGTGTGTTGCTGGACTCAACTGAGTCTGAGCTGACAGTACCCAAGAGCCAAGCTGTTCAGACTAAGGATTTTTTTTCGGAATAGACCTCAGCCAGCCAATTGTTCATCTATCACGGTTGCATGTTTATGAATGGTGTTACGGTTTACTACAGCTTAATAGACATTAGAGCTTTATGTTATTAACTTTCCTGAATCTGCTTATAAATTATAGAAAGGGTGAAACTGAAATAGAGTAGCTAGCATTGATTTTGTTGCATTTATGTTCATATTAGAGGTCTGTAGGTATTTCACTGGTGTTCCAATTCGCTCTCTTTACTATACTCTTCCCCAATGAAATACTCCAACACTCCCTTTGGGATGCAACTTATTGGCCTATAGAATACATGTTCATGGCACCTATTGTGTTTGCGCCTGCTGTCTTGTTGGTAAACTCTGACTATATCATCATTTCTAATGTGTTTTTTGTCTGCATCTGGTATTTGTTGCTCAAGTATAAGCATGTTTCCAATAGTTAAAATCATTTCTTGGTTTATGTCTGTGTAGATTGTTTTGTTCGCATAAACCTTCTGCTTGTTTGTTTCTTGGAGAATCTTCTGTGCTAATATTTTCTTACTTGTGGTCCACTACGATTGTTGAAAACTAGGCTTTTCTCTATCTGTTCTTCACTTTCGGATTCGTTTGTATGAAGCTTGGGTATCAGGGCATGTAGATTTCTGGGGAAATGTGAATATGCCTCCCCAAATATGTTTTGGAGCATTATGTTTGTGTGTTTGTGTAACTTAATGTCGCCGTGGTTATCACTATGCACATCCTCCCCCTTTGTGTTCCTTAGTTAGCATTGTTACTCGACGCTACTTGTGACATAATTGTCAAATATGTGAGTTCATGTAGTCATTGGCTCTTTCAGGTTTCAGTGAAAGAAATTTGCTATTTTCTGTTTTCTTACTCTCTTCAGCGCATCTGCTTTGCTTATATCTCCTTACACACTCATTATGTAGGTTGATTGACCTGAATCTTGCCAATGTATCTTAACGGGATTAGCTAGAATTGTACGAAGACACCTTTTTTTGTCTTGTCATCACACTGTGGCATGAACCTTCACCTCTTTACATTCTTGTATTGGTTTATTTATGACATTTATGGATTATCATTTTGTCTAGGTTGTTGAGAGTGGTGGCAAGAACATAGAGATTGCAGTGATGACACAAAAGGATGGTCTTCGCGAGCTCGAAGAGGCTGAAATTGATGAATATGTCGCCGAGATTGAAGCAGAGAAGGCTGCCGCCGAGGCTGCTAAGAAGGGTGCGGCAAAAGAGACCTGATTCATCATAATATTAGCTCATGCTCTCCTGTTCCTCAGGATGCCTTGTAATTTTATCGTTGTTTTAGAGGAATGCCTGGTTGTTTGTATGGATCGGATGTTTATTTGTGAATCAATCTGATGGAGCGGATGTTTATTTCTGACAAATCTGTTTGGATTAAATTTCCATGCTATGTGGGCAGTGACTTCGTGAACGATCTGAATTCTGAGGTTTACAAATGCTTTCACCCTGGTGCACTGAACTTGTTCAGTGATTTATGTGCTACTCTAGACCGTCAAAATGCCAAATATAAGGTCATTTGAGTTATCTTCGATGAACGTAATCTTGAATCGATATTCAGGTCAGCAAACTGCTTTTGCTGACCATATTTAGTATGGAGGTACATGAAAACTTATTTAAAACTTTCACAAACTTATTACTTGCTCTGGTTTTTAATTGAAGTCTTTCAGATAATATTTGTAGTTTAAAAATAAACGAAAAGTATTGTCCTAACGTTATCTAGAGGAGTAATTTTTTGGAAAAAGTCCTATTTGCCTCCCTCAACTCTGATAGGAAGTGCAACTTTTACCTCCAACTATAAAACCGGGTAGCCTGACTCCCTCAACTCCTTCTCTCATTTCAATTTACCTCCCTGGGCAGTATTGAGAGCGGTTTTGTCCGACGTGGCATTATGTGGGGCCCACATGTCAGTTGCCAGCTCATCTCTCTCCCTTTTTTCTCTTTCTTCCTGCCCAAAACTGGCATTTCATCGAACACAGAGCGTGCTATCTCTCTTCCTCTACGCCTGGCGAGGCGACGCCTCCCCGTGCCGGCGTGCCCTCCTCTCCTTTGTCGGCGTGCCCTCCCTCCCTTCGCCCAGCGATGCGCCGCCGCTGGCCACATCGAGGTGTGCGTGCGAGCCGCCGCCGCTGTGCCTTCCCGCTCCTCTTCGTCGCCGCAGGCTGCCGCCAGGCGCGCGCGAGCCACACCTTCCCGCTCCTCTTCATGCAACGCCCTCTTCCCCTTTGATAGCGCTGTCGTTGGCCGCCGCCAGGCGCCCGCTCGAGCTGCCGCAGCCGCGCCTCTGTGTCGCCCTGCTCCCCTTTGCTGGCGCTGCTTCCCTCCCACCCCCTCCCCTCCTCGCCCAACGCTGCGCCGCCGCGGACCGCCCTGACGACGATACCCGCTAGCGCACCGCCCACGCATGGCTGCGACGCCGCCAAGCTCCACACGAACTCCACCCGAGACCTCGGTTAGCCAACCCCGTGGCGCGCTGCCCGTTCCCATGTCACACCACGTTGCCAGCGCGTGGCGCGAGCTCGGCCAACTGCGCAGGCTTGCGCGTGGCCTGTGAGCTCGGCCAGCAGTGCTGCACGCCAGCACGCCAGGAGCTGAGGCCATAAGACATTTTCATTTCCTCTGTTTCGTTTGTTTCTATGTTCTCTCTTCTCAGCAACTTCGTGTTGATTGAAGCAATCGTATGAAGCAGGGAAATGAATTATGGAACCAATCGACTGAAGCAGGGGAATGGATGGCTATTGAGGTGGAATTTGGACAATAAAGATCAGTGCTTTGACTGGAGGGTATTGTTGGAGCATGGCGAGCGGCGGACGGGGAGCATGGTGGCGCGGACGTGCACGCGTGGTCAGGGAGTCGTTGCCACGATGACGGTGCCTTAGGCCCATGGCTTGTCTATGGAGGAGATGAATGCAGCAGCCATGGTTACGATCATGGCTGGGCGGTTGGTGCTCGTGAGCCGCACGCAAGGTGTTCGATGGAATGTCCAAGAGAGTGAAATAAAGAGAGGGAGAGATGAGCTGACATGGCAACTGACATGTGGGCCCCACATAAGGCCACGTCGGACAAAACCGTTCTCAATACCGCCCAGGAGGTAAATTGAAGTGAGAGAAGGAGTTGAGAGAGTCAGGCTACCCGGTTTTGTAATTGGAGGTAAAAGTTGCACCTTCTGTAAGAGTTGAGGGAGGTAAATAGGATTTTTTCCTAATTTTTTCAGTACGGAAAATGGGCCCTAAAGAGATAGGTCGCTAGTGGATGGATACGCAGCCCATCTGTCAAGTACGGCCCGTTAGGGCCCTTAAACCCTAGAGGAAGAATGAACTGAATGCCCCCTGCTCTCCTCGGCCCCGCCTCTCTCTTCCCCCGCCGCCTCCACCTCCTCCGGCCACCGTTGGCCGCCTGCTTGTCATGGCTGCGGCGGCGCCGGCCTTCACCGGCAACCTGAAGGTGAGGTCCTTCCCTATGATGTGATTTGTACGATAATTCCAACCTTAGGATCGTAAGATCTAGCCGGCACTGCTTCCTCCGGCGTTGAGGAATGGCGCGTCACAGGCAACCGTGTTTTTCTCCTCTGGTGGAGCTCTCCTGTCCGTGCTCTCCTCAGGAGGTCCTCCAGCCTCGCCCCTGTACTTCGCCATGGCGCCCCATACCACGTCGCCACGCTGGTGACTTTGCACGTTGCCGTCCATCACCTGCAAGCGCTCTAATTAGATGCTCTAAGACTACTGTTTTTTTTTTTTTTTGAGGGCATGCTCTAAGACTACTGTTGGTCCGAAAGTTTTAGATGCTCTAGAATCCTTAGTAGCAGTGGCAGAGAGATAGAACAGGGGATATGTAGAGAGGGTGAGAAGGAAGAAGAGAAAAGGGCTACCATGGCCAGGACAAAGTTCTTGTCCGATGCCAATGCCATTCTGGTCTAGCCAGATGCGTTGTGAGAGAGAGGAGGAAGATAGTTGTATATTTTTTGGATACATTCTTCCATTTCACTGCCATAGGTATTGTTTCCACCCTTATGAGGTTCTAAATTTGTGTGAACTAAACTGCACAATCATTGTCCTAGGTCTCAGTTTTGACTATAGTTTCAAGTTTCATTGAATTTTAGATTTTGTATGAACTGTGGTGAAGAGAGGGATGAAACGGTACATCGATGCTGGTGGTTACATCTTTGTATATAGGTCTTCCTTTGCTAGCTATTTTACGATTTTGTATTATTGTATTTGTGATGATCCTGCCACTGAATACTTACAACATTTTAATATTGCACTGACAGGATGCTGCAGTAATTAAGTGGCTATTTTTCCGTTCTTTCAGTATGTTGTGGCAAGAAAATATTTTATAGTTATTGATTATTGTACAATTGTGTGTATGTTTTCCCTTGTTTCGTTTTTTTCCCCCTTCTCTCTTCACCTGAAGAATGGAAGATTTATGCAATTAAAATTCCGAATCGATCTTTTTCTGAACCTGCACCCTCCATGTCAAGTACAAGAACTTACAGTTGTTTACTGTTTGAAATGTGTAGAAAGCACTTGCAGGCCTGAGAAGGATCAATTTAGACGGATTACGATGGCGTGTATTTGACGCAAAGGGTCAGGTTAGGATTCTTCTGATGGTTTCAGTTGCAAGGTTGAACTCATCTTTAAAAAAAGTCGTGTGGTAAGCTGATTTGTGTTTGATAGGTGCTTGGACGGTTGGCATCACAAATAGCTGTTGTGCTTCAAGGCAAGGATAAACCGACCTATGCACCACATGTGGAAAATGGAGACATGTGCATTGTACTCAATGCAAAGGATATCAGCATTACTGGAAGGAAAATGACCGATAAGATTTACTACTGGCATACTGGGTTAGTGTGTCCTTGCAGAAATTGTTGAATGCCTTATTTATTCAAAAAGCTATTATTAACTTCCTTTAGATATATGTTTCCCCACCAATAGGTATATTGGGCATCTGAAGGAAAGAAGGCTCAAGGACCAGATGGAGAGAGACCCAACTGAAGTGATTCGCAAAGCTGTCATGCGCATGCTTCCCCGTAACAGACTGCGTGATGTAAGTGAAACTTCACTGCTCTTCTATATCGCAATCCAGGGTTAGACATGAGCTGATTTGTTTCTTAGGTTAAACACATGATTGATAATGCTAGCTTTAGATGCTGTTGTAATGACTATTATATACATTATTACTCCGGTTCTTTTATGTATTAACTACAGCAAGTGATGATCATAATTTATCAGTCATTGAGCCATGAGATTGTAGTTTATAAAAAAAATCTTATTTCTTTTCTTCATTAAACTAATGACTGCTAGGAGAGAACCTTATTTGTCCCTTATCTGTACTGTCACTCCTGGGCTATTAAGTTTGTTCATTCAGTGCAGTGCTGAACTTAGCTGATCTGAACAATGATTTGTCAATTATTGTTTATGAAATGTCATAACCACTGCTAAAATGGAATATGGAGATTATGACTTATAAGCCAGAACTACATCTGCTGATGAACGAATTTGTTAGCATATCATCACTTAATTATCTTTTCCTGGATACTGTTACAAGGCCGGGGTTTCGTATGAAGTTGTGACATTGTGTAATGATGTCCTGTATATATCAGAACGTTGTATAGTTTAAGATATCATGCCTGGTTTTCTTATAATTTACGCTGGTAGAATCAAGGAGCTTCTTATGATCTTCGCTATAATATTTTATACTGGTCTGAACCTCCAGGACAGGGATCGCAAATTGAGGATATTTTCTGGAAATGAGCACCCGTTTCATGATCGCCCTCTTGAACCTTTTGTGATGCCACCAAGGCAAGTGCGCGAGATGCGACCCCGTGCAAGGCGTGCTTTGATAAGGGCACAGAAAAAAGAGCAGGCAAACAGGGCAGCAGCGGAATCAGCCAAGGATGAAGAAGATGGTAAGACGGGCAAAGCTGAGGTCACTGTGTAGGCACCTTCCGATGTGTATTTGCATAATGCAAATCTCAAGATACTGCTTTTGGAGTATGTTTGTTCTTTTGACATGTAACTTATCGAATTGAATAGGCAGTAGAACTTGCAATCAAGTAAAACTTCTTGTGAATTTCTCTTGCATCTTATTACTGCTTGTAACTCAAACATTGCCTAGCATTTTCCTCTCAGAAAAATAAAGTTCTCTTCAGCTTTGACCGCTTTCTGCTCTCGTAGTACAGAACTTTGCTGGAGTGAAAACTCGCAGAAACTTGCAACACTTAGATCAATATTCAGGCACTCATGTCTGGAGGCTAGAATACAGCAGTTTAATCAGTTTGACTGGCTACTGTTCTCAGAACTGTTTTTACCATTTGCACACAAATTGGCAATTGCGAAGCTTGTACGAACGGGCAGACAAAATCACCGGCAGAGGCAAATCCTCTAGGCCATGCTGAGGCTCAGTCGATCCCTGGGATCGTATTTGGGCCGAGTGTTGAGTTTGAGCTGCAGGCCGAGACTCTCATGTCTCTTTTCTTTTTCTTTTTTTTCTTTTTTTTTGAGCACGACTCTCATGTCTCATGTCACCGTATACGGGATATTTGGGATTTTTTTTTGAAAAAAAATTCCCAAATATCCCGTATACGGTGGGCTGAGTCTTGTACTAGCAGCCCAGTTTGCTTCTTTTTATTTTCTGATGATATGGTGAGCTTTAATATACAAGCAGCAGGAAGCATGATCCAGTGGGCAACTTGGATGTGCCACGCTGGCATGCCATGGCGCTGTTGCTGTCACCCACAAACAGAGTGCCTGAAAAAGAGAAACCCGGATAGAAACGGGAGCACGCCAGGAAAAGGAGCTTAAAAACAGAAAAACAGCCGAAAGCAAGCGGCCAAATTTGACCGATCGAAGTTGATCACTGTAACAGTGGTGGTGTGATGCATGATGCAGTGCTCGCAGTTATTGTGGGCTATAAGTACTCTCCCCACTTCAGTTAGTGTGTTATAAAGTCCATGGTTCCGGATAAGACATCAGGGTATTGTGGGCTCTGCAGGGCCCCATATGTGGCCGGAAAGGGCCCACGGTGACCAAACAACCATCACCCACTCTCATGTCACCGCCTGGGCCGGGCCCCATGCCTGCGAGAACGAGACAAGAAGCAGAAAGGGAAAGTGCAAGCCGGCAGCTACCCAATCCAGCTTGTCCTTACTGATTGGCACATGATAACAACACTGTCAATTTCACACTTTCACTTGCCAACAAACCATACACCGGCGTACATTTTCAAAATTTCAGACCTTACTACGAGAACTCGTGACGCTTGATTATTCAGTTCTCACTGGTCAAATCAAAACCGAAATATATATTTCAATTTTTGTTGGAGAAACGAAAGCCGGTCACTTCTCCTGCTCTCCAGTATATATAAGATAGTCTGAGATCAGATTGACGTCCCAATTAACAAGACTTCTCAGTTCTCATGTGAAAGGCAATCATCTAGGCAACAAGTGTTAAAAATGCCTGACGGGGAAGCTTCAGAACAAAATGTTTCTGACCAACGGATGCAGATAGGTATAGCAAACGGAAGCGGAAGAAAAAAGGGTGCAACTTTACGGCGGTGACTAGGCAGAGATAAGCTTGCTTGTCACTTTCCTTGCTCCAATCTCTACTCCAGCCAGAGAGGATAAGGAGGAGAAGAGCCCCAAGTGAGCTACTAGCTTGTGTGCTTGTGCGTGTGCACAAACATCTGCTTCCAATTCCAAATTGGAAGATGATGCCAAGTGGTTGCCATCGTTGCAAAGCCCCTGTCTGCATCGCCAATGGGATGGACATATAGAGCTGTGCGTTTTAGTTGGTGGAGACGATATGTCCAACAAATTGTATAGGTGAATATATCAAGTAGTGAACTTGCTTGTCAACATGGAAAGTGAGCACCAAACTTATTCGACAAAGGACACAGCCGTTATGCAGTCCGTGCCAATCCAATTTTACTGCGTGTACTAGTACAAGTATCAGATCGAGTTAAAAACTGTCAAGAAAAGTTCACCCAGATGAACAACAATGTGAAATTAGCAGATGCCTGATCAAAGAACCCAGCTGCAACTGCGAACCACCCGATTCTAAGAGGTCGTGATGTGCCAAATCCTTGCATGTTTCCGTCACCTTTACTACCAAACGAGAGGTACAGTGATTGATCGCAACATTGGGCAGCGACAGCCCTGGAGAATGTCCTCGTCGCCGCAGAAATTGGGAGCACTGGACTTTTAATTTGCGGGCTCCACCAGCCCACCAGATTCTACCCGCGATTCGTCTCCGATTTGATGGCTCCATCTCTCAAACTTTCTTGTATGCAAATCAGGGCATCTTTGTCACTGCAGCATACGACTAGTACGGTTTCTGATCACGGATTTGCGTTGCTAAATTTGCAGTTGGGCAGTCCAATCGAATTGATGAATCTTGTCATCTACCAACAACTTCCCGTTTTATAGCAGTAGCAATTGTCTCCTGGTCTCCAGAATCGGCTGGTGAGTGTTCTTTTAGTATATCGTCGACACGAGATAAACGATGACTTAGTCCACGTTAAACTATTTTCTAATTTGGTGTGTTCTCTGTTAGTTAGGCAGGGATTGGACGGATCGATGGGTAGTGATTTTACGGATGAGGAGGAGGAGAAAACTTGAGGAAAGCCCGTGACAACCAACCACCGCTATAATCCAGGAAGAACAGACGTAGAGGGGTTTGATTGGCGCCGTACTGTTCAGAGGTCTGTCCGTAGAGTACTACCAAAACACTAGGGGATCAAGAAGGCGCCATATGGATGTCTGCGTCATACTTGACCGGCAGTCTCATGGACAAATAGTACAATCTTGATTAACATGCCTCGAGATTTAGGGGGCGTTTGTAACAAAGGAAATTCAAAGGAATTTTGAAGGAATTCGTTCTTCTCGAAAGGAATCTCAACGACGTGTTTGGAACAAAGGAATTGTGCTTTCCGTTCCTGAGGAAAGGAAAGGAACCCACGGGTGTGCATTTCACAGGAAATAAATCCTTCACTCCGATTCAAGGGAAAGAATCTTCGCTTGCTCTCGCTCTCTCCCTCGGCTCCTCGCTTCTCTCCCACCATGGATTTGTCGCTAATCCTTGGAGATAATCAATCTGGTGGTGCGAAGAAATTGAAACATCTCTGGACGGCGAAATAACAATCCGCCTCTCGCTTCCTTCGCCTCCATCGAGAGTTACAAGCACGTTCTGCATCTGCAAATAGCATCGGCTGCTTCAACACTGATGATGGCCGATCAAGTGACGACTTGTCTCATGATCATCTATTTAACCTTTGTCAGGTTTCTTGCATAGTGAGTGATCCAGACTTGTCTGTGATATGGAAATTGTCCCCGGTGAAATGCAGAATTCCGTTCTGAGTAATGCGGGCAACAGAGGAGCTTTTTTTTTTTTTTGAGGTAAGGGCAACAGAGGAGCTGAAAGTAACATGATGACGAAGAAATCGGAATTTCTGAAACAAAGCGCCCGGGAAAACGTGGAACCTTCTGCTGCCTACCAACGTCCACGGAAAATTGGCGATAGGCTAGATTGACTGGGAAAAATGTGCTCGCACGGTTTACAAACCGGCCGATCACTGCTAGTCAAGGAGAGAGTCAAGGAGCCGTTCCATTCGTCATGGATCATTACGAACCTTTTCTGCCCTCGTCGCGAATCTCTGAAGTTCAGTGCATCCTTTTCTCTTTCACGGATCTCGAGGGCACCGAGAGCCATGCTAAGCCTAATCTGAGAAGAAAAAACAATTGGCAACATGGCAAGAGACAGTGACCGCACAATTCCATGGTTGGATACTTGATCAACAGGCTACACAGACAAGATCACTCGCCTACCAAACACTTGCAAGTCGTGTTGCATTTCAGCAACCAAAGGCTTCACCTTTCCCTGTCATGCGCCCCTTCAAGCCATCCGTTTACCGGCATCTAAGCTTCCTGTCCTTTGAATAATTCCAGCAGCATGCATGTGGTTTCGGAAGAACAATTCCAGCATAATACTGTACTGGGCATGCCTACAAAGACAGGCACCACGAGTAGTCGAGTAGGCTGTACTAGTAAATTTGAAAAAGGAACAGCTGCGGTACGTCAGCAGCCGAATTCGGTAACCAGTTGCGCGTAAACTATGATCAGACCTACGGTTTAGCCAGTGATTTAAGAGGCGATAGTTGGTTACCAATTTGGCAAGAAAACGGTTTGAAGTGTGCAGGTTCAGCGTAGCTGAATCGGGGTGAGTGGACGGAAGTGGAAACCACCGTTCAGAATTCCGGAAGCAGCAACTTGTAGCGCGCAGAAGATTTTGCGAGATGGGGAACTGAATCATTGTCGTCTAATTGTATTTGGCACCTTGTACCTTCTTTTGACCTACTGTATTGTGTCATATATATACATATGTTATATGTATATATTTTCTGTCATGAAAAGAGACCACGATCCAGCCACCCAGGGTACGCTGAAGCGGCCACGTACTCGTTGCGTCGAAAATGTTGTATAGTACGCCATGATAAGGCACTGATGATAGATCAGTGTGGAAGAATCTTAGAAAATTATGCCATCGCAGCAAAGATCGATGAGAGAGGTGGATTGCAAAATCATAAATAAACTCTCATTTTGGAAGCCGAGAGAACATCAATCTCGTAACACAGGTCCTGAGGTGCAGACTGCTGCTTGGGTTTCGCCTGCTCGACGAAGGGAAGGAGCAAGTTCAGTCACATGCCGTCCGTACCTAGCCTTACAAGTTAAGCATGTCCTGATTTGGAAGGTGCACGTCAGTGTTTGTCATGTCGGCAACCGATCTAAATTAATGACAGGTGTCGACCCGTCCAATCCTTTCGGGTACTTCTGGATCGTCATGGCCGTCCGCCACGACACGACCTCCCCATATCTGTCCTTCCGTCCAGCATCCATGGCGGCATCTATCTCATGCACGAAGCTCTCCAAACAGCTACTTCATCCGTTTTTAATTATATAACACCGTTAACTTTTTCCGTTACTTTGACTCTTCGTCTTATTCATAAATATTTATATAAATAGCTAAATGTATAAGTTAATCTTAAAGTGTTTTTAATGATAAATCTAACAATAGACATTTTACATTAAGCAACTAATTATTTTCACATATATTATTAGTCAAAGTTCAAAAAAAAATCAACGGTGTCATATAATTAAAAACGGAAGGAGTATGAAGAACAGGCCAAAGAAAAGAAAAACGGACAAGAAAGGATCACAACGGCACGTAGCCAATGCCGTGACTCACCAGTTTGTACTTCTTTGCAAAGCAGTTGGCGCCATATTTGATAGTATATTGGTCGCAAGGTTTACGTGAAGTGCCATCTGACGTTCATCTGGTTGGTTCGATGCCCTCACAAAACAAAGGTTTTAGCAGAGGAAAAAGGCAGCAACAGATTCTATAAATGCAGTCCTATCCCAGGGTACCCATCGCGACGTCCATTCATGGCGGGGGAGTGCGGCTCAAAGCGGCGCCTGCCTCGAGCAACTTGACGCCGCCCAAAGCCGCTGCTTTTTTCAAGTCTTGCAATCGCATCTCCTCCTCATCACCACCAGGGGGCAAGTTGCCACCGCCTTGGCGACGTCAGAAAGGGAAAAGCTTCACCTAACCTAACCGGCCGGAGATACTGTTCTGTTGTTCCCTGGTTGTCCTGTCTCTCATGACCAATCGAAACAGCAGCCCATCAGTGTTTTTCTTTCTTTTTGCGGCTGCTTTTCAAACGTACGGTCACCCAATCTCTAGTGTTCAGAAAACAGAGGATCGATCTAGTGGTAGTAGTAGTACTATTAAGAAACAGAGGACGCAGTGTTGAACAGAGGATTGATGGCAATGTTCATCAGAAAACAAAGGACGCAGTGGTCATCAGAAAACAGAGTTGCGAACAATCAGAAAACCAGAGTTCACAGGAAACGTTGAGGAGACTGAAAAATTTACATGAACCTAGCTACTTATCATCACAATAGTAGTAAGTAGTATTGCTGATCCGATATCAGTTTTTCAGACAGTAATTTACACAAAATGGAAGAGACTTGAGAGAGCAGGGGGAGGATCCTCGACTAACTCGAGGGAGCCACTGATATCCTCGCCGTTTTGGCTCTCTGCTTCTCATCCTCTACTATCCTCCTAAATCCTAATAAAAAGACACTAGTAAACCAACTAACCGCCTATATTCATGTAATTAAACAGCAACAGAAAGGCCAAGAACACAAAAAGAAAAGGCTGCTCATTTCATTTCGTTTAGTTTCACTTCATTTCGAGGCCTCTGAAGTCGAGCATGCCGATTCTGAGCCCCAGGAAGTGGTTGTTGCTGCAGTTGCAGTCCATCGCTCCCTTGTTGGTGAGGCCCAGGCTGCAGCCGAAGCAGAGGCGTCCGCCGTGGCCACCATGGCCGCCCTGGAGTTTAACGACGGGCTTGATGTCCTCTTCCTCTTCTTCTTCCTTGAACGGTGACGGCGGGCTGATGCAGAGGTCCAGGTTGAGGTCGGGGCACCTGGGCGTCGCCTTCTTCACAACCTGAGTGGTGGTGATGGCGGCGGTGATGCCGTCACCCCCGGCGGCCTTGGTATCAACGTTGATGGGTCGATGCGTGACGGGGTCGATGCCCATGTTGACGAGCTTGCGTCGGAGGTGGGTGTTCCAGTAGTTCTTGATCTCGTTGTCCGTCCTCCCCGGGAGCCGCGCGGCGATGAGGGACCACTTGTTCCCCAGCACGGCGTGGAGCTTGACGATGAGGGCGTCCTCGTCGGGCGTGAAGTTGCCGCGCTTGAGGTCGGGGCGGAGGTAGTTGATCCACCGGAGGCGGCAGCTCTTGCCGCACCGGAGAAGGCCCGCCGCCCGGGGCAGCGAGCGCCAGCAGCCTTCGCCGTGCGCCTTGATGTAGGCGACCAGGCGCTCGTCCTCCTCCTTGGTCCACGCGCCCTTGTTCGTGTGCGCCTTCTCGCAGCACGGCGACCGGCCCATCCTTTCTTTCCTCTACGTCTCTCGATGATCTCCTCTCAGGGTCAGGGTGCTCTGTTCTTGTGTTCTGGCTGGCTGACGTACCAGTGGTGGTGTGGTTGGGAGCTGGGACGGCGGCGAGTGGATGGATTGGATTGGTGGAGGCAGGGCAGGAGAGGCAAAAGCGGCGGGCGGTTCGCGCGCGGGGTCTGGGTTTTATAGGCGGTTGAGGTTGCGCGGGAGGAGGAGGTGAGCCGAGCTGGTGGGTGATCCGGTAGTGGTTGGTTAGCCGAGCCGAGCCGGGTTAATTGAGGAGAGTTGCTGGTGGTAGGCAGGCAAGAGAAGAGGAGAGGTGGACGTGACGGCGTGAGGACACGACCGCGGACCTGGCCTGACCGCATCCCTTCCCGGCGGCCGCGCGCGTTTCCCGTGCGCGGCCACGTCGGGATCAGCCAGCACCGTCGTTGGGGTACTCGACTCGAGGTAGGTGCAAAGTGAGGAGGAGGTGAGGCAAACAAAGGCTAGGAGAGGCAGAGGCCAAGGACTATAGGACTGCGCTGCGGCGCGCCCGTGAGACGGTGGCATGTGTGGCCGGAAGGCGGCGACGCGCGGATGGCGGAGCTTCCTTTCCGCCGGTTCTCGTGTCTCTCTCGCCTCTCTCGATTCCCTTATTTTTACCCAGTCTAATGTTTATGTCACGTTCAAAAGTGTTGTGAGCACTTGCCCGGAGCAGCCGAGCCCCTATTCCTGACCAGACAAAAACCAGAGCAGCGTTTTCCTCAGTGAGTTTTCTCACGCGAAGTTTTTAACGAGGCAACAACAGGTACAACTCACCTCACCACGTAGGTTTAACTACCGGCTCCTTAATGACGGTAGGTTTCATAACACTCCTCTTTCGACGAAATACGGCGTCATGCATATGTCTCGTTAAAACCTCCCCTCAAGACCAGTGGGAAAAGAAGTACTCCCTTCGTTTTAAAATATATGCAGTTTTAGGTTTCGACACGGTAACTAAGAAGGTGTGCAAAAGGTAATGGACACAGAAAACAATAAGAAATGAAAGAGAAAAAAGATAGAGATAGACACAGTAAATAATGTACTGAGAAATGAAAGAGTTGCATTAGAAACCTAGAACTACTTATATTTTGGCAAAAATTTTGAATGCTAGAACTACCTATAATTTGAAACAGAGAGAGTAGAAGAAAAGAGTAACCTCTAAAAGTTAGCCAGCCATTCATCCTCACATGTCTGTGTTTATCTACTTGTGTTATGTGTATGAGTGCATGAGTGATTTGTGAACCGATTAGGTGTTTCATCACAACATAAACATCTACTTTAGTGATTTAGGCATGATAGACATTGGGAATATATGTGTTACTACGATATACACTTCTGCCACGGCAATGATCCGTAGATCAATTTTTTTTCGAACAATCCGTAGATCAATTTAAATAGGCAAGACATCAAGACATTGGTAAAGATGATCATCAGTAGAATTCTAGTTAAGTTATCATAGGTGACATATAGCTTTAGACTAGTTTGACACTTGACAAACTATGGAACAAATTAAGACACTTGTTCGGTATAATATGCATAAGTAAATTAGGCATGAGGTTCTAAATCAGCATGAAGGTGTAATTTTTCATTTACTTTTATCGTTTGATTTATGCTTTAAAGATTCAATCATGAAGAGATCTAAAAATAGAATTCTCACAAAATAGAGATCAATGGAGTTACATTTGGGATACACACCTCTTCTTTTCATCATCTAAAGTATACAAAAGAAGAATGATTGGTCATATATAGCTTCACCCATCAATACATTGGCTATGGCAGTTTTGTTGCCAAATGAAACTATCTTTCTGAGGTGTTCATTTACCAGAAACTGTTGGGCTTCGATTGGTCTACAAGTACCAATGATATCAAATCCAAAGAGGGGTGTTGCAAGACTGAAAAGACAACTCCCAATACCATTCTTCACGGAGATAATCATTTTGATGACTTAGATCATTTGGACAACTCGCAATGATTGGATTTTCAATGGCAATGATCCAACGGTACAAGCCTTGCAAAGATAAATTTAGAAGAGAATTCGCAGTGGTTATTCATCGTGCGAAGCCTAGATATCTTTCACAAATAAAAGAATGGAGAACTTTTACGGTGCACCCAAATCAATATGGGCCGTCCATTTTCTAAAATCTGACCGTTCAGATGCATCTATACTACTTTAAAATCCCCACGGTAGTATGGTAGTATTTTAAAGTGGTATATGGAGTACATGGGTATTATTGGAAAAATAAAATCATGGCACCTCAGTAATTTCTTAAATCTAAAAGAAAAATAGGCAATGTGTTAAATTTGTTTCCCCAATCAGATCGATCCTTGCGTGTTCAGTTCTAATCTGTTCTCGCTCTTCGTCCTCCTTTCGTCGGCTCCAGGCGCAGAGCAACGAATTTAACGGCGGCTCCATTGATCCCGGCAGCTGGGCCGAGAATTTGTCAACAGTGCGACGCATCCTTGTGGATTCAGGATTTGACGCCTCCCTATTCACAGCTAGGAAGGTGGTGGCGGCGCATCAGATTAGGGCCTGAACGAGTTTAATTTGTTTATAGCTACATAATTCAAGTTTGTGGCACGTCAATTAACAGAACATAGTGTTGCCTAGAACACAGGACTTGATGCAAAAGCGCATGCATTTGCAGATTTGGCACATCGACTCGCCTGATCTCATGTTCTGAATAGAAAGGTTCTTGAGCCACATGAACACCTAATCTCCACGTTGCATTGTCTGTCTAGCGACCGATTCAACAATCGAAATCGTGAAGGTGATGGCTTCAATTCGCAGCTGCAAGGAATTTCGAGGGACGAGGATTCACCCGCAGGTCGAAACTGAAGATGAAGAATGATTCAGCGGCACGGGTTCTTAATCAGCGTCGACTGCACCTCTGGCGGCGAGCCATGTCCATTTTTCGCACCGGCGGCAGTGAAGGATCCATCCACGTTTCAATCTAACTAATCACATAACGAGGCTTGGCGGCGGCTGTTCGTCCCAAAAAATTGGATTGGCACCACCACGCAAACAGATAGGCGACAAACCGGTGGGAGACTCCCAAGACACCTCGTCGCCTCTTGATCGGCGGCGGCTTGGCGTGCAGGTCCTCCGGCTGCGGCGGCGGCCGTGCATCTCCGTTTGTTTTCCGTGAAGATTCAATGTGACGATTGTATCGCAGTGGTAATCTCGTAATAAGGTTCATTATTAGAACAATTACAATAATACCCACCAAAATAAATGGTCAGATTTAACTTATACTACTTCGTCTCTTAAGTGGTATGGTGCACCATAAAGTTTCTCAAAGAATGGCTACAAGCCTTAGCATAGCTTTCTTTCTTTCTTTCTTGTTTTTGAATACTCTTGAGTTTGTTTCATGTACTCTTAACTTCTTTGAATTTTCTATAATATAATCAGTAGGGGACTTTACCCTCCTGTTACATCAAAAAAAAAAAAAAATCGTGAAGAGAGCTCTGTTCGCTGCAGACCCAAAGACGAAGCAATGTTTGCTGCAGCCACAACTGTCACGGTCCGGAATGGGTGCACGGGCACGGCCAAGCACCAGCCAAAACTATTCTGAACAGCAAGAAAATGAAGCGCTCGGTGGCCGAGGCGCTGCAACGAAAATTAGATCAGAGACATCATGCATAACCTCACTGTACAATTGATTGAGGAATACGTGCAACTATCTACCCAGTCTAATGTTTGTGTCACGTTCAAGAGTGTTTTGAGAACCTGCCCAGAGCAGCTGAGCCCCTGACCAGACCAAAACCAGAGCAGCGTTCCTCTGTTCCACAAAGCACTCTGTTTCGGTGTGCCAATGCAAATCCATGTGCCCATAGAAAAATACCACACGCCGCACTATAATCTTGGACCAATTTATGATTTCTGGTTGTTTATTACTGCCTACTACATACCGTGCACAATGACCAGGTTTAAGTATCGTTATTATGACCGCATTTAGCACGGGCTAACAACACGTGAGTTTGACACTTCATACCCGCCCCGCCCAGTTCGTTTTTTTGTCCAACCGGTGCCGGGCACTGCCGTTCAATTTATGAATGAATGTTGCGACGCACGCCACGTCAGCACGAAATGTTGTTATCCAAACAAAACAGAATTCGAATCAGATCTTTACTCGACACAGATTTTCATTCATGTTCGTCTATCTGGTCAGCACTAAATTAAGAAAGCCCACCCCACCAAACTCTTTCTTCGTCATTACAAGGGGCCAGTTTCCACCAAACCCCTTTTAAATTTCCACACGTTTAGTTTCCTCGTCATTCATGTGTTTTCGTTGCAACGTTGCCCGTACAAGTTAATCTTCTAGGTGGTGTTGCGTGAGGCCAACAACTACTTCTTCTCGGCACATGTTTTGCGTAACATCGTTGGCAGTAGTGTAAGTAGATGTTTGGTAGGACAACAATTGATGGTTCTGAAACTACTTTCATAACAGCACTCACCAATGTCTGTCACCATCCTTACTCCTTGTCCTTGGGACTTCTTCAACATCTGGACAAAACCTGCTTTGGTCTGTAAAATGGGAATCGTCCTGGCTAGGTGTTTTGTACAAACAAATCGTGACCATTATGCTTAACAGTGGAACAAAATGTGCCATAGCTTAGTGCTAGCGGCTATGACCATGGACCATTTCGATCGCTGCTGCGTCAGGGACGGCGGCCTATCCAGATCACCTCGACCTGCGCCGGTGTTCAGCTACTCCTGCGCTTGCACCACAGAACGTTCGAAGCTTCCCAACACATTCTTCCCCACGCATACAGGCAACAGGCTTCCCATGTCTCAGGTCTTAGGTCTGGTCCTCACCAACAGGACTTCAAACCAAAACTGTTTCAATCACACATTCCAAAACCACGACCTTGAAAATTCAGACTTACGATCAGTAAGAGTTAAAGATGATGAACTGGTGTCCATGTCCTGGGATATTGGTGGTGGCGGTCGCCTACTTCCAAATACCAGACTTTGACAGCGTCTGAAACTGTATTGACAATCTATGGTGGAGTCTCCAGAGAACCATGTCTTAGGTAGTTTCAAAACAGAGGCTTATTCGCAAGTCAACATAAACTTGATGATTGTTGATAGATTCCTCCTTTTTATCGTATGCCATTGACTTGGTATTTTTAACTGCAGAAGAATTCTTTGAAACCAGTATAAAATAGTTGTAGCAGCCCCGTATGACGTTTATCCAGGGCCGGATCTTTAGGGGTTGTTTGGCACAGCTTCTTGCCCAGCTTATTGCAACTGTGCGTCTACTGTTGCTACAGTATTTTCACTGTTTACGAAGCCAGAAATTGGAGAAGCCGAAGAAGCAGGTGTCTTGGGCTTTTTTCAGCTTAATTTACTGTAGCAACAGTGTGTTGTCAGAATGAGCCGCAGCTGAAGCCGTTGGTTGCCAAACACACCCTTATAGTCAGGTACTCTGGTTGGTGAGCCGGTGTTCATGAGAGTTTAGTCTTTATAGCTCTGATGTTTATAATGGAACTCACGGTATGATGCTAAGCACGGCATTATTTTTGCACGTGTCGACTATCCTTGGTGTAACTACTATTGACCAACTCCTCATGAGCTATAGTGCACACATCCTTCAAATATATTCATTATCAGGTGTTGTAATTCCCTGTCGGTTGCATCATGTGATTGGTACTAAAAATGTATAAAAAGGGAAACTACGGGCACGATACCCTGCTTTGTATGGAGGAAACAATTTCAGGCAAAACAATGCACGCAGCTATCGATTAATTTATCAGAAAGGTTTGGTCAAGCATCCTGATATAGCACTGCCTTAGTTTGCACGAGCCAGACATATTCTGCAAAAAAACCATGAGCAGCCGCAGCGTGCCAGGGTTTCATGAGAGTTTAGTGGTTTAGGCATGAGAGGCATTGGGACCGTATGTGTTACTGAAACGGCAATAACCCCGCGTCGGCTACCATAGCCGTAATCTGCTAAAAACCAGGAGCCAGCCATAATCTGCTAAAAACCTGGAGCAGCCGTAGTGTGCAGGGACTTAAATGCATATCAGGTTCTTCATACGATCCATTGGTTGCACATGTTTTCTATCATCCATTTTAAATAATTGCTCCAATTGTTAATATATGTAAGGAAACATACAAAATCCACACCTTGAAGTTGCATAAACTGTAAAACACAGTCAAGGTTTTGAATGCAAAAGATGAGTAACTTCTGTTGTTCAATGTTTGTGCATGGTAGCACAACCCAACAAGTAATCCTATGACAGGTCAATTTTACTTCAGGATGGTTGAATAGCTTCATATCTTTGAAAACAGTTGCTACGTCAGCACTATCTGCTATAACAGCATTTTAGCAATGTCTGCTATAACAGCATGCCAGTAGACACCACTGTAGGCTAGTATTTAACATTGTTTCGAAGAGAACAGATTATGCGCATCACAAGACAGTATGAAAACGGTAAAGAGCAGTTTATGTGATGATAAAATTTATTCTCTATTCCACGCAGATGTTTGAAATGTATTCAAGTACATGATACACAGACTGCAGGTAACTTCAATAGTAGGCTATGCCATCTCCACATAATTGCTATGGAGAATGTCCGCAAGAATTATTTCTGTGGTAATGCTGCAGTACTTTATTACTAGGATTTTGTTATTTGATCTTGAGATACTAAGTGACTCCATACAACTAAGAACTTAGCAATCTACTTGGCCTTCCTGGAAGCCTCGTAAAGGTAGCCCACAATAACGACCGCTGCAGCAACAGCTACCCCGATGGCACTCTGTGCAAGCACAACACCAGTTGGAAGCTCTGGTTTTGCAGGGCCACTGCTGCGAATGAATCCAAGCTCAGATAGTTTCTTGTGCGATTCAGCATAGTCTTTGAAGAAGGCATCTTCATCCTACAGTTTGAACAAAGACATGGTTATGAATCAGGGGGTCTGATCCTTGTGTTTACATTGTAATAAAGAATATCACAAGTTCTGTTCACCTTTGCATAAAGCTCCACATAGCGCCTAAATTCAGGATCTGTCAACAGTGCCTTATCAGTAGGGAGCTGTAAAAGTCCCTCTGATTCCCCCTTCAGCATCTCACTGCAGTGGTATCAAAATTAGTTTACACTGGCACTAGTTAACTGTACCAACTCTAGTCTCACAGAAATTCTGCTTTTGCATTTGCGTTCAACTTACAGGAAGTACGAGTTATCAAACTTAAGAGGCTCTTTTGTCCATGCACCGTCGAACCCAGACCTCTCAGGATGAGCCTTTCCCTAAAAGAACAAACAAAGACATTAAAAGAACAAGCTTGTCAACAAATGAGTACTTCAGAGAATACAACAACTTACCAAAGTGTGGCCCCCAGATAGAGCTACGATATCTTTGTCTGTTAAGCCCATTCGATAGAAGATGTCCCTCAGATGTGGTGCACCTATTCATGCAGAGATGTAGGAAAACCAACAGCAGTACATCAGCAAATATAACATAAATAATCATATAACAAAGAATAAGATCAATAGACCACCAGAATAAAAATATTAGCGCTGGGTCCTCACGCCTTACAAAATACTAGCTATATATGAAGAAATAAAATGGCATGTCCTGAACAGAAAATGTAGATTTCTCACAAAAAAGAAACGGTTGTTTATGTTGCTTATCACTTCAGGGAAAGGAAATCGTGCAGCAAACATGGACCCCAGATAATGTTACAATTTGACGCCGAGAATCAAATACTTCCCCTATTCCTTCCTCCTCACACACATGCAAGCAAGAGAAATCACACACGACACAAAAGTTTTGTCCCAAAAAAAAAAATCCGACGACAAAAAATATGCGCCATATATGAAGGAAGAAAAAGTAGTATCAGACAAGCGTGCTCCATCAAATGGGCTTTATGAGAAAAACCAAAATGCACAGGCTAGACCATGAATACGAGCAGTGCAGACAAATGTCAAGATTCCACTAGACAATAGTTGCCATAGCTTCCAAACCAAATGATGTAAAAACACTGACGAACACAAGAAACAATGATTAGTAACTACCTTTCTTAGCATCAGGTAGACGCCCTTCACGGGGGCATACTGAAGAATCCTGATTCATGTCAAGAAGTAAAACAGTGAGCATCAGGAAATATGCCTCTGTTTATAATATATACAGAATGTTTCACATACACGTCTGCCAGGAACAAACTCAATGGTTGGGCCCCCGGTCACTTCAACTGCAACCACTCCAGCCAGCTGTAAGAAAATTCGAGCACTTATTTACATTGAATTGATAGTTGCACACTTCTTACTTCTCAACAGGAGACAAAAGCTCAGACATGACCCACAAAAAAAAAGCAAGAAAGATACATTGAACTCTACAATGGCAAATCCAAAATAGTAGCAAATTACCTGGTAAAGGTCTGCGTATGTTATCCTTGGATTCTTTGCTTTGATAGGCTCTAATGGATTGCAAAGCATGGTCAGATAAAGAAGAATAACGAATTTATTTACATCAGCAGTGAACAAAAAAAAAGAATATAACAATAAAAAGGAAAAATAAAATAGACAAAGCACCATCATTCTGCATAGTGTACGGTTTAGCTCTAAGAATCGCCCCGATATTACACTGAAGGACTTCTCGTGTAAGTAACCATTGTCACAAATACATCAGGTAACCACGTGACATGGCATAGAACTTCAAATCCTTAGTTCTCAGCAGACAGGTACTCTATAGTTTTCCCGGCTTATTATTTTACATTAGCATTCAAATGTAGCATTTTTGTAGTCTGATCTAAAAGATAACAGGAGCCCACAACCACGGAAGAGGATTTTTCAGTTATGAAATTGAAACTATAAAGTGCACACTGATTCTTCGAAGTCAATAGTTACACAGCTCATACTTGGTTTCAAGCAGTTAATTAAAGACTCATAAGGGACAAATGATACTGCAAACAAAGGTAACCACTATCATAGAGACCATAAATAATATACATACCAAGGAGATCAATAGCAATCTTTAAACCAGCATTTGAACCATGGGTGTACTCTTCCTCAAATCTAATCGAACCATTTGCGCCACCGGTTTTGGTGTTCACATCATAAGTTCCAGCATCATGCCACCTGCAAGGGAGAGCAACAGAGGTAAGTCCCCGATATCAAACAAAAGAAGATCAGACCCCTCTATGGCAAATCCATAATAAGCAGACTATTTCCCTAGATCATGCAGGAAATGGATGTCAAATACATGCTAAAGTAGTTATTAGATCACAATCAAATGTGTCCAAACAAACAAGTTTCTATGTCAACTGAAATGGCCCTTTCCAGAATTGTGATTTACTAAAGCTTCTAAAGGGGGCGTTTCCTACGTATGATACCTATTTTGTTCTAGACGAGGATCAAACTGTTTCCCAGCCAATCAAATATTTTGTCCAAAGAGTACAGAAAAAGCACTGTACGCATAGCAACCCTATATAATTCAAATAGCTCAAAGGGGATCCCATAGGAGCTAGAACATGTAATTAGTGAGATTTCTTCAAAAAATTATATTGTGCATGCATATGGAAGGATTCGATACAAAGGTTGTGGCCAAGCGCAGTGGGGCAACTAGCCTGCTAACTGCCAAGGTATAACACACTGTCAGGGTGGGTTATGTTTTCTTCTTGGCCGAGAAGGATTCGATACTGGCAATCCTAACAAGACCAATCGAAGAAACCAGATGTAAATTAAACGTCATCTCTTACTCTTGAGTTGGACCACTGAAGTGGCACATCTAGAACCAGGGGCTGTTTACACGCAAGGTGTTCGACAAATTGCCTCACCGAAAGTCAAAACCTAACTAGGTGAAACCACATGATACCGGAAGCACGATATCAAACTAGAATCCACAGTAGAGATTAGGCTACGGTGAAGCACGATAGCAGCAACCAAGCGTGCCACTAACTATACCACGACAAGCCATCCAGAGCCCAACTAAACGCCCGCTCCCTGGTCAATCACAAGCAGGCACGAGCAAACGAAACAGAGCATCCGTAGCATCGAATCAGGGAGGGGATCAGCAGCAGGTGGGTGGCGACGCGCTTACGCGAGGCGGAGCATGATGGGGGCGCATCCCTTGACGGAGATGAGGGCGCGGAGTTCGCGGCGCGCCCTGTCGATCTGGCGCAGGTACTCGGCGTCCACCACCGTAGCCGCCATCGCTGCTGCCCTCAAGATCGGAGACCGCGGCGGAGGAGAGTGATGCGTGCGGGCGAAGACTACTGGGACTGGGGACAGGCAGCAGCGCGGGGAGGGAGGGGCGGAGTCGACAAGGAAGAAAGAAAGATAACGCGACGCGAGCGAGCGATTGGCGTCGGATCGGCGGCGCCAACCAACGACGGCCACTGGTCGCCTCGTCTGTCGTCTCCCCTGCGTCACACACACCCGGCTGTTGGCCGTTGGCGTATGGGCCACGCACGTGCCGTGTAGTCCAGATCCAGGCCGAAAGTCCATAGGCCCAGTGTGCACGATCTTGTTGGGTTATATTTGGGCCGAGTAAGTCTAATTCAGTCGATAATGCCGGCCTTTACCTTCAGAATTGCGGCCCAAGTGGTATTGACAAAAATCGTTCAGAAATCTCACAAAAGTGGAAATATTTGTCAGTCATAGCTCACAAATGGCAAGTTCTTAGCTGCTTTCCAATAGGCTTCCCACCGGAATCAAGCCTCTTAATTTCCTACCATATTCCCTCTCTCAAAAAAAAAAAAAACTCATTGCATATTTCGCTTCATTGCATGCACTGATGCACCTAGGCGCAGCCATTACCGATCTGACGTATTATTGCTCCTGGTTGGTCTCTGAACGTGAAACGGTTGAGTCAAAACCACACCGCCAGGAAGGAAACGGACGCTGGGCTGTGCACGCACGGCAACCGCACTGCGGTTGCGGATCGTGGTTGCGGTGGTGGTGGTGTCGTGGATCCCCTCCCGCGCGCGGCGTTCCCGCGCGGCCACTCCTCCGCAACTCACCCCTCCTCCGCCGCTCACCTCCCTCGCCCCACCTATTTCAGGATCGCCACCACCGAGCTCCTAGCCTCTAGTCTCTCTCCCCATCCTCCGCGCGCGCCAGCTACCGCCTCGAAATGTCCCTCCTCCGCGCCCGGCTCGCCGCCGCGGCGCTCGTCGCCGTGGCCGTGGCCGCGCTCGCCGCCGGCGCCACCGCCAAGTACGAGCTCACCAAGAACGGCACCGTCATCACCTACGACCGCCGGTCGCTCATGATCGACGGACGCCGGGAGCTCTTCTTCTCCGGCTCCATCCACTACCCGCGGAGCCCGCCGGACCAGTGGCCCGACCTCATCGCCAAGGCCAAGGAGGGCGGCCTCAACGTCATCGAGACTTACGTCTTCTGGAACATCCACGAGCCAGAGAAGGATGTGGTACGTCATTAGTTAATTGTAGTTGATCCTTTGACCCTTTGATCTTTGACTATGCATGCTTGCAACTCATCAACGGATCGATGGTTGCAGTACAACTTCGAGGGCAGGTACGACATTATCAAGTTCTTCAAGCTCATCCAGGACAACGACATGTACGCCATGGTCCGGATCGGGCCCTTCGTCCAGGCGGAATGGAACCATGGGTTTGTTTGTGTACCTTCCCCGCATCTCATTAATTCGGACGCACTACTCTTCTTTTCAAGTTGATCTGCATCTTGATTTTCTTCTCCATTTCTTTTGCTGGTTCTTGCAGAGGGCTACCGTACTGGCTAAGGGAGGTCCCTGACATTATCTTCCGAACGAACAACGAGCCATTCAAGGTGGTGATCTGATGGCCAAAAACATGTTATTTTTCTGTGCCGTGCAACAGTTACTCGTTTCAATTTCTGAAACACGTTAGTCAAATTTAGATGTTTGATTTTAACGATCTTGACGATCAATTAATCTACTATACGTTGGTTTCGAATCCACAGATGCACATGGAGAAGTTCGTGAACCTCATAGTGCAAAAGCTCAAGGACGCCAACCTGTTTGCGTCACAAGGAGGCCCCATCATTCTATCCCAGGTAGGTTATTCAGACAGACAGTTACATCCTCTGTATTTTCAGCAGGCTGATCTTGGCCTGACGAATGCTGATGGTGGTTATGCTTTTTTGATGAAACGAATTCTGTCCGGCAGATTGAGAACGAGTACCAGCACTTGGAAGTGGCATTCAAGGAGGAGGGCTCCAAGTACATCGATTGGGCAGCCAAGATGGCAGTCAAGACCAACACCGGCGTGCCGTGGATCATGTGCAAGCAGACCAAAGCTCCTGGTGAAGTGGTAACTTTATCGCGATCAAACATGCATGTTGCTCTGCCGCTATCCTATCCTGCGGTTTATGAAACTGAGATAAGATTGTCCCTAACAGTCCACACACAGATGGACTTACGTACACTTCTGATTTTATTTTCTGTAGATCCCTACCTGCAACGGGAGAAATTGTGGAGACACGTGGCCAGGTCCACTGAACAAGACCAAGCCCCTCTTGTGGACTGAAAACTGGACTGCGCAGTAAGTTTTTCAGTAATAATTCCATTTCGTTCTTGTTCAATAATATAGGTTTATTGCTCCCTGCCTATGTTGACATACATTCAGAAAGAAGAAAAAAACCGGCATTTATGCAATCTTCATTGGGACTATTGAAGACAAACTGAACTCGTTGTGTTGATGGCTACAACAGATACAGAGTGTTTGGTGATCCACCGTCCCAGCGTTCGGCGGAGGACGTTGCGTTTGCAGTGGCGCGCTTCTTCTCCGTGGGCGGTACTATGACAAACTATTACATGGTATTCGGAAGTAGTACAATTTTCATCGTATCATAAGTGTTCTAGTAGAGTAAAAATAACAGTGCAAAACGAAAGTT
Organism: Eragrostis curvula; assembly: GCA_007726485.1. NCBI lineage: Eukaryota > Viridiplantae > Streptophyta > Magnoliopsida > Poales > Poaceae > Eragrostis > Eragrostis curvula. The sequence continues at coordinate 1,735,738 of RWGY01000051.1, read as the reverse complement.
TCCATTCGGATGAGACTCTTCTGTTTCTCACTGCATTGCACCTTTTGCTACATGTCTGAATCTTTGGACAGTACCATGGAGGGACGAACTTTGGAAGGACAGGTGCTTCCTTTGTGATGCCTAGGTACTACGACGAGGCGCCTCTCGACGAATTCGGTACGAGGAGGGAGATCCTAGCTAGGGTCCATATTATTGTTCTGAAGAATCAATAATCTTGTCGAGTCGTTGATGAAACTTTGCAATGATGACAATGGTTATACATTCAGGCCTGTACAAGGAGCCGAAGTGGGGCCACCTGAGGGACCTGCACCAGGCGCTGCGTCTGTGCAAGAAGGCTCTGCTGTGGGGAAACCCGACGACCCAGCCCCTGGCGAAGAACGTGGAGGCCCGGGTGTTCGAGATGCCGGAGCAGAAGGTGTGCGTGGCGTTCCTGTCGAACCACCACACCAAGGACGACACGACGGTGACGTTCCGGGGGCAGCAGTACTTCGTGCCGCGCCACTCCATCAGCATCCTCCCGGACTGCAAGACCGTCGTCTACAGCTCCCAGCACGTAAGTTGATCATCCATGGATCGATGGACTATATGTAGTATATCCCGGCCAACTAATTAAACTAAGCAACCAACGATTGTGGACAGGTGAACGCGCAGCACAACCAGCGGACGTTCCACTTCGCTGACCAGACGGTGCAGAACAACGTGTGGGAGATGTTCAACGAGGAGCAGATCCCCAAGTACAAGCAGGCGAGCATCCGTACGCCGCGTCCGCAGGAGATGTACAACCTGACCAAGGACAAGACCGACTACCTGTGGTACACGACGAGCTTCCGGCTGGAGGCGGACGACCTGCCGTTCCGGCGCGACATCAAGCCGGTGCTGGAGGTGGCGAGCCACGGGCACGCGACGGTGGCGTTCGTGAACGACGCCTTCGTGGGGTGCGGGCACGGCACCAAGATGGAGAAGGCGTTCCTGCTGCAGAAGCCCATGGAGCTTCGCAAGGGCGTGAACCACATCGCCGTGCTGTCGAGCACGCTGGGGATGCAGGACAGCGGCGCGTACCTGGAGAAGCGGCAGGCCGGCGTGAACCTGGTCCAGATCCAGGGCCTGAACGCCGGCACGCTGGACCTGACGGGCAACGGGTGGGGCCACATCGTGGGCCTGGTCGGCGAGCAGAAGCAGGTCCACAGCGAGACGCTGGGCATGGGCAAGGTGACGTGGAAACCCGCCGTCCCCGACCGGCCGCTGACGTGGTACAAGCGGCGGTTCGACATGCCGTCCGGGGACGACCCGGTGGTGCTGGACATGAGCCCGATGGGGAAGGGCTTCCTGTTCGTCAACGGCGAGGGACTGGGCCGGTACTGGATCTCGTACAAGCACGCGCTGGGGCGGCCGTCGCAGCACCTGTACCACGTGCCGCGGGCCTTCCTGCGGGAGAAGGACAACGTGCTGGTGCTGTTCGAGGAGGAAGGCGGGAAGCCGGACGCCATCATGGTGCTGACGGTGAAGCGCGACAACATATGCACATTCATCTCGGAGAACAACCCGGCGCACATCCGGTCGTGGGAGCGCAAGGACAGCCAGCTGACGGCGGTGGCCGACGACCTCAAGCCGCGCGCCGTGCTGGCGTGCCCGCCCAAGAAGACGATCCAGCAGGTGGTGTTCGCCAGCTTCGGCAACCCGCTGGGGATCTGCGGGAACTACACGTTCGGCAGCTGCCACGCCCCCCGCGCGCAGGAGGTGGTGGAGAAGGCCTGCGTCGGCAAGAGCACCTGCACGCTCCCCGTCTCGCACGACGTCTACGGCGCCGACCCCAACTGCCCCGGCACCACGTCCACGCTCGCCGTCCAGGCAAAGTGCTCCAAGAGGCAGCCCAGCGCAGCGCAATAAGCATGCCACTCTCCTCCTCTCTTCTCATCTCATCTCATCTCATCTGTCGCCGCGCCTTGTCATGTGACGATCATCTCCCTCTGTCCCATGCATTCCATTCCACCAGACCAACGACGATATACTACCAGTTGTAACGCTTGCTGCTTCGCTGGTGGTCAGATTAATGCGTGGCTCCGCGGGAATCGATGATTGATTGATCCTGTTGTCATTGTACTGAACATTTGTACTGTAGGAGTAGACTGTTTAATTTGCTGAGCAAACATGTGCACTCAGATGGGCCATTAATTAATTCGGTGAACAATAACGATCACAATATATTGTTACTGTAGCTGACTTTCTTAACTCCCAGTTTAATAGACATGTGGTAAAAGGGGAAGTGAGGATTTGTCGTTTCAAATCTTAATAACAAGATTTCATGGAGATTTGAAGAGTTGAAAGAAATTAAAACAAAACTAAGAGGGGCGTTGCGAGAATCGAACTCGCGACCTCTCGCACCCAAAGCGAGAATCATACCACTAGACCAAACGCCCTTAGCACGGAATTCTGATTTAAGTTTTTTTAATTATAAGCATTTAACAGGACAGGACATTGCTCTTATGGTATAGTACGAAATACCTTTGTACAGGACATCAAATTAGAAGTGGGTCGGGGAAGCGGGCCCGGACATTATAAATACCCTTGGCAGGGGCTGGAGGATGATACTAGTATGATACCCAAAACGAGAGAACCGGGAATGGTTCGAGCCTCGATGCCATCCTCCAGCTCGAGATCAAACCGCGTGGGAATGGAAAGCATATGGGAAGAAGTAGCCAGGTGCAAAGATTTCTGCTGTTGCTCGTGTGGCTATATGCTCCAGTGCCGGCCGGTAGTTCGTGCTGCTGCGCACTCCTCCGACGTGTTGATGCAGGCGTGCGGTGCTACTTGGCGATGAGCGGCCGTGCGGGCGAGGGCACGGCGGGTCAGATGGTGGTAAGAATGGAAGGTATCTGGGAAGTAATTCGCGCAGATGCGTCCGCTCGATGCACAATTCCAACGGCCGTGTTAGAATATGTGTTGAATGTAATCTAGAGTTAGAGATAGATGTTTACTTTAATTGCATCAAACACTCTGAGTTAGGGGTAGATGTCTCTAACTTGAATCATGGAGTCTGCGCAACCTGGGTCATGGCAGCTGTTCAATTTGATTCGTTCGACCAGCTTGGATCTTTTGAGTTGACCTCAGAGCTCCTTTTTTTTTTTGCGAGGGACCTCAGAGCTCCCTGTGGGCCATCGTTGTGAGTTGTCTTCCTGCTGAGGTCCGTGTTCTTGTTGAGCGCGTGTGCACGGCGCAGGCAGTGGCGGAGCTCGCCGGCAACAGCGTTGCTCGAGGATGCCGGCAGCCTTGCCTCTGCTCCAATCATGAACCGCTCAGGATCTCCCCCCCAAAAAAGAAGAACCGCTTAGAGCAGTACAGTAAAGCCTAGTCAGTACATAAAAATTCTAGGTGGAGGAGTGAGAAAGAAAGAGAGAGAAAAGAGCCAGCGTGTGGTGAGCAAGGTTTACCAAACCGACGGTTACCGACCGGTAACCGCGATTACCGGGCTTACCGGTCCGGCTCGGTAAGTCCGGTAAGCCGGTTTTGAGATTTAAAATTTGAAAATTTTTGGAAATTTGAAAAAAAATTGAAACAAAAAATATGTAAATAAACTAGAAGGAATTTGCAGCATATTGGTGGAAACGGTTCACAAAAATTAGATCGTTTGGTCGGTGAAATAATTGCTGTAAGATTTATAGGCCAAAAAAAAGGAAAAAAAAAAAGAAAATAACACTTACCTTATCCCCTTACCTTATCTCCAACGCCCGTGAGCAGCAGAGGATGACATCGTCGCTTCCCTCGAGCGAACGCAGCTGAGCGTGGCGATCCAGTTCGCCGGCGTCGAGAGCCGGTCGTCGGCGCCGCCGTTCCGACGAGATTCGCGCCGGAACCGCGGCTTCAGTGTCGGTTACCGGTCGGTTTCTCGCGGTTACCGACGACCGCGAGCTCGGTAACCGACGGGTCGTCCAGCTCTGGACCGGGCGGGGCGCGGCGGCGGTCGGTCGGTTAGCCGAGCTTCTTCGTCGGTTACCGGTCAAAGCCGACCGGTTTGACGCCGAGCGTGCCGGAGGAAGGTAAGGTTGCTTCTGAATTTTTTTTTTCACATTCGTTTTGATAATCTAACATTTTTGTCAACTTTTTAAACTTTGAAATTAATCATATTCTGTCAAAGTTTCCTAATTGTGTATTCTGTATAACATATTAATTGAATCATCTTTATGTTATTGGGAGGAAGCACATATATATATTCTGATTTAGTGTACAATTTGGAGGAGAACACCTGTACATTAACTTTTTCTTTATAAAACTTGGTAATGCAGTGCACTACAGAGCATGGGTTCAAGGATCATTGCATAAATTCGAAGATACTTGGCAAGAACAGCATCCAATTGAACTGGTACTTGGAAAAGGTGTAACAAAAGTTGTTTCACTTATTTCATCCTGAGTTTTGCTCTGTTGTATGCCTTTCACCCATATACTCTATGTTGTATTACGTTCAAAACTATGTTGTATCTTAAATTTCATCAAAAACTATGTATCGGACAATTTATGTTGGACTCTGTATGAATTGTGGTATGTCGTATGAGGTGGATTGGTGCTATTTTTTACGAATTCTATATTGTTAATCTGTGGCTAAGCTTTTTTAGAATATTTAGCAAAGATCATGCCAAAAATTCTACATTTTTAGTCTTTTTTTTCGCAATTTTCAGTCAAACCGGTGAAACCGATCAAACCGGTCGGTTTACCGAGAAAACCGGTCGGTTACCGACGAAACCGGTCGGTAACCGAGATTTCGAATTCAAATTTTGATTTTTGAATTTTTAGTCGGTTTCCGAGCGGTTACCGCGGTAACCGGTAAAACCGGTGAAACCGGTGCGGCTCGGTCAGAACGGTAGTGTCGGTTATGTAAACCTTGAGCTGCATGTACCATACTGTGCGCTTAGATCATCCTCGCCAAAGGAAATTATCCGAGGAGTAACATGAACGTCAAAGTACCGGCAAAAGCACCCAGAATCCAAAGCACCGCCAAAACTCTTGGCAGCCCACACAAACTTGGACAGCATCGCCATCGCGTTGGGAGCGAGATGGTGAAGATCCATGTTAAACCGATATAGAACCTTGTACAGGTAATCATGCGCTGGGATACGCAAACCAGCTTCGTACAAATCGCGATACACAACCGCCTCGTGTATCTCCGGTTTCGGCGTTTCCTCTCCTTGGGGAGCCCGGGCACGACCCTCCTCAAAATAACCAAGTTCAACAAAATCAGCGATGATTTTGTCTGTCACCTTAGAAGGCCCAATACGGCACGTGCCCTTATATTCTTTCTCTTTCGGCTGCCTCAGTTGGCCAGCACGATCTCGAGGATCACCAGACAACGAGGAATCAACCGCGACAACCTCCTAGCGAGCAACAGCATCCATCTCACCATCTGAAATTCCCCCGTCACAGAACGGCGACGTTTCGATTCCTTAGCAGCAGACTCAATATATAAATCGAAACAGTGAGTTTCTCCCAAGTCCTTACCTTTGTCACCGCCTTTATCAGCGGCCAACCCAGATCCCTGTTGGGCCTGCTCTGAAGAAGAGCCACCCAGTGCCTCAAATCTTTGCCTCCGCGAGGCTGATATCGGGTTCACTTCATCGCCAGATCGAGCCTCCCCGCCATCGTCGACAAGCCTCGCGGTTTGCGCCACGCGAGACATCTTGTTGCAAAATGCGACGATCAGAAAATGCGAGGCACAACCATCACGACTCTTCCAACAAGTGAACCTCACCTCAAAATGAAGGGGTTGGGGAAATGGCAGATTTCTTTGGGGACTTCTTTTAACTCCTCTTTTCATGATTAACTCTGCTTTAAGCAGGCCGCTCGAACAGAACACCCGTCGCAGAAAACCTTCACAAAAAGTGATGATCAAAATTATACACCAAATAGAGCGCGCGAGGCAAAATGAGGGGCGGGACGACCCTTTATATAGGCCACAGCGCCCCAAAAATCGCGCCAGTACAGTTAATGAGGATTATCGTGTTCCAAAAAAAAAGTATTTTTCATTTTTTCAGGAGGGATGACGTCATGACGAGCTGCTCACCACCTCTGCACGTTCGAGGAGAAAGATCGTCGCGAATCTCCTCTATCGCGAAGCGACCAGTCTCCTCGAGGGGCTATGTTGGGGATGAGGACCAGCTCCGAGTCACCGCCATTTTCCGTAAGCATCGCCATTTCGACAAAGCTTCGTGAAGAATGGCGACGATCGCAGCGACTCCGGATGACGTCAAGGTCTTAGGGTTTCGATCTCCACTGGAAATGACGTTTGTACCCTTGGACATTTTTGTACTTCATTAGTAGTACGCCTTGTAATCAAAGTCGAAGGGCATATTGGGCAAATGTGAATGTCCCTTCGACTCCCCTATAAATAACCCATCACGGGCCCCGTGTGATGGGACGGTTCATGGTGTACTGTTTCCCTGTAATAGTCATCATGTTCGTGTCATTTGTTTCGCTTTTCCACTAGTCATATCGCTTATGTTTGGTGGAGTCATGGTAATGGCGATGATTACCTTGAATCCCCAACACTGTTATCGTGCTACTGTAGCGCTAAAAATATGCAATGAAAAATTACAACAAAAAAACGGATCGATGTATCCTCTGTTACGAGCGGGTTATGTGTAAGCGTGTTATCAAACATTGTACCATCGTTAAACAATATGAATAGATAGAACATACAATCATCTACAACAATCAAAATTGAAGAAATTTGTGCTAGGAGAAACGAAAAAGAAAAATCATTGTGAATGGAGCTGGTTGCGGGTTTGAGATTCATTCTGAGATTCTATATTGTACTATATCTATTTGCATCTGGCTTCCCCAAGCGACCCCTTTTATATGGTGTGATTGGTGTCCATCTTTCATACTCACACGCACGCCTCTTCAGTTATCACTAGTAGGTAGTACTTACTTGAGAAACTAGGTGAATTCCCCGCGCGTTGCCGCGGGCGTCTAAAGATTATTTTAGTAAATACTAAAGAATGAATAGCTCAAAGAAGGAGATGAAAATACGGCAATGACTGAGTTTGGAGAATTAGACAAAAAAAACTAATGTTTGACTGCGCCTTGCTACCCATCTTAATGTTTATTTATCAGGAAATAAAGGACATAGGTCCCCAAATAAGAGCCAAATTGCCTATTCGGGAGAAAGAAATGAAGTATGACTTCAGCCTTGAAAAGTGAAAATGAAACTAAAGTCTGAAGTAGGTCTTGCGTACTTATGAGAAATTTGGATTGCAATATGAAATAACATGTAGCTTTTATTGGATGGTCCAGCTCTGCTGCACTGATTATGGCACTAAACAAATATGACTCACTATAAAACAGGAGTAAATGAAAGAACATTAGAATGTTGGCATATAGTTGGATTGTTTTTAAAAAAAAGGGCACATGATTTGTAGAATGAAGCATACATGCGATTGGCTCCTGCATAGGAAAAGAAAGTGATCAACCAAGATTACCAAAAGAAAAAAAAAAACCACTGTCTGGCACTCACCGCAAAGTAACAATAGTACTCCGTATTTGTTTTAGATAGTGAAAGAGATCTTCACGTAGTAATAGATGGGTAACACTATCCGGGGACCAGGAACACATCAACCATTTTTTTCAGCATACTTTAGCAATAGGTGGAGCATATGGTGCAGCGGTACGGAAGCAAGTGCATGGATCCTAGAGCGAGGGATGCAATTGCTGAGGCGCCTGAGATTAAATAAGGGGAATGTGTGAAACTGAAAACCATGGAATTAAGTTATTGCGTTTTTTTTAACTTCTATCAGTTACAGGAATGTGGAAAGAGACATGGTTCGTGAGAAACATAGTGGTGGTGAAATATGGAGGGCTGCCATTAGCGTGAGGATTATGGAGGGCTGTTATTATAGCGTGCTGCCAATTGAAGGCAGCGTGATAATTTGGATTGAATGGAGTGTAGTGCTAATGGAGGTAATGCTAACTATGATGGTGCTAATAAAGAGTGGTGCATGTCTGTTGGGTTGGCAGGGTTATGGCTTTGAGGTGAGGATAGAGTGAGCTTAAACGAACGGCTGGATAGGATTCAAAGAGAACAATCTAACGGTGGAAACAAAAGTGATGATGTGGCGCAATGAGGATTGGGCTTTAGAGAGTTAGTGGGTATGACTTATATCTGTTGGGTTGGCAGGGTTATGGCTTTGAGGTGAGGATAGAGTGAGCTTAAACGAACGGCTGGATAGGATTCAAAGAGAACAATCTAACGGTGGAAACAAAAGTGATGATGTGGCGCAATGAGGATTGGGCTTTAGAGAGTTAGTGGGTATGACTTATATAGATATTATAGATTATAGATGACCTTTTTTCCCCTCCTTTGCTTTGGGCTACAACTACTACCTGAAGGCCACATAAGGAACATAAATAGTCGACGCTCGATCCATGCTTGCATACGTGTTTCTTCTGATTCAGTTAGTAGTATTGCTCATCTTGTTGTTGCGCCCATCTCGTAGGCATGATAGGCCTCAGGACGTTGCTTTTGAGTCCTTTCTGGGCGCCATTCCGTTGGCAGCAGCGTGCTTGTGCATTCCTCCAAACAAGCAGCAGCACAATGAAAACAAGAAGTAGCGGTGGAACTGCTGCAGCATGCAAAATCGTGACGGCGCGCGTGGCGGCAGGAAGACGAAGCTGAGGCCGCACAGGCGGGCGACGGTGGCGTTTCCGCGTGTCTTGAGGAGCGCGGCGCCGTGATGAGAACTGTGATGTCATGATGAACGGCCAGCGTGCTGCCTGAACCTACTAACTGTTTCCGTCTCAGGAAATTTGTTCGGAACAATCATCCTCTGTGTATCGGCTCCTAGTTTGAGCTGTCGTGGCTAGGTGAATGCCCAAGCAGTGCCTGGTGGCAGGGCAATATGCATGAATGAGGATGAGCGAATCGCCACACGGTTTTCATTTCTCTAAATAAATGTTCAGTTGCAAAGCATTTTGGACCGCTCGATTACCACTGCGTTGGGCATGGTGGTCGGCGCAGCATGCGGCGACATCCGGAACTAGTGCACGACGCCGATCAAGGTGGCGTGCGGTATGCCACGGTTTCTCGATGAATGCAGTTGATGGTGGTGCGGATCCGCCGGACCATCTGCGTCGGCGTAATTGTGCCTATTTATACAACAGAGCCATACATGTGCCTATTTAATTTAGCTTTTTTTAAAAAAAAAATCTCAGACATTCCCCAAGTCGCCACTTCATGAAAGTTCCGACAATCCTCGTATTGTTTAAAGCACCACATAAATATATCGTTTCTTATCAAATGTCCGTGCTTTATTCATTAGAAACATTACAATTCCACTTTACTTATCACTACTTGTCACACACACATATGTAGTGGTCACTTGCAGTTTGGTTTGCGACACACACAACGAACATTTAAATTAACAATCATGCAATCACCATCAATATACTTTTCCTGGATGCATTCATCTTTGCATATGTGTTTCTTTGTCCATGGCGGAAAGCAAGACATCTGATGAGCTGCAGGGGTCCAACATTGCGGGTCTGGAAGGTCACTGTTCTCAGCCTCAAGACCTGAAAACCACATTTTGGAAGAAAATCAGACCTAATTTTATTCTACGATGACAAAGACATTGTGCATATATGTGCGATTGCGGGTGTGAGAGAGGAAGAGAGTACCTCGTAATGCAAAGGCTAGCAATACAAGAAGTATGGAACACATCAACTGATTCTTGGTTGCCATATGGATTGTCCAGGAAAGATGAGGGAAGACACTATTGTGTTGTTGGTCAGGACAAATAAAGGGTCTGTCCTTTATATTATGATGAGCGCAATACTCTTTCTTGACTATTTATACAACAAAGCCATACATGCGCCTAGCCAAAAGATGTAGACACATCTGGGTATCCAAACCATAATTGCGATATAATGGTACGTTCATAATTGGGATATGGGGTTTGAAAAAAAAATAATTGAGATATGGTACTATATCTTATACATGGCACCGAGACATAAATTATAATCCAAATTTATTGTCTATTATAAATGATATATCCTCATTCTTAGGCATGCAGTTCCTCTGTCACATTTTATAAGACACGAACGTGTACCCTAGACTATTCATCATTAATACTAAGCAGCGTGTATGCATAGGACGTGTACCTGTAGCCCAAAGATTTGGTCACGTTAGTATATTGCTTCTCTATCTTTATAGGCTATCTTAGCAATATCAAAAATATTTTTTCTAATTAAGCAATGAGCCCTCATTATTGAGATATGCTATATCTTATAACTTACTTATCTAGGAAACCAATTTTGGATGTTGCGTGGAGATATGCTATATCTTATATGGGGAGCGTATCATATGAGAACCAGGTTCGTGTGAGAACTCTTATATGTGGCACCTAGACAGAGATTACAATCCTCAGATTCTGATATTTATTATAAATAGTATTATATGAAAATCCTTATGTCGTAAGAAGATGAAGCCTCCCTTAGCCCATCTCCATTTCACCGTCGGATCTCTTTTTTACTGTTCCATGCGAATTAGGGTAGCGTGACTTCAACGCACCAGTCTCCATGCAAGGATTCTAGAACGAGCCGCTAGGAGGCTCCTGACAAAATCCGGCGTGTCCATGGAGATCGCTTCGTCTACCTCTTCGTCACTCGCTGAATCGCTGCTAAGAGCCCAAAACTGGATTGCAGCTGCTTTTCCACGCCATCAACATGTGGCCGAATTCGCGAAGGCGACGCTACTGTGAGCTCTGTGAATTGTGATTCCGGACCAGTAGTGCTCCTCTGAGAGAAATCTCTCCTCCGGATGAATCACAGGCCAGTGTCATTCGACAAATCCGGAGCCTATCTCTCATTTCTGAACCGCAAGTGTGAACATTGCTGCGGGCTGCGTATACATAATGTTTTTTTCTTGTTTTGGGCCGGCATGCCTGTACATAAATTTTATCAGATTGGTTTCATATGGACTGGGTGGCTTCTAAAGACAAATGCTTGCTATCCATCTGTAATTTAATTTGCAATGTAATTCTGGTAAGGCTTGTTAATAGAGGGGAAAAACTCCAAGAGCCTTATTACGAGAGTGTTTATGCTTATATCACATCATAGTTATTTTGTGTGTAATCTTGTAGTTATTTAATTTAGCTTTTTTTTTAATCTCAGACATTCCCCAAGTCGCCACTTCATGAAAGTTCCGACAATCCTTGTATTTTTTAAAGCGCCGCATAAATATATCGTTTCTTATAAAAAATGTCCCGTCTATAGATTGGCAATTTTACATAAACCACCCCGTCTCCGCGGAGAGACCGGCCTCTCGTCGCCTCACGAGACGACGCACTCGTCCCGTGCTCCCAGGCAGGCGAGACGGCCGCGGCACCGTTGTAGGGCGCTTCTTCTCCGGGCGACGGCGCTGTCGGATCCCGCACAGGGGGCGCAGCACCCGTTCCATGGCGTTCCTCGTGCGGCGGGAGCCCTAGTTGTCGGCGGCGTCCTCCTCCCGGCACCACACCTTGACGCCTTGACGGTGCGCGGAGCCGGCAAAGAGCAGGGCGTCGAACCCGGCGGCTGCGTGGGCACGGATCGACTCCACGCCGTGAATCGGACAATCGCCATACCTTCATCGTCTCGTGCCACAAGCTGCAAATCCACGAATCGGATGGAGCTTCTGTCTCAAATTTCCTTCTCCCTTTTCCAACCACAAGCTGCAAATCCGCAAAATTCGCAGCACAAACCATTAAATTGACCAAATTGATCACACCTATACACTACTTGCTATTGAATCAAATCCGCAAAATTCGCAGCACAAACCATTAAATTGATCAAATCTTCTAAACTTGCTATTGAATCCATTTTAGCTCTATTGATCGCTTTAATCTGGCGCAAGAAGGAATGATGTGGATGGATCGGTAGAGGCGGAACGTTGTTCGATGGTGAGGAGCTGAAAACAGAGTGAAACGGGAACAATAGTTTACGTGTTCTCTTTTGATAAAACGGATTTTCAGTTTTTCGCTTTCTCATCGGGCACATGGTCCTCATTGTCTAGCAAACGGCCACACAATGATGCACATAAATTTAATTTATTTATAGTTGATCTTTAGTTACATGCACAATATTAAATTACTTGCAGATAATGAGGTAGTCTCTGGGTTGTATGATCTGTCTCTTCATCTGTCTGTATCATTGATAAAGAGACAGACTCCGTCTCTGGGTTGTACATGCCCTTAGAGCAAGCCCAACGTCCTTTTCGTAAAGCCTGTTTTCAGACAAGCACGGGACAGACCAGTCCAACGCAACGCTAATCTCGTGTCAGCAAGTGCAGAGACTGGGTGTGATGGCGGGTCCCATGAACAGTGGGAAAACTGGCAATGCGACCGTCGCCGCTGCGAGCGACAAGCAGCCTTTTCTCTTTCTTCCACGCAAGCAATTGCTGATGTGTCTAGGCGATGCGACAACGCAATGGGCTTGCTCTTAGTCTTTCTCTAAGTCTGGCAGCACACGGCCACGGGCCGTCGCCCTATAACTAGCACAGCGTGGCGCTGGCGAGCTCGTCCGTGTAATTTTTACAATTTAGCCCTTTTTGAAAAAGTTTTTCACAAATGGACCTCTGGGAAAAACATGTCCAGAAATGGACTCTTTTCTGAGCGCCGTGTTATTTGGCGCTCAGTTTGAACACCTGGGCGCCGCAACAATTGGCGCTCACTCTTGCCACGTCAGCTGGAGGGCACGCGCCCATTCTGCTGACCTGGCAGGGGTTGAGCGCCGGAATATATGGCGCCCAGCATATGAGCGCCGCACCATTTGGCGCTTACCCCCGGGCACACAAAGGCCCTCTATTTATTTCTCCTCTTCCTCTCATTTCCTCACTCGTCACCAGTCGCAAGAAAAGGCCTTGTTGTATGTTGTGGACTATGATGTGGAACCGTTGGTTTGAATGCAATGGTAAAGATGTAGAACCCGGCTTCATTGGCTTAATTGCAGTGAAATGGAATTACATACGTACATAAATTGCAATGGCATGTTCGGTACACTTCTGGACATAAATAACTTAATTGGCTTAGTTGCATGTACGTAAAGGACTGGTCCGCATTCATAGCAACCAGACAACGAATGGACATGAAAATAATAAAAGCAGAAGAACCCGCCTTCAACATTCATACTTAGGACGCAACATACATACAATGAGGAGGGAACAATGGCGTGTTTCGATGCACATGACAAAGTTACGTGTCCATCTATCTACTCCTAACACGCCTTAGGGAAATAAATTTCACTCACAGTGAACGTAGTATTGTATAAGGTGGAATGACATATGAGGTGTCTACTGAGTGCAACGGGGATATTTCCCCTTTCTGAAGGCATCCGGACCTGCTGCCCTAGCGCGGCGAGCTCTCTCGCGCATCCTCTCTCTTTCGGCCTCGCGGGCCTCATAAGCAAGCCGATCTTCCTCTTGTTTGCGCCTTCGTTCCGCCTCCTCTCTTTGCTTGCGTTCTGCTTCGTACTTGCGTCGACGCTCTTCGTCCTCCTGCCTCATCTTCCTGCGTTCCTCCTCTCTCGTTTCCTCAGCTTCCATATCAAGCCAATGCCTTCTTGCACGTTGAGCGACACGGTACACATGGGCTATATCCTCTGGTGTCTGCTCAGTGTCAACATACTCGATGAACTCACACAGAGGCGGCGGGGACTGCAATATTATGAACGTATTAGTAAGTAAGAATCAATGGTGGAAGCAAAGAATGCCGAAGTACAAGTAGTTGCCCTTGATCTCCTATCGGAAGAGTAAAGACGTTGCGAAGGGTCATATTGGTAGTTCTTGCACATCCAAAGCCTTTTGCCGTAGTCATCACCGAGAACGAGTGACTTCACTAGCCTGCATGGAGTGCCACAGAGGCACATAGGAGCGATGAAGCCATCTCCGAGAGGTAACGTCTCTTTGTTGTGGGGTGGGTCGTTGGGGAACTCCATAGCTATGGGAGAAATTTCGGTGTTGGTTATATTGCGAAGTGGTTGAGTTTAACGGACAGACGATGTGTGCATTTTATAGGCATAACTAACGTGGTCTATAGACGAAGACTACAAAGAAAAGAAAAGGAGATGTCATCGGATGCTCTGCAAAGTTGCCCATTAATGGATGTGTCGCCATGCGTAAACAATAAATGTGTGTGGCAGTCATGCATGCTTTGTGGCATGCATGCATTGAGACAGTCACGCATGCTTTGTGGCATGCATGCTTTGGGGCATTGGATGCTCTGATGAATTGATGGCCACCGGACACATCGATGCAGAAAAGTCACGCATGCTGTGTGGCAGTCACGCATGCTTTGTGGCATGCATGCATTGAATGAAATTCCATTGGATGAAATTCAAGGAGGTGGACGAGATTACCTTCGGGAACAAATTTCTCCAAAAGATTTGAACTCAAACCATCCGGATTTGGGAGATTTGGAGGAGGGGATGAATGGGGGAGAGAGAGAGAGCCGGCGGGCTGTGTTCTTCGGGTGGAGGAGAAAGTGAGCGAAGGAAAAAAAGAGAAGCCCGCGGGCGTTATCGTTGCCCGGAGGTGGGCGCCAAAGGATGCGGCGCTCACCCCCTGAGCGCCAATTTATCTGGCGCCCACCCCCCGCCAAGTCAGCAGAGCGGCCGCGTGCCCGCCAGCTGACGTGGACGATGTGAGTGCCAATTCTTTCGGCGCCCAGATGTTGGACCTGAGCGCCAAATAACACGGCGCTCAGAGAAGGGTCCATTTCTGGACATGTTTTTCCCAGAGGTCCATTTATGAAAAACTTTTTCAAAAAAGACTAAATTGTAAAAATTACACGAGCTCGTCCTCCCGGCCTTTTCATGGGCATCCATCTACAAATTTCATCCGGCATAGGAACCAGCTTCCTTAACTTTCTGATATCACTAGTTGGCGTGGCATAGGACATTCAGCCTCCATTCGATGTGTGTGAGAGGTGTCAGGAAATTTTGTCGTCTGATATTTAGTTAGCGTGGCACAGGACAATAAAATGTGCTACTTAATTTTTTGAGTAGGCTGAAAATAATTCGGGCTGCATTGCGATGCCTCAATTCCAAATTGTTATGCTAATAACTTTTGTTGGATTAGGAAAGAAAGTTCTAGAAGAACTATGCCCGTCCTCTAATCCAATATGTGGGCAATTTATTAGGAGGTGTTTGCTTCCATGAATAAGAAGGCCTTACGAGTATAATAGTGGAGTACCTCAAATATTATAATCACCAGTTTATTCAGAATAATAAGAGAAATCTCCAACCTGCATTGTGTCTTACCTTTTGTCTACTTTTATGAGTTGTTCTCTACTATCGATAAGGGTAGCACAACACAAACAATGTATTCGAGAGAATCATGGAGAGATTGTTGCCGAATCAACAACTACCTATGTTACAATGTAGTGATGTACACAACAACCTGCTTAAAGTTAAATATCAGTAAGCGTCCACTAAAAAGAAGAACTCTTTCGTACGGAGTACGATGGAAAAGACGCTTAGGCACCTCCATTGTCCATGCTCTACTAATGCAAAAGACAGATTGGAGGTCTGCAGCAAAAATAATCTTCAGAGCACATGTGTGTAAGTGTAAAGTTCAGACAAGAAGTCTGAAACGAAAGTGTTTCATTTCACATGTTTAGACGTCAAGAATTAAAATTAAGGATTCAATAACGCTCTGCAGCTATCAAAAAATGCTAATACAATTCAGGGGAAAAAATGATCCAAATGAAAATGGCTGCTAGCAAAAAGTCTCATGAGTTATCGGTAAACAGGTGAATCCCATTCCCAGAATAAACTCATTTTTCTCGTCAGTGGCTGCTCGATTGCAGAACATCTCCTGGTGTGTTGTGCGCAACATTAGCATGAGGTTTCGTGAGCGGAAATTAAGGCCTCCTCCTGGTGGAAGAACAGGGGAGCAAGCAAAGCAGCACCTGGAACGCGGCCAGTGGCCTCCTGATGCTACTCTGCTGCAGCGGTAGCACCTCGCGACGAGCAAGGGCTTAGATCGGCAGCCGTTGCACACTGACGGAGGGAGCTCCAGATGCGTTGCGGCGT
The DNA here is from genome assembly GCA_007726485.1 of Eragrostis curvula. NCBI lineage: Eukaryota > Viridiplantae > Streptophyta > Magnoliopsida > Poales > Poaceae > Eragrostis > Eragrostis curvula. The sequence continues at coordinate 1,719,688 of RWGY01000051.1, read as the reverse complement.
CTGTCACCGGCGGCGCCTCGGCTGCCTAATTTCTTCAATCCTGACGGTGTAGCTCTCGGCTGTCTGTATCTGAGGAATGCACCACCGTGCACCGCGGCGATTCAAGCACGTGGAAGGAACGCTAGGAGGACGAGCCGACGAAGAAGTTCGGAACATGACGGCTCGCCGGCGAGCCATGACGCGCGGTGCAGGCGGCGTCCTCGCGAGGACCGTGGGGAGGTCGCTATTTGAAATAGCGACCGCCCCCCGGGTCCTGCCAGTCGTTCGATCGGACTTGTGCGGCTCCGATCTCTGCGTTGACTGGTCGCCTGTCGTAGTCAAACGAGTCAACCTCTGGAGAGCAGATCGTGGCGCGGCGGTGATCGACGGCGACCACCGGCGTCAAGGACGCCGGCAAGCTCGTCGTCTCTTTCTTCTGAAACAGCCTTGCCAATCGTCCGTACGGAGGCGGGAGAGATGGCCGGCAGCTTCGGTCGATCGAGATCTACTGAATGGAGGAGGCCTCCTTCTTTACTGCTTTAGGGTGCACCTCTTCGAAGTTTGGGAGTGCAGGGAGCTGCGAAATGACTGTAACAAGCGAGCATCAGGTATGACTCCAGAATCCCAGTCATTCCCGTTCTGCTGCCGGACCTAGTAAGGCTCCTTGGCGCTGGCGAGCAGAACGGAAATTCAAGTTGTTTCCAATAGTGTTCTTGCCGTAAAAGAAATATATTTTGAGCTACCTATCAGCTTAACAATGAGATGTAAGAGCAGCACACAGAAAACAAGCTGATTTCACTATTTCAGTCCTTGTCTGCAGCTGTATATCTCTCTAAACTAAGTGAACTCTAGGTCGACGTCCACTTGAGAAGACCATGACCAGAAAACGACGAACACAAATCGTATGAAAAATTGGCTTGATTATTTTCCAAAATCAAACGATGAATGAGTAGTATTATTTTCCATCCCTTTGATTTCCTGGTTTGAGAGTAACTGCAAACATTTCTCTATATTTGGTTATATTATAAATTAGCATCCACATCCCAATCACCTGTACAGTACTGTGTTGATATTTTGTAACTAAAATCAAATTTCTTCTTCTACAAAGCCATTTTCTCTTCATGTTTTTATTTCTACCACGAAATATAGCAAGAGATTGTCCAAGCACAAGTATTAGGGGCAGCGATATCTCCGGTTTTGTACTATGCACCATCCCTTGTAGAAGTGCGGAAAACGATACACTAACCAGGGGGCTCGCACATGTATTTATACAGAAAGGGCAAGCCAAGCCCCGGTGTACAAGTTACAGCAAGGTTGTTAGGATTACAACAAACTACGCTTATCTACACATAGTTACGGATAACCTCCCGGTAGTCCTAACTGACTACATACATATCTCAACATCCCCAATATCTCATTGTCCCACCGTTGATCACTCCGTTTGAGTCCCTCCCCTGCCCCACTTACCCTTCCTTGCCTTTCATCTCCTTTATCCTTGAAACCTTAAAGTTGAACGGCATACCTCAGTGTTGTTAGATCAAGTTTCCTGCATGCCTCTCCTTCCTAATAGACTTAATAAAATGGGAAACTCTCTAGCCACCATCGTGGATTGGATGGTGCCATTGAGCAGACGAAAACACACGGTGTACATAGCCTGTGTTTGGCATTCCTACTCTGAAATTCTGACAATTGTAGACCTTCTTATAAGGGAGACACACATATATAGCAGCATAGCACAAATATCCTTGGCAGAAACACCATCAGCAGCAAGTTATAACAGAGCAGGGTACCAAGCTCCTAACTGCGCTTCACCTACCTCCGTTGGTCTGGGAGCGTTGGGATCCCCAACTGTAATGCCCGTTCACAGTTCACTGACCGGTAGCCCCTGGCCCCGCCTGCCAGTGACTCGGCAGTGACTAGCAGTACGGTAGGGAAATGATTCCGTTGGCCTGGGCATTGTACAGCGGCCGCAGAATGCAACGCGGCAGTGCCATGGTAATTAAGCTATGTGCGGAAGCTGTCGATTAAGTTATAACAGTGCAAGTCTTCGCAGTGCCAACGGTAGAATAGCTCAAACCCTTTGCACATGCACGCGCGCGCGCGCACACATCCACAACTAAAGGTACCGGTTACATATGCACTTTGTACTAGTCTGACTTATAATAATTATCACGTGCACTTTTAATTCCGGTCCATTTGCAGCTTTCATATAAGAAGAGCCGAAACCACTAGTCCATCGCCTCCGACTCTTGTATCATCTACGAGCAACTCCAGCAGAAACTCCTAAATCAGAGCTCCTACATGTCATCTAGGGGCCGGCCTCTACATCTGAGTCCCTACATTTTGCCATCAACTCCAGCAGCAGCCTCTAAATCTGAGCCCCTACATTCCTTTTCCTCTTTTTGTACTCATCTCACATATATTTCTCATATTCGGCAAGATAACATTTCAAAATTAAATATTTCTAACAAATAAAAATAACACATGTTTAAATTTGAGAATACAAATTTGAAGCAGACAGGCAGGCAGCAGGGCGGCGCGTCGACGCGCGCCGTCGAGGGGACGCGGCAAGGGGCAGCGCGTCGGGTCGAGGCGGCGCGCCGTCGAGGGGATTCGGTGCGGGGCGGCGCGTCGGGTCGAGGGAGGGAGGAGGCGGTGCGGCGCGTCGGGTCGAGGGAGGGAGGAGGCGGAGCGTCGTCAGGCGGGGCGGCGCATCGGGTCGAGGGAGGGAGGAGGTGGCGCGTCGTCAGGCGGGGCGGCGCGTCGTCGTTAGGCTGGGAGGCGGCGCGTCGACGCGCGGAGGCAGCGCGCCGTCGACGAGAGGCGGCGCAGGGCGGCGCTTCGGGGCGATGTAGATCCGGTGCTGGGCTATCGAATCCAGGTGGCGGGGGCGGTTGATTTCATTGTCGGCAGGGGTGCGGATGGGCGGCGGCGACAGGAGGCTGCCGGGCGGGACGAGGGAGGGAGGAGGAAGACTTGCGCGCGCGTTTCTGTTGGGCGGGCCCCACGCGTGTAGCGACCCCGGAAGGAGTCGCCACATCTGGGGACTTTGGAGGAAAATGTAGCGACCCAATAGGTGTAGGGACTCATCTAGGGACCCTGCTGGAGTTGTGTTTTTGAGCCAAAGCCCCTAAATCTCATGTAGGGGCTCATATAGAGGCCCTGCTGGAGTTGCTCTAAGGTACCTCGCAGTCGCAGCCATTCCGCCCTGGTGACCACACAGCCTCCGTCGTTAGATCCGAGACCTCCGAGTGGCGCGGCAGCACATCAAGGGCGAGAGGTCCACGGCGGGGCTGCAGCTCGACGGGCGGGGAGTCGAGCGGGGCGGACACACGGTAAGAATGGAAGGCATCTCGGAAATTTGCGTAGACGCGTCAATGGCGGGACTCCGTGTGCGGCACTTAAGTTCCGGTAAGTCGCGACGACACCAGGCCCAGCAGCGGCCTGCGAAAGCGATGGATGGCGCTGGTCAAGAAAAAGCATCGTCGTCTTTCTGCTGTCATTGGCCTTCTTGGCGACGCGATGGATTGAGCATCGCGATGGTGCAAACGTGAAAAAAAGCTTTGCACAAAGACCATGACGGTATGAGAGGGTGACAGGCGCACCAAAGAAAAGGGACGCACACCGGCCTCGCACTGCACCAGCCTGGCCGACGATCACCACAACCCATCGTGCCAAACACAATGAGGCAAGGCAGTGCTGCGTAGTTGACAAATTGTACAGTCGAGTACTGTGCTGCGTAGTTGACAAATTGTACAGTCGAGTACTGAGCTGTAATTTGTGAATGGTGTGACCATGTGAACAGAACAGGGGATGGATAAACCCACCAGCCATGCGTCCGATGCGTATCTAGCAGATCGAACAGAACAGGGGATGTGTATCACGCCAATCTCTAAAATTCTGGCAGTAGTAGACCCTCTTCTTGGGAGACACTTAAATCTAAAAATCAGGCAGTCGTAGACCCTCTCCTTGGGAGACACACTATGCTCAGCAGAAATACCATAACAGCAACTATCACAATCATAGTCGGCTCCATCCTCTTCTTGATATCACAATCAACCACAGCCAAAATGAGAATCACAAGCAAAGCAACGAGAAACACAACTCATTTCTAGCACTTGTGCTATGTCCCCAGATTCTTCTTCCGGAACAAATAATACAACAATATGCACCTCAACAGCAATAGACTACACCATCATAACGTTCAACAGCTTAAATATCTCAGTATTATTACGATACAGGACAACGGTCCCGAGAAAATCACCAAGCCAGCAGAGCATAAACCTAGATTTGATGGCAGTAGGATTAGGCCAGGTAGAACTAGTTTCCAAGCATCCCCCATTTTGACTTAAGACGATGTATCCGAGACTCTACTTTGCCTCATTAACAAGCTTGTCGATGAGTTCAGCAGCATCTTCAACTGTCGCAATTGTCTGCGCGCTTGATTCTTCGACACTGATGCCGAACTCCTCCTCAAGGCCCATCACAATCTCAACCTGCAACGGATTTAGAATATGTTTTAGAACAACTTGGGAAAAAGATCTGAAAGAAAGTGAGCCATATGCTAATCGAGGTTTACATGCATGACTCACGATACTAGCAAACCATTTGATCATGCAACAACAATCATAATTCAATCATAAGCTGAAGGTTAGACAGATTAACTAGTAGTTCAAGGATTCTCCCCACATGCTTAACTAATCATGCAGCAAGATTTTTCCTACAGGCTTCACTACTCATGCAGTAAGATTCTTCCTACAGGCTACACTAATTTAAGCAAGTAATAGATTTGGCACAATCAGAAAGAATTTGACTCCTTGGGAGAGACTTGTGGCCCTTGACCCTGTTAGAGCAAGATGCTTATGATTATGATTAAAAGCAATCTAAACATGATTGATGAAAACATCGAGGGTCCAATTACCGTATCCAGTGAATCAGCGCCAAGTTCAGCGAACTTAGAAGCACCAGAAACTTCGGTGCCGTCACTAAGAGCAAGCTGCTTCCTCACAATTTCGCAAACCTTGTCAACTGTATCTTTTTGGGCCTGTAAGAGTGTGCAAGTTATAAATGGTTACCAAATACTGTTAAAGTCATAGTAAGAGAATGCATATCTTGCTAAATTTACAATACCAAAGCCAGAATAGAAGTCAACAAAAAATCTCTCATGTTACTAGATATTTTCATTAACGGGGAAAAAAAACAAATGCTATGGGTAAATAATAAACATCAGTAACTCACTGCCATGTACCCATTACAAGTTCAGTTAAACTCACACATCAACAGTAAATTGCTAGTGGTCTCAGAAAAACAGCATTTCAGGTATATTGTACCAAGGGAAAAGAAACTCACGGCGCAGGAAACAGCAAGTCTCATGGGCACCGGCTGCATGCGGAGGAATGCATTGCCCTTCCTCGCAGGTGAGAAAGAGAGCAAGTTCGCACTGGTTGCCTGCAATCGAAGGCACAAACGTATTAAGACAAGAAAACTAAGGTAATGCATTAACCTGAAGAAAAACGTAGTATAAGAAATTATTTGATCCAAGCAGGGGAAGGGATAGCAGGCAGGCATAGAGTTTTCGTGTTTTTTTTTTTTTTTTTTTTGACTGGGCATGGAGTCTTATTGATGTACATACAAAGATATCAATCAATTTGACAGAAAAATAAACTAAAATCATAGACTCATAGTTACGGGGGAACACAAGTAAAACATTAGACACCAAGTGAACTCTTCTAAGTACTAAAAGAGCCCATCTCTGCCGATTCTCTAACAATATAAACAATTCCACTGAAAAACTTCTTCGCTGAATAAGTAAAAACAGAGGCACTGCAGATCACAGTGCAGAATCTCCATGGCATGTCCCACGATCTAAGCCAGCAACACATCAAAGCAGTAGCGCAGCTAAAAGTGCAGATCTACATCCACTTTAGAAACGGTCCAGTGAATAAAGTTTGAGGCTCGCGCAAAAGTGTCTTTTCCCGTGGTGCCAAAAGGAGTGCAACAGTGCACTCAGACACCATAAACCCCGAATCACAGTAACGACACCTCACCGCATGCGCAACAGCGAGCGGGCAAAGGGGTTCAAGCCGCAGCCGGCATATCATCCGACGCAGATCGAGGCAACAAACTAAAATTTGCCCAGATCACCGCGACCCGTAACCAGCGCGCGCGGCGAACAGATCGATCCGGTCGCCCTACCAACGGGTACGGACGACCGACCAACGCGAGGTGGCGGATCTGAGGGCGAGATTACCTTGACGGGCCTGGCGAAGGAGAGGGCGGATCCGGCGATGGAGGCCATCGTCTCGTCACGAGGGAAGGAGGAGGGGGGAGGCGGCGAGCACGAAGAGCGTGAGAGCGATGGAGACAGACGGGAAGGTGGCTGGGCTGTTGGTGGGCAGGTTGGCGGCCCAGCTTCCATTTATACGCGGAGGCCGGGTGGCGACGCCGCGGGGCGGGCATCGGTCGTATCGCCCCGCCCGGCGGGGTCCACAAGGCCAAGAGCACGTATCGTGGGCCCACCTCTCAGGGCGTTTGGGTGGTGGGGCGTTGAAAGTGATGAGAGTACTCTCGCCGACGAACGGAAAGAGGGGCCCAACGGATGCGCTCCTTCGTGTTTAATGAGCACGATGTAGGGAGGACGGACGGCCAGCCCATAACCATAACGGGTTCTGCTTGGGCCCCATACATAAGTTAAAAGGACAGTAATTCTATTGGGCTAGCGAATGTTTTTGTTTGAACGTACTGGCCCATCATCAACCAATTAAGCAGTCCCCGTGTTTTCAGCAGTTACTACTACTAGGCATTAAAAAGTTCTTCAAAAACAAAAGACAGTTACAAACCTTGTATTTGGCACATGATGAATTTTTCCTAAAGTAAAACAATGTGGCGTTGATGATTGCTTCTTTTTTGGTGTGGGTGCGTGGCGTATGTTGTCGGTCATGCAGTTATCGTGACGGAGGGTTTAGCAGTCAGGCTTCGGCCAAACATGGCGTACCTTCTGGAACCTCGTGTTTAAACCCCGCAAGTTTGCGGGTTTTGTGTTACGTGTATCTGGGTGTGTATTCCTTCTTACGCAACCAACACGCTGGCAGATACAAGGGGAAACTAGAAAAAGAGGAGGTTTCGGGTGCTGTGCTGTGGGTGTACGTGTACGTGTGCGTGTATATATGACCGATGGGATTTGAAGCATCGATCCATGCCAAGCGAACGATGCATGTGCGATGCACTGATGCGATACGTGTCCATTTGTTGGTTCGAAGTTCTTCCTCCGTTTTTTTTTATTTTATTTGTCACTGGATTTAACTGTAGCAATTTTGACCGTCTGTTTTTTCTAAAAAAGTTACAATAATATGTAAAAACATAGTGAAAGGGGTCTTGGCCTAGTGGTTAAGACATCCGAGTAGCACCTTTGAGGTCCTGGGTTCGACTCCCGGTGGGAGCGAATTTTCTAGGATTTAACGGCATTTGTGCTTTCAGCGGTAGGCGACGTGGCCGTCGACAGCGAGGCGCCAGTGGTGACTTCGGGAATCTGGAGAATTGCCGGCTCAGTCTTCGAAGATGCTCATAGGGGTAGGGTTTGCGTATGTGCGTTCATAGGGGTGAGTGTGCGTGCGTTGTGAGTGTCTGAGTTGTACTGTGTAATTTCTAAAAAAAAAATTAAAAACATATGATACTAATAAAGTATATTTTATGATAAACCTAACGATATAAAAGATCGAGGTGTGTGTACAAATGTTGCAGAAAAAACAGAGGTTCAAAATTACTAAGTAAATTCTAGTGACAAGTAGAAAAAACCCACGGAAGTAGTATTAGTTAACCGAGACAGGAGGCGGTCCTCGGATGGTCGGGCCCTGGCCCCTGGTTGTTCTGAACCCTCACCTGCCCGACTCGATCAGCCATGCCTAATTGCAGACCTCGATCAGATTCTCAGTACTATTATTATTCGGAAAAAAAAAGAGATTCTCTGTATTATTTTTCAGACGGCCGGCTTTACACCGACGACGCATTCATACGTCGCACATGCGTCTGCGCCTGCCACGACCTAACACAAAGTTTAGCCATTGCGGCGTTGATGCACAGTTGCACATGCATGCAGCCGCGCGCGCGCGCTGTTTCGTGGAGTTGCATTCAGTCTCAGTCGTGGAGCTACCTACGTTCAGCCATAGATGCAAGCTATCGGATTCACATTCACTCTTCCCTGGAGCTGCATTGAGTCGTCATTTTCAGATAAGCAAAGGTTCATTGGCGGGCCGCCGGAAAACGATGTCTCCTGATCTTGCTCGCGCAAGAAGCTGCTCCACCACACGTTTCCTTGCGACACCGATCGACGCAACATGCAGCGACATGCTCGTACTACAGTTATTATCAGCTGCTGCGACGTGGTACTGTGCAGTAGCAGGGGCAGCACGTGGTAGCCATGAATACGATTCAAGCACCGTTGGGAGTGGAGCAGTACTCTCTGTTTCAAAATAGATGTCACTTTTCATTTTTAAAAATTATATTTGACTGTTCGTCTTATTCAAAAAATTTATTCAAATATAAAAACAAATATGTCATGATTAAAATACATTCAATGATAAAATAAATTATAAAAAAATAAATAATATTTGTGCAAAAAATTTGAATAAGACGAGCGATCAAATGTAATATCTAAAAGTTAACAGTGACATCTATTTTAAAACAGAGAGAGTAACGTGCTCTAATCCTCTGAGCTGGCCCACCCCGTACCTCCATCATGGCATTGGCGTTGCACTGCTATGGTTTGGCGATGACACAACAGGGTGGCCCTCGCCGTGACGAACGCCGGTGGTCAGTAGGGGTGAAAACGAGACGACTGTCGAATCTTAAAAAAATTAATATAGGCAAATACAGGATGCATTAATAATTATTTGACACTATCCGTATCTGAATTTGAGACCGAAAAATAATTGCGGGATAGGATACGGGACAAGTGATATCTGTCCCGAATCCGAGTATAATGTGATCTGAGTAAGTTTATTATAATTATAGTGTAAAATCAAGAGATTAACATAAATAAGAGTCAATTTGCTCTTGATCATGTATGTATGTCCTTCTTTACTTTAATTGTTTCTCAACCTTTGATTTTTTATCCTTGCAAACTTCATGATAATATCCGTGTCCGACTCCGAATCCGAACAAAAAAATATGGAACAAAGTATGAGATGCATAAATAATTACCCGAGACTATCCGCTCCGACTCCATATATAAGCACTATCTGTCTGTATCCGTTTTCACCTCTAGTGGTCAGGCAGGCCGGCCGGACGGAGGAAAGGAAACGGCGCGAAGAACACGGTTGATTGGGCCGTGTTTGCAACCGGGCGAATCCGGCCCAAACCAGTGGAGGAGGAGGGACCTCCTCACCTGGCTGGCGCGCGCATCAGGTGTGCCACAACAACTATCTACAACAACTATCATTGGTCCAAACTGCAAACCTCAGTCACAGTCACAGTCACAGAGCCTGCAGACAAACACTGGTTAAGGCTAGTCCTAATGATTCATTTCATTTTATTGTTTTTAATATACCACATCATCTAAAATAATTTGAAACTATCAAAGAAACAACTTCCTTCAATGGTAAGTTTCATTTTTGTTGTTTCATAAGCAAGTCATAGTATTTAATTCTTGCATTATGATTGGGTGGAAAGCTCATGAAATGAAACTCAATGGCTTCAATGATGGTTTGAATGAGTTCTAAAGTTTTGGAAATAATGCAACACTAGTTTCATCTAGATGAAACCACTTCCTTCTCTTTTTTCATAAATCTCATGTCACCTCACTACTTTTTATCTATGTGACATCTCATTTATTGAAAATAAAATTTTCATTGGGAGTAGCCTAAGTGCAACACCCCCCGGTCAATGTTCATTAACTAGAGATCGAAGGCACGGCACACTGCCATCCTCAAAGGCAGCAACAAACAAACAGCTTTGGTGGAAACACAAAGCATGGACATGGAGCCGCAGCACCAGCTCGTATCGGCGAACAAGAAGAGGAAGAGCAACGGCGCTGCGTCGGCAGCGGCGGCGTGCCTCTGTCCCGCCGCCGATTTGGTGGCCCAGCCGGCATCTTCCTCCGCGCGCCACGCGCTGGAACAGGAGCTGCTGTCCCGCGCCGACCTGCTGCAGCTGCCGGCTGCCGGCGGCGTGGTCGGCGACCGGCGCAGGGAGCGAAGGATGAAGAACCGGGCGTCGGCGGAACGGTCCCGCGCGCGCCGGCACGCGTACGTGAACGAGCTCGAGGCGGAGATGCGCGTCCTCCGCACCGAGAACGAGCAGCTCAAAAGCCTCTGCGACGAGGTCAGCTCCAGCCGGGTCGCATCACTTGCCTATGCATTTCTAGTAAACTCATATGACACTGTATGTTCGTATTGATGCAGTTGAAGGAGGCGGCGGAGGTCGACGTGCCGGTGAAGAAGAAGACGGCGGTTCCCAAGCTGCAGAGGACCTCGTCGTCGCCGTTCTAGCCTAAGCTCTGCGCCTTCACCGGCTGGTCAGCAGCTTGTTCAGTCAGTGTGATGCGTGTGTGCATCATCCTGTACTGGAGCCTGTACTAGTTAGGACAGGATTGGTGATCCGCTCACCTGTGATGCGTGTGTGCATCATCCTGTACTGGAGTAGTAGATTCAGGGTCGGCCGTCGACCTGCCCGCACGAAAATGGTTCCTCGAACACCTCACATTTTGGGGAAGAAACAGAGATGAGTGAGCGTGTGGTGGTAGGCCACCACCGTTGAAATGAAAAAGATGGCTGTCGGCCTGTCTCTGTCTGCTCCTCTTGTCTTCCTTTTTCTTCACTTCTCCTTCCCGTTGTCATTTGTGTTTTGTCCCAACCACGACGGTACATTTCCTCCTCTGTTTTTCCTTTCACTAGGGAGCAGTAATCAGCCGGTCCGAAACATTAGCAATTTTAAAAGGGACGCGGTACGTTTTTAGCTCAACAGTTTGCGAATCTCCGTCCGTTCCGTTATTATTTAGTGTTGCTTTGTTGTCCAACTTGTTATTACTCTTGTTCTTCGCTATTTTGAAAGTTCATTGTGGTAGCTGAAGCTGAACTGAGAAAGTGACTAGCTGTTCTCTCGCTAAGAACAGTACCGGATACGACTGCTGTGGCCTGTCTGCTGCCGCTATTTGGTTTCTACTAGGAAGTTGGAACAACCATTATCGACGGGACGAGCTGCCTGCCGAAACTGTCACAATCGATCGATCCTCTAAAAGATTTTCTGGTTCCCTCGCTTTGCTTCAGAAATGGTCCTGCATATGGAAAGCATTGCCACGTAGCACATTCATGATGGCATATAAGCAGCATTCGGGCAGCCACCGAAGCAATCATCATGGTCACTTAGCAAGCAAGATCAGTAACAGTAAGTAGCAATCATCATGCGTCGAACCACGAGGGAGCTGGTCTGTGAAAGGGGTAATTAATTAGCAAGCATCGGGTCTGGGTTCTGGAGTCCTCGAACAGAAAGAAATATTTAGAATCTGATACGTCTCGTTCGGTACTTGTACAGGAACAATACATGTCTGGGCTCTTTCGACAAGTTCGGCGGCCGTTCTGCTACCTTTTTGGCAGAACGGCCGGTCACGAGCTTCGTCGAGGATTTCGCGCCTCAGGCCAGTGGGCCGTAACGCAGACGGCGAATATTAAGTGGGCTGGATACGGCGAGCTAATTCGGCCGGTTACGAACTCACCCACCTGTGCATCTCAATTCAGCCCAATGAGAACTTCGGGTCGTCGGCACATCGCGTGGGCCGTGAACCCAAAGCAGTCGGACACCGAAAATATTTCTCGATTCTCGGCTGCCGTCACAAAAGCAAGCTCCCTCATCACAGGCCACGGCAAAACTATCCTAGGTAAATCTCAAAAAAAAAAAAAAAAAAAACTATCCTAGGTCGTCGGGATCCGCTGCGGCCATTGAAACGCCAAAGTCTCCTCCCCCCCGTCCACAAAGCTTGAAACACGCTTGTTTTACGAACAAATGAAATATTAGTTCAAGGACTACTGTCAAGCATATATACATGTACGCAATTTCATCATGATGACTGAACAACAAAACAAGCTGTAGTTTCATGTAACCATCGTGTACCATGCACAGGCAGTCTTGGCACGTACGTACGAGCACAGAGCATCCGGCTCTCCAGCCGCCGCCACCCTTGGCTATCCCATCCATCATCTTCTGAAGATTGACAAAGCAAGATCGTCCATCCGGCGCACGACACGATGAGCAGCCGCAACATCCAGCTCGGTCCACGCGTTGCCACCCCGTTGGCCATTCTCCCGTCTCCTCACCACACGTCACCACACCCTCCCCCGACCGACATAGGGCCCACCAGCTATTTATGGACCCACGCGTCGGTGACTCGCCACCGTCCGTCGCGTTGGGCCCCGCGAAGGCAGCGCGTTAAGTCGGTTTCCGTGTTAGCGGCGTATATAAACCGGCGTCCGTTCCACGCCGTCGTTGCTTCTCAAACAAACCATCTCGACCATTTCTTCATTTTCTTCTCTCTAGCCCGCAAATAAATATCCAGACCAGCACAACACAAGCAAAGCAACAACAGAGGGAGATCGGCGCGTCGCGTACTCGCATGGAGGCGGAGAGCGTCAAGCCGGCCGTGGCCACCATCATGTCCGCGGCGTCGGCCTCGCAGCGCGACGGCGAGTTCACGGCGGACGACCTGGCGGCGGCGGACCAGCTGGTGCAGCTCAGCGTCAGCGGCGGCGGGGAGGAGGACGCGTGCTCGTCCTCGTCGCTCTCGGCGCGGTCGGTGAACAACGCCGAGGCCGTTGCGCCGGCGGCGGCGCGGGAGGATGAGGAACAGGACGGCGAAGATGGTGATGATGCTAATGCCGGGGTGGTGGACCGGAGGGCGAGGAAGCGGTACAGGCTGGTGTCCGAGCTCTACGCCGCCACCAAGCGGGTCAAATCCTCCACTGCCGGCGGCGGCGGCAGCAGGCGGAAGAGCAGGGACAGAATGGAGAAGTGATTTGTGACGGATCGGGAGAGAGAAATGCAGCAGGGGTGTGACGATCGAGTCGTGCTGAGCTAGAAGCTAGCCGCCCGTCGCCGTGTGAATATTTTCTTCTTCATTTTCTTTTCCTTTTCCGCCCAGTGTTCAAGGGTGGTGTTCGCTTGTGCAGTTTGAGAGCTTGTTTCGTTTTTTCGCGGCATGCAAGTTTTGGAATCCAAATACTTTTTTTTTCGAAGAAATATAATTAACCCGTAGCAAGACGGGCACCGCATACAAACTTTGCACTTTCAAAGTATCCATATGCAATCTCGCCGCGGTTTCTCTCCTGGGATCGACGCGGTTTTCTCTGGAACCTTCCGCTCGACTCGCAACGAGTCTCGACGCCCCTCGTTCTGGTTGTGAATTGCGAGCGATAAACCATGCATACACGGGAAATGAATGACGTATGCTTAAGCTTCGTTTGCAAGCAAATGCCTTGTACGCGTCCTTGCTCATCCCAGCAAGTTGGAGCAATTGTTTACACCGACAAATCTAATCCGTGTCTTCCTTTAAAACGATCGAATCTCCTAATCAGCACCGTTGTTTAAGAGAGTACCACTGCTGTGTTATTGCCCTTCCGTTGAACAAAATGATGGCATGCAAGTAAAGCGGCGGCACAAAACCAACTAAAGTGCAGGCAAATGCTTGTCAACACCGTTCTAAATGCAACCGTGTATTGCCATATTTCATCTGAAAGTTGTAATTAAGACACACACTTTCCTTGCCCCATAACCATCAAACTGGCTCCAATCTAATTGTGGCCCAATATGTAGTTACTAGTATAAATAATTCAAACTTGGTCAAGTTACCTCCTTGGAAATGTTTTCCTTTCTTTTCCTGGAATATAAGCCATTTATTAAATTAAATTTTGTAAGATCATTGAGGATATCAATTCTCGCAGAAACACACACACACATATATCAAACATATGTTAATCGAGCGGAATTTGTAATAAAAAACATATAGTTAAAAATAAAAAGATCTCAAAATGGGGTAAATAGTATAATGGATTTTTATTTCCTTTCAAGTAGAAAAAAAATCTCTAAAGTAACATTGTCATGCAACATTATAAGCAAGTTACGTATGTATGATGAGTTAGCAATCAAGGACACTAGATGGGATTTACACAACTGATTGAGCAACTAGCATAGTCAATGAGCTACATGAATTACGAAGCCACGTCCCAAATGATGAATGAATTACCTAGCTCGCATTACTGAAGTTACAAAATGAACTTTGACCAAAAGACTGAATTCTTCCAAACAAAGTGGCTTGCCATATTAAAACTTACCTTTTATCGTCCCATATTAACAGAGACAAACAATGCATCAATAGTATATGGTCATGTACTGAGATGTTACGTTAGACAACAGATTTACCTTATCTTTGTTTTTTGTTACACATACTACTAATAGATGCAAAGAAACATATCTAACTAACCTTTTTAAAAATGTAAATCCTTGTAGAGCGTGATGATACATAACGTGATCCTTCATTAAATGGAAGAAATTGTGATTTATATTTCACTAGAAGTATTGGTAAATGCCTTAATAAAAAGACAAATATTAACATGAAGGGAATTCGAGAAATGTGGAAACAATAGAAGGCTAGGATTTTACTAAGTCTAGATAATTTAGAATGCAATATTTAAAAGGCAAGATGCAAGGAAAACATTGAAAAAATGCGAACACAGAAAATGTTTATTTATTATCATGATATATTATAATTTTAGGTTTCTATAACAGAGATCTATAATGGAAATTTTTGACCTCCTTTCTCATTTCATGTTAATGCTCAACAAGTAAAGGTTCAACATAATATATAGTAGCAACAACCACAATTCTGAATGTTATCGTGAGCCATGATGTAGTAAGTTCGGACTAAATAATCACCCTTCTAAAGTATGCTATCAAAAAATGGTCATAATATCAATATAAGTTTGATCTTCCATTCTTTCTTTTGGATAGTTTGTGTAATTCTTGATTTCTATGCTGATCGTTGGGAGACAAAAATAAATGATGAATCATCTTTAAGATATTGTGTGTAGATGATATTTCGTTTGAAAATTCTAGTATAACCATTTGCTTGCTTTTAATATTGTGTTATTCTTATAGGTGCATTGTGTTTGCAAGAAAATTGATTTTTTTTTTCCATGCAAACAACTCATGAGAAGGTGGAAGGAATTTTCATTTTTGTTGCCTTAGCTGGAAGCGAATGTATTGATCGAAGTGGTTAGTAGACCTGTACTACATTTAATTGGAGCTGAAAAAATTAGAAATTAAATAGGAAATCCATACGTTGGATACAAATTTAAAATAATATAATGAGATAATTACCTTTTAACCATCTTCAAACCATGTTCAACAATGTGTAGGAACTTTGCATGCCAACATGCTGCATTTCTGAGTGATGAAACCCACACTGTAAATTTATAATTGCTCAATGATAATGGAGTATCTTCTTCGGATCATCCGAGAGTACCCATCAATATTTTGGCATAGTGGGTTCGCCAGGCTCGTAAAACAAAAATCATTGATCAAGAACATATATTACTTCTTGATGAGTTTTTTTTTTAGTTAAAAAAAGAACTTTATTGATTGCTCAGGATTGGGAATACATTCTTGAGCAATCAAATGCTTCATACAACAATAGAGATTTACCCTTGCCACACCACAGTATCAGTATGGGTTGTGCGCTTCGCAAGTTGCGCGAGCTCATGAGCAATGGAGTTTTGTTCTCTTTTTACGGCCAGAATCTTCATCTCCAGCATTAATGTCCTACTGATCCTCTTTGCCTCTTCAATAGTAGTGCACATGCTTGAGCGATCTTCCTGCAACTTATTGAGAGCATCCGCCCCTGTGGAGCTGTCGGTTTCAACAATTGATGAGCTTATTTTTGTGCGCATTGTGTATGGTATGAGAATTTTCTGTTAGGTCGCTTATGGATGCGAAGCACTTAGGCGATTGGTTCGCCATTACTTCCATTTACGGGACTGGATCAGGCATTGCTTCACGATATTCATATGACAGATTATCTTGCAATGCTGTGCTGCACATAAAGTTGTCGAAAACCAATTAACGACACATCAGTGCTGCATAGCACCGGAGACACAGAGCCTTGCTGAAGATGTGGCACTAGTTTGGAATGGTCAAACCGACGAAGAATTCCTGCATAACTATGCGCCGTAGACGGCGACAGCCGCAGGAGCAAGAACGGCAGCGCTCATGGCTCTTGCAACAACATACCTGCAGGCAGTGCTCACCGTTGCTGTACTGGAAAAACTCTCAGTGCTCCTGCAGGCAGCGCTCAGTGTGACTCGACACCATCCGTGGAAAGCAGCGCGCGTTAAGTCGGTTTCTGCCGTGTAGCGGCGTATATAAACAACAGCCGGGCGTTGCGCACGCCGTCGTTGCTTCTCAAACCATCTCGACCATTTCTTCGTTCTAGGCCTGCAAATAAATATCCAGACCAGCAGAAGCAATCGAGAGAGATCGGCGCGTCGCTGGATTGCTTCTGCTGGTCTGGATATCAAGCCGGCCGTGTCGGACATGATCATGTCCGCGGCCACGGCCTCGCAGCTAGCGGGCCACCGGGCGCCGGGCGAGTTCACGGCGGACGACCTGGCGCCGCCAGACCAGCTGGTGCAGCTCAGCGTTAGCGGCGGAGGGAGGAGGGACGACGGCCAGGACGCGTGCTCGTCCTCGTCGTTGTCGGCGCGGTCGGTGAACAACCATGCATACACGGCAAATAAATGACGTATACTAAGCTTCGTTTGCAAGCAAATGCGGCCTTGTACGCATTGTACTGGCTCATGCCAAGCTAATAGGAGGTTAGCAATTGTTTACAGTTTACATAAACAATATTTGATCCCCATCTTCGTTTAAAAAGTGTCTCCTCATCAGCATCGTGGTTTAAGATGTCACCATTGTTGCGTTATTGCACTTCGATTGAACAAAATGATATAAGAGATTTTACGGTATTTGCGAGATATCTGGAGGTACTGAGAGGTATCACATCATAGACCGTTGATTAATAGAGGGACAAAGTATGGAATAAAAAATCAGATAAGTTATGACATGATGATCATAATTTAGTAAATGATCTTAATTAAATCATTAATTGTATGCATGACATGCAACACTAATGGCTAGATTCTCAACTGACGCAATAACAATGGAAGGTAACGCCTTTTTCAGATTCATTCATAGAGTTAGAGGAATCATGTAAATTTGTTTAGAAACATGTAAACTTTCTTTCTCCGTAAAACACAACACTTATCAGTTAAAAAAATATGTAAATGATGAAAAACCATTTAAGTATCTAAAGTTGAAGGTTGTGCACCACCTCAAAAATAATTTTCATGTCCGTGACAATGGTCTTTAGCAAACAAGTTAACTCAGAAAATATTACAAAAAAATTAAATAGAAAGAGGAATAGATAGAATTAGGTGAGAGCGACAGTAGTTTGTCTAAAAAAAATACGTTGTCACAATTTTTTTCCTGTGTTGTTGGTGGCATTAGTGTTGCTTACATGCAATGAGATGATTTACATGATTTTTTCATTCTTCAATTGAATTTCTGGGATCACAATCATGGAAAAGATGGATGAGAGGAGCATATAAACACCGCCACAGATCATTAAACCAATACCCTTGTTCTTGATCTCCGCAATGTGCTTGTCTATTTGCTAGAAGCAACCGTGAATCCACTATCTATCCATGGCTACGAGAGAAATCATACAGACATGTCCAAGTAAATCATCAAAACTAAGTAAACTTGGCAAAATAATGTAAACAAGGAAGGTTAGAGACTTACCGAGAGCCTACCGAATTTGTTTTGATAGAAGTTAATTTTGATTCCTCTCTTTCTATATTTGCAACAATAAAATTACTTAGTTACCCTTCCTACTTAAGTACTTCCATCAATACCTGAATGGCAACGTATCCTATGAGAACCAGGTTTGTATGAGAACTATGAGAACTCCAATCTAGCCCACATGATTTGGATCCAATGGGGCACATGAATTCAGATGGGAGGGGGGATTTGTAAAATCACCGCCCACTTAATCATATTTTTGCAAATTCCCCCTCCCACCTCTTCCTATGCGCTTCCTTTGGATCAAGATCATATGGCCCAGATTGAAGTTCTCATAGTTCTCACACGAATCTGGTTCTCATAGGATACGTTGCCTGAATACCTTTCTGTTGGTACCTCTAATCGTGGAGCGTTAAATTTGAGGCAACCGACGGCCCACGATTATCCGCAAACACCGTAAAACATCCCGCAAATGATATTGGCATAAGTATTGTGACGTTTATTTTTTTTGTTAATGACGATTCATATTCCACTCTAGGGAGGGTAACGTTCTTTTTGACTTTTCAAAGTCAATAAGTCATCGCGTTGTTTGACGTATTACTCCTTTTATGTTCATATTTCTGTAATACGTTAGTGAGGTTTGATTGCTCGTACTGGAGGGAGTAGTTGCTTATACAATATTTGCTAGTATATGACTGCCCCGTTTGACCATTGATAAACGCGTGTGGCTATGCGTCTTAAATTTAAAGATAGTTCAATCGTTCCGCATATTTTTCCAAACAAAAGAGAGGAGAAAGGTAGTGCGATCAAATCATCTTAGGAGTACGCAAGCACTACTTAGAAAACAAAAATCCATGTGGGCTAACATTTCATAGGAAAACAACATATTTACTTGTGTGTTCCTGAAAAATGCATAGGGAAAATCATTTTCCCTGAGAGGTTCTACCTCAACACACAGGGAAAACATTAACCTTTTGCTGGCTGAACTATGACAGAGAATAAATTCATTGCTTTGACAAGAAAATGCATATTTTCCCTGCCGGACTTTTGTTGTAGGGATTTTTGTGTAGATCGAGAAACGTGGCTTCCTCAATTTTTGTTTGAGTGCTGGCCATTAGTGATATGGCCGTCAGGTAAAGTGTGTTTGACGCCAACCAACACACAAATTTAATTGCTATATCATTGTATCCCTAGCAGAATTTTCCTATTTGTTTACTGATAGGATTTATTTTCTTTAAGGTTTTGTCTATTTCCCTAGCAACTTTTGACCCTCTTTTCCGTTAGTTGTGTACATATAATCTATTTCTAGTTAATATTGTTACGACATCACACCAGTAAATATATTTGGGATTATTATCATTACAAAGGGAGATGGGAAAAATACAAGATTCTTATTTTCTTAGATCCAATACATGGAAATTTATGAATTAGGTGGACATAACCTTGATCGGAATCCTCTGCAACTGTAGGTAAAATGAACAAAGTAGTAGTCCTTTATTTTTGCCCCTAGCACACTTAGGATCATGAGTTAAGGTTTCGTGTTCATCTGTGTTATGCCAAAACTTCGCTTTTGTTTTGTCGCTCTATATGGAAAGAAAAAATAAGTTTACTAATGGCGATCCACGTGAATTTACCAACCAAGCGTGCAAGACTGTATATGGGACCATAGAGAAACGTGTACATATTTGCTCAAGAAAATGTGTTTGCAGCTACATGACATATATATGACAGCTCATGCTACTTGAAATACCACTGATACATAAATTCTCCAACGATTCACACCATAATACCGGAAATAAGAGGGGCATATGCACACTGGATATATAATCATTATCATTATTCTCTTGCCAAATGCTGCGTGTGAAAACACAGAGGCATGAACACTTTTCATTTTCAAAAAGAAATCATCATATATATTATTCTCTTAACAATTAGCCTGTAAACCTGCATGGTGCTCCCGGATTTGACTTCTATGCTCGGGTTAGCGAGGCTATGCACGCGCGCGCGTCGCGTCTACGTGGTGCCCGTACGTGACAGGAGCCGGGACGGACGGGGCGGCCGGTTGCGCCGCGCACCACGTGAAGTGCGGCGCGAGGACGTGGCCGTAGCCGTGGCTGGCCTCTCACTGCTACACCGTCTCGTCGCCTCCTCCTCGTAAATTTATCTCCTCCACACAAATCCCAATTCCACACGAATCCTCGCTCTTGTTTTCCACCAATACCCCCTTCGTCTTTACAGGAATTGTGCTGGAAGATCAGCACTGCAAGCGAGCGATCATTCGATCCGCACCTGACCTCCCCAACCGGTTGCCTCCCTTGGCTCACCAGTGCGTTCACCCATTTTCCGTAGAAGCCCCTGTATTTCTCCATTTCCTCGAAAGCAGCACCTGGGATCGGTTTCTGCCGCGTCACGCCGCAGCAGCCGAACGGGCAATTTATCCGTGAGGCCCTTGGCCCAACAAAAATATCAGGAGAGAGAAAGGGAAGAGAGAGAGAGAGAGAGAGCGCACACGAAATTAACCGGAGCCCAACCCCGGCGATCGGAATCATCCACCCCACCCCACCCCGCCAAGCAGCCATGGCCGAAGCAGCAGGCACGACCCACGCGCCGGCGCCGGCGGGGGCAGACGGCCGGCCGTCCCCGTCGCGGTTCACGGCGCTGGAGCTCGCGGCGGCGGAGCACCTCATCCACCTCAGCGAGAGCAGCTCCTCCGCGGCCGCCTGCTTCACCCCGCGCGGGCCCGCCTCCGTCGGCTCCGCGTCGTCCACCTCTTCCCCGCGCTCGGTGAACGCGCCTGCGATCCCGCGCGCCCTGGCCGCCCTCGCGGCGGCCGAGGAGGGCGACGACGACGAGCAGGAGGTGGGCGGGAGGCCCCGGCGGAACAAGCGGTACCGCCCGATCGCGGAGATCTACGCGGCCACGGCGCCGAAGCGGAAGACGAAGCCGATCGGGGCGCGCGGCGGCAGGAAGGACAGGCCCAAGCCGGCGGCCGGCGCCGGGAAGGAGGCGGCCATGAGGAAGTAGGGAGAGAACGGAAGTGTGTGGACTTGTTCGTGATTACAGATAATTAGCAGGGACTAGCTAGCTAGCTTCATATAGAAATATCTCTGAGCTTGGTGTAAGGTATGATCGATCGATCAGGGGCGTGTTGATCGTGCTTTGTCTAGGAAGTGGATTGAGTGTAAGCTAAAGTACTTGTATCCCAAAAGTATCACTAGTGTTTGCTCGACATGTATGCATGGTTGAAACTTGAAATGGATCGATGAATCTGAGCATCTGCATGCATGTTACTTTGGTGTGAATGTTCTTGAGTTGTTTTTCTTTCTATAAGATGTGATCGATCAAGACCCAGAGCAACTGCATGCGTCGAATAATTGACATGTGTAGTTTCAAATTAACAAGCTATATAGCCCATAATTAAGCTATAGCATCCATGGATGATCGATGGACGTTTGTGTAGTTGATCGCTTACATATATGTATATCGGGCTGTTGGCTACGCTGAAGTGTTGTATATATGGTTAGCTAGCCTATCTGATGCTTGCGCATGCAATTTATACCACAACTCTCAAAAGAGCCATGCCATAAACTAGCTAGCTCGTCGATATATGGTACGTACTTGATCATGATTCAGACATGAGTTCACTGTAAGACAGCTTAATTAGCTACGAATGAGAATATGACATTATCGTTGCCTGTAATAATACAGGTAGGAGGGAGACGCGGATGCCCTAATTAATCAGAATCGAAACATGAACATAAAATTAGCTGGAAGGAAGCAATCGAAGAACCAAATTACTAAGTCTAGCTAGCTAGGGGCTCCAAGCTTTATGGTGCGTATACACACCCACACTACGCACTGTGAGTCTGTGACACAGATTAGTGGTGCGATTATATTAGTTATTAAACAAACAATCGCACCGGCGATTCCGATGTCAAAATGTGCGTTAATATATTCACTTAAGTTTCCGCGGCCATTGGTTACATCGATGGATCCATCTCCAGTACGTCGTCCATTCATCTCTCATGTCAGGATGACACGAATGAGGAGTGTGCTATGCTATGCGCGCGCATTATTGGAATGAGCCGATCAGAATCTGGGAGCGATCGCGATTCTGCTTAGCTATCTATCTGCGATGTTGGCTGATTTAGTCCTGAAATCCTGATAAAACGGCGTTTGCCGGTGCTTCAGTAGTGTGATCCTGATAAAATTGCTCGTGTTGCTGCTGCAGCGTAGTCCTGAACTCGCGGTCGAAATGCATAAAATGGCCGGCGTGATATGGAGCAGTACGTATTGCTAGCTTAGCAAGAAGATTCAGAGTTTGCATAATCCTGTCGACTGTCGAGAGGCCAGGCCAGGCCAGGGAAAACGAGGCAGCAAACCTTGGCCCGTCTGGAATATTTTCATCAGACGAGTACTGAGCGAGTTCAAAAACCGTGGTCCCGGTGTCTAAAAAATCAACCAGGTCCGTTCTAGATGTTTCTCAAGTCTTCTTCGCCGCGCGCAGACTCATCTCCAGATCCACGCCTTCATGCTACGTCGCGCCCCAGTGGTCTGCGCCTACGTTCGGCCGGCAAGCTAGCGGCGAAAGTACAACCAGAAATGGCCGCATGATCGCATTGCCCCCGCGCAGCCCATAATCAGAGCATGAAAAAAAATTATCGCTGGATGGAGATGCGGGGTATCGATCCCCGTACCTCTCGCATGCTAAGCGAGCGCTCTACCATCTGAGCTACATCCCCACATGTTTGCTTCAAACAATATTTGTGTATTATTTTTTTTATACAACTCCAACTTGACTAACTGTTCGGCAATAATTTTTCTCTTTCTACGTAGTAGAGCAGTCCAAATCTGAACCTGGTTCTGGGTCCCAACCACGAGTCCACGACCAACGCGAGCAAAGTTTATGTGCACGAATTACAAGGTGTAAATAAAACTTCAACATCTTCAAAATTAATTAAGCAGGATTATATCTCTAGCATTCTTTAATCAGAATGCCACACATAGGTCGATCAGATAAATTTGTCGTCAAAGCTTTTGCAAGTAATGATGAATCTGTCCCCAACTGAATCCTAGAGCAACCCGCATAATCCGAGGCAAACGCTCAGTGCTTGTAGCATCATGTATAAATGGTCACGAGCAACAAAGCCCCTAGTTTCTTTGTTTGAGCTACAAAACCGCCATCGAAATTAACTTCAACTCGATCTGAAGGTGGAAGCTTCCAATTAGCCTGTACTCCTTGTTTCACCTGATAGGCTGATACTAGTTGCTCTCCTGCGCTCACCTTTTTGCCAGCGTCCCACCATGCCCAAAGTAAATGGCACGTACAGATTTTAGTTTGTCTTCCTAGATGTAAGAGTGTGAGGCGGAGACAGTAGTAAGGCCTTCACAAACTGCCTTCATGCCAGGCAGAAATATAATGGAAGGAGTAGTGATTCTACATGAGACCATACATGAGTTGCATACTAAAAAACTCAATGGGGTCATTTTCAAAATTGATTTTGAAAAGGCCTACGATAAAGTCAAATGATCGTTCCTACAACAGACCTTAAGAATGAAAGGTTTTTCACCCAAATGGTGCAGATGGGTGGAAAGCTTCATCACTGGAGGTAGTGTCGGAATCAAAGTCAATAATGACATCGGACACTACTTCCAAACAAAAAAAGGTTTAAGACAAGAAGATCCTATGTCCCCAATCTTATTTAATATCGTTGCTGACATGCTTGCACTCTTGATTAAAAGAGCAAAAGATGACGGCCAGATAAGTGGGGTCATTAATTACTTAGTGGATGATGGTTTATCGATATTACAATATGCAGATGACACCATCGTTTTCATGGATCATGACTTGGAGAAAGCCAAAAACATGAAACTATTGTTGAGTGTTTTTGAGCAATTATCTGGGCTAAAAATAAATTTTCATAAAAGTCAAATCTTCTGTTATGGTGAAGCAAAGGATTTTGAAGAGCATTATACCGAGCTCTTTGGATGCAACATTGGTGATTACCCATTCAGATATATGGGCATACCAATGCACCATAGGAAACTTTGGAATATAGATTGGAGGAGCATTGAAGAAAGATTTGAAAAGAAATTGACTTGCTGGAAGGCAAAAAATCTATCATATGGAGGTAGATTAGTCCTTATAAATTCAGTGCTCAGCAGTCTACCCATATTTATGATGACCTTCTTTGAAATTCCCAAAGGAGTAATCAAGAAACTAGACTATTTTCGATCTAGATTCTATTGGCATGGCGATAAAAATAAGAAAAATATCGGCTAGCCAAGTGGGACATCTTATGCCGGCCCAAAGATCAAGGTGGTCTTGGAATTGCTGACCTCGAGATCAAGAATAAAAGTTTATTAAGCAAATGGGTTTTTAAATTGCTTAATGAAGAGGGTACCTGGCAAACTTTGTTAAGAAACAAATACCTTTACTCAAAATCTCTATCGCAGGTTGATATTAAACCAAGCGATTGGCACTTTTGGAAAGGCCTAATGAAGATAAAAAATCAGGTCTTAGATTGTGGTCTTTCAATATAAAAGATGGCACACAAATCAGATTTTGGGAAGACAGATGGGTAGGCAATCAACCACTCAAAGAGCATTTTCCCACGCTTTATAATATAGCACACTACCCCTATGCAACAGTGGCAAGTGTAATGCGCACGGCCCCACTGCAAATATCTTTTCGGAGGGCATTGATAGGAGAAAAGCTCATTGAATGGCATAAGCTAGTAGCTACAGTTGTCCAAATCAACCTTGCTGATGAGAGAGATACCTTCACTTGGCGAATTAGCAATAAAGGTTTCACTGTAATGTCTATGTATATGTTCTTATTGGATCAGAACATACCTTTCTCTCACAAGCTGATATGGAAATTAAAAATTCCTTTGAAAATAAAGATTTTCCTTTGGTACCTACAAAGAGGTGTTATTTTAACAAAGGATAATCTAGTTAGAAAAAACTGGAAAGGAAGTCAAAAATATTGTTTCTGCAATTGTAACGAAACAATAAAACATCTCCTCTTTGATTTTCATCATACCAAGACAATCTGGAGAGTGGTTCAAGTAGCTACTGGTTTAACCCCTCCTAGATCAGTTCACCATATGCTAGGGAACTGGCTTACAGGCATAAGTCAAAAAGAAAAGAAATTAATTCTAGTAGGGGCAGCAGCTCTGTGTTGGGCAATATGGCGATGTCGCAATGATATTATTTTTGATAACGTCAAGTATTCCTCCTTTATGCAGGCTGTTTTCAGGGAAACATACTGACTGTGATTCTGGGCACTGTTGCAGCATGAGGAGACAAAAGAGCGAATGCGCATGGTCAGTCAATCATTGGAGACCGTCGCTATGGAGATCTTCGCTTACCATGGGTGGAAATTTAATAATAGACTTTGCTCCTCATAATTTTTATTTAGTTTCCCTTTCATATCACCAGCTAGGCTGTTCGTCTCGCTGCTTTGCAGCAGCTACAGTGTTCGCAGTTATTTCTTCAGCAGCAGCAACAGTGTTCGCTGTTATTTCTTCTGCAGCTGCTACAGTAAAATGGCTGCTTCGCAGCGAGGCGAACAGGCTTATGTTGCTGAAGTTTGTAATAAGAAAGATGCTAAGATGCTGTGTGCGGCAACGCAGAGGCAGGATACTATTTCCATTTTCTAAAAAAGAGTGTGAGGCGGAGAAAATGTAACAGAGCACCTGCTGCTCCGAGCTTAGAGGTACGAGTGTTAGGCGGACATGTTCCAGGTTCATTGCCTGCCAACATCACTTTACATATTTGCACGAGGTGACTTGCTGAAGAACTCGGGCAATGCTTCTGGCTCACAGCAAAGAAAACGGAGCAAGACGGAACGAACCGACCAAAATACGTACAATGTTCTGTGATGCAGGACGCTTGCAGTGTTTAATGCTGACAAAAATAAATAACAATTATCTGAATGTAGTAAGTTATGTTATCCCAAACACGGACAGGCCAAACTACAACCAGACCTATAGCCAAAAAATATGCCACAGGGCCCGACTTGCATGAAGAAAGATAATATACCAGTCAAGAAACCGATCAGGACGAAAAAGCCATATAAATAAACAAGCTCCATTTTCCATGGTTGCCAAATGCTCAAGTGTAACATAGTAACATTTCATTGATGGGAAAAAGTGCTCAGAAGTCAGAACACATTTAGAATTAACATAAAAATTCTGTTCAACATAAAGTTACAGCAGATGAATCTAAAGCCTGCATGAATGAGCAACTCTGCGAGGTGTGGCAGATGAATTCTTGAACAAGGATCTGTTGAATCGGCCAAACTGTATTGCAGTGGCAGCTCATCAGGAGGCCAATTCAAAAGTCATCATCATCCTCCTCGGCCATGTGCTTAGCCAGTTCCTCCTCCTGCTGAAGCTTCTCGCGGCGCTTCTCAGCACTCTCCTTTTCCTTGTGCGAGTTAGGTGGGAACCTCATCGCCTTCACCGCCTCATTGTGCATGTTGAGGCAAAAGGCAATCCTGGAGTTGAATGCGATTTGCGGCTCATTTGTCGAGTAGACATCACCAGTTTCTTTCGACACCATCCAGCCATTTGCATGGTCGATGGTGGCATCAATCGCACCATCTCTTATGGCCTTGGCTACAATGCTCTCTGCATCAGCAACAGGATCCTTTGAGTCCAGCCTTAGCTTCTTTGCAATATCAGCGAGGGAGATCCTTGAGTATGAAATGCTAATGTTGCGCAGTCCAGTTCGAATGACATTGTGGCGCAGCCGCACAATCAAATTGCGAGTCCTGTCTGCACTGAATGTGCTTGCAAATTTGTCCGCAACAGACCTGAACAATTCCAAGTCCCCAACCCTGACAGCCTACAGGAGAAAATATAAGTTTAATGCTCTTCACCATATAATATCAAAAAGTTTCAAAATAGGCTACTGTCATAAAGTTTCAAGATAGGGTGGTTACTAACATTTGTAAGCTCAAAATAGGGTGTCAATGCTTTCTTCATCCCCTTTTGCATGAAGACCGTCCTTTCTGGAATCTCACCCAGAAGCAGCCTTACTATGATAGCCCATTTGTTGCACTGGATCCGGAAACCAAGGGCTGCTGTGGGTGCCTTCCGAGCAGCTTGCAGGAGGCTTTCTTTAGCATCAGTGTACTCCAACTGAATTGTCCTAATTTTTCCCAGATAGAACAGGTATCGGCAGAACTACAATTAATGCAAATGTCAGCATTTTCTTAGCCTTCCAATAAAACCAATCGGTTGAAGAAAGATTCGAACCAAAGCAACTATTACAGGCAGATTGATTTGTAAGAGGAATAAGTGACTAATAGAGTATCAAAAAGTGTTGTGTTACAATAAATGGGTAAGGAGATGAATTACTTGCTGATTTGAATGAGCTTCAAAACGTGGTGCCTTCGACCTCAGCTTTTCTGCCTGATCATACAAGTTATAGTGGAGATAGTTGCGGAGAAGGAGATTGAGCAGTGTTTCCTGCAATTGAAAGAGAAATGCATTAACATACACTAACTACAACACAGCATGAGGTCAATGGGACCAGGGGACAACGAAATCAGAATTACCTGGCCAAGCTCATCACGGTGTAAAGTTGCCATTCTGTGTAATGCAAGCAGATTCCTGAAAGGAAAAACAAGCAGGGTAAATGGAAACAAAAAATTAGGAAGAACAAGCACAGATATAAAATTACTTACCCACGAATTTCGGCAAGGCTGTTAGTAAGCTCATAGACGTAAGAGTAGTAAAAGTACAGCCGAGAAGCCAAAACGTCAACAGTTCTTCTGTTCAAGTTCTTCAGACGTGCAATGCTTGCGTTGGCACATGCTTTAGCCTTATGACAAGTGGAGAACTGTAAGTTGATGGTTTAACCCAAATAAAAATAAAAAATCAAGCTTTTTAAGAAATACCTCATCATATTTTTTCTGATCAATAAGGAAAATCAGAACAAGCAAGTAGCAATATATTTCAATCTCAGGGAGACCGTGCTTGATTGAAATCTGTGTGGCTGGAGCCGCAGCATCAACATCCATCTCAGTGTCATCTTCCTGAAAGGTAATGCAAATGAACATCAGGGCATGAATATGGTAAATGAAACAAACACATCAGGCTCCTTATTCTTTCACTCTATATATGCAAAACTTAGTAATAACTGGTAGCTAGTGCCTAGTAGGCTCTAACCATCCATAAACTGTCAAACAAGCATATACCAAAATTGCAAGAAATTTGTCTTATTGTTGACAAATTTTCAATGCTACCAAAGCAATATTCAAACCGAAGAAAAACACAAAGAGTAAACGGGCATTGATGCTTACTTCCCAGTGACATCAAATCAAGAAGTCGAAACACGTTCATGCATGTGCCCCATTAGCTCTAGAGTAGAACAGACCAAATGCACAGTGACAAATCAATCTACAGGAAGCATAAGCATATCCAATTGGGACACATCAATATCTTAGCAGCAACAGTAACATCTTCCAAGCAATTTCGGATGGTCATTGCAGCACTACCCATGAGAACTACACTCTAGTTTCTCTACCCTGGTTTAGAGTGATAGTGGCGAAGATAGATCGCAGCAGCAGCTGCTCCACCTAGTGACATCAATTCCAAAACTAACAGGCAGAGATGTTCACTGCTTAGTGACATTAAATCAAGACACTGAAGTGCTCACTATCAGCTCATTAAGAAGAAAGCGAACATCATAAAGACCCATGTTTCCATTGGCTGTAGAGCAGAGCAGCCCAAACACGCAGTGACAAATCAATCCCCAGGAAGCATCAGCATATCCAATTGTGACACATCAACATCTTAGCAGCAACAGCCACATCTTCTAAGCAGTTCATAACGGGAATTGCAGCACTACTTGTGACCATTATACCCTAGATTTCGCTAGTACTCGGGAATTGGGTGACGGTAGTGGTGATATATCGCAGCAGCGGGGGAATCAGAATTTTACCTTGGGGAGCAGGGCGGAGAGGCGGGCATAGGCGTCGGAGGACGCAGGCAGCGCGAAGGCGATGAAGGCGGAGACATCCCGCGCGGCGATGCGGCGGCGGAGCACGACCGTGAGGCGTACGGCGCGGGAGACGCGGCGTACTTCCTTCGAGAGGGAACCGGCCTCGATCAAAGCAGCGATCTCCTTGAGATCTGGTATGAGCGCAACGTCAGGCACATCGAATCCAAGCAAATCGGAGAGCAAGAGAGGAGAGAGCTTACGGTGAACGGTGGAGACTGCCGGCGCCGCGGCGGCGGCCGGAGGAGGAGCGGCCGGCTGCGGGGAGGAGTCGAGCATAGGGACGTCTTCCTCCGGCATGGTAACCGACGGCGGGCGGCTGCGAGAGAATGTGAGGTGACTGCGAGAAGCTTTGCTTGTGCCAGAAGAAGGTGGTCTCGGTTGGGAACTTGGGACTTGGGAGAGGAGGTGCTTATTATGGCATAAAGGAGGTCTTGGTTGGGCTACTTCTCCGTCTCGGTTCCCTCTCAGGGGCCCAATGGGTCACGTGAGCCTGCAGGCCGGATACCAAGTGGCGCACGGGCGTACCCACTAGCCCGCTTGGCCCGCCCACTAAAAATGTGTTTGTGACTTTGTGGCGGTAGCGACGGCCCGCATACCACCTGGCGGCTTGAAGCGGGCCTCGCCATTCAGCCTGCGAAGCCCGCTAGAACCCTACCTCCCGGCGGCCGGCGGCGTGCATCTTGCTCCCGGCGGCGGGGTACGGCTGCTCCCCGGCCCCGCGCGACGCCGGCAGACCCTTCGCGCCTCCCATCTCCCGCTAGGCAAGACCTGCTCGACGCCCCCTCCCTTGCCGCCTCCCTCGCTCGCCTCTGGCTTCCCGTCGTTGCCGCCGACGCCGACCTGCGCAATCTCGACCTCCTGCTGGGCCTCGAGAACCGGGTCCACCTTACCGCCGCCGACGGGCTTGCCGAGAACTGCCGCCTCGACCAGGAGTACGGCTGCTCCCCCGCGCGACGCCGGCAGACCCCCTCCTTCCCCACCAGCCATCTCCCACGGCCACGCGCAGTGCTCAGGTGCTGGATTCTATCCCTCTTGCTGTGCATATTTACATTTGGAATGCTAGCTGCAGAGGAGCACGCATGATTGGCAGTCGGTGTTCTTGTTAGGTACTGTATACAGTCCTCGGGAAAAAGATTGTATTTGCTATACCTACTATACCAGTGTATGCTTTATAATTTTGTGCAAGCTATTGTCCCATGAAGATGTTAATTTCTACTGAATGTTCTTTTCTTGTTTCAAACGGTACATCCTACATTGAGGATTTAAGAAAAGTGCAACTACTATGCGAGGTGTATGCTTTATAATTTTGTGCAAGCTATTGTCCCATGAAGATGTTAATTTCTACTGAATGTTCTTTTCATGTTCAAACGGTTATTGTTGAGATTTTGATATTTGAAGGCTTCAACTGCATCTCAATACTTTGTCATAGTTTTCGTGACTACAACATGTGCTGGTGATGCTTTTATTATGGTGTTCTATTGCGGGAGATCATCCCAGGTCTTAATATGAAACTATTTAGTTATCTGAAAGCATCATTTGAGTCCAATTGTCATCATCTAGGTACCTTAAGTTGCGTCGCATTACAAAGCAAATGCTTATCAACTTGTGATATTTGTAATAAGAGATGTATGGGTAGCATATTAACAATGGTGAAAATTAGGGCACGCCATCTTGGCATCAGCCAAATTCTTAATAGGGTGTGATTATGCATTGAAATATGTTTTCAAACTTGAATCATTCGCACCCTAATCTCCTATATAAAAAACAACTAATGTCGTCTGTGTTTACTTTTCGTAGTAGTCGCGTAACAATGAACCCCGTTCCACCTGTGCCTCCTCCTTAATCCTCCACCTCAACAACCGAAACCGAGGAGTCAGACAGCCACAAAAAATTACGTGTGTGTTACCGAAACGGAAAAGCCAGGTAGCCATAAAAAATCTCCTATCTATTTATATGTACGTGTATACTATTGCATCTACACAACTCACAAAAGTTCAATGTGTGAAGCTGCATCCCGACGTGAGCAGCGCTTCTTAGGAAGTTCACGGAGACGACGGACGTGTAGAGGGAAGTTGCTTTCGTGCTGCTGCACTCCTCGGCGATGGCACGAGCTCACAACGATAAGATGCCGAACCAAAGCTCAAGACGACATGGACTGCTCACACCGGACACTGCTGCTACCTTCGAAACACGTCATCGTTGTACAAACTCAGTACTCCTATAGTCCTATCCGTCATTATGGGTAGAACAACCCACGAGCAATAAAAAATACAACATATTATCTTATCTTCAAATACTTGAAGTCAATGATATCATTTCATAACTATATGAATGTATTTGCTTTTCCTTGTTGATGGTTTTTGTGTGCCATTGGATCAAAGATCTAACATCTAAAACTATTGACTGATCACAACTCTTATGATCAGATACTTGAAAAAAGATCACCATCAAAATATAATATTAAACCCGTTGCAACGCATGGGTATTTTGCTAGTGCCAACTAAAATGACTATGAGAATACAGATTTCAACACAACAGAACCAAGGGGTCACACAACATGTAATCAAAGCAAGTGAAGTGCGGCAATGCCGTGCATAATTTCTAGTGATAAACTGATGATGATAAAGACATGGGGATACAATGGGCTCATAAAAGAAAGGACGATACATTAGGCTAAAAAAAAGGAAGGACATGGTGATACAATGATACATTTATAGTGGGATTTTTATTATACTGGCTGCACGGACTAACCAGCTGGTTCTTAATAATCGTAGTTCTTCAGTTCATCCAAAAACTGCTGGGTGTTGTTGCCCCACAGATAACCTTCGTGCCATGAAACTTCATCTATGCATCCCTGTGAAACTATAGCCCACAGGTGAGTCACAAACTCTCCACCTTGCGCCAGGTATTTGGTGTGCCGCTTTATGTCAACGGCACCTTCGTTCGACTTCTGTGGGGCGACACTGAGGATCAACTTCACCCAGATGTTTCCAAGGATGCCCCAAAGGTTGCGCTGGTCTATCCTATTACCATCCATCAGAAGCCGGCCAAGTTTTAGACCATCGGTAAATGTTGCCGTCTGCTCGAGGTAGTCTTCGTCTCTCTGGTTGATCAGAGTGGTATACCTGCGATCAACTCTTTCATCTCCCAGGCGACTAGTTACTTCAGCCAGCACTTTCCGGAAGGTTTTCCTTGTTTCCACGAGGTCACATGGAAGCAACTCGGGACGGAATGCCACCAAATAGGCGCAGTACTTGGACAGTCGCCTCGCGACCGTGGAGCTATCAGGTAGCGGCGGCTGACATGCCTTTTCGCAGAACCAGGTGGCGATGTGCCATTTCAGGATGATCTTCACTATCGTGTTGCTGAGTTTTTCCTCAATTGGGACATGACTCCTTAAAAGGGATGGCACGCCATCCAGTTTGGGAGGAGCATCGCCCGCACTGAGGAACTGCGCGATGCTGTTCTTGATACAGGGTGCCAGCTCTGCAGGGGCGGCCTCTCGGGCGTCGTGTCCGAGCAAGCTGCTCTCCCCACATAACGACAATAATGCAGTGGGTATGAGCTCGCTGCTTGTGGTTTCGGCTTCCATGATGGAGAACTGGCCGATCCTATCCTGCCAATACAGGTTACACGAAAAAAGGTTATTGTAGACTTCCTGCATCCACGCTATCCTGCTGCGGAAGAAACCCGGCGTCGTCCTCTCGGCAGCAGCATGGCATACAAATGATACCATCCACCTGTCCGATCCGTAGTAGAAGATGATCTGCAGCACGTCCAAGAAAAGATGCACCGACACAAGAGCCATAACCAGCTTAAGCTGATCCGGTTGCCCCTGCTGGTGCGTGAAGATGTAGAATATCAAGCTCGCCAAGTACAAGAGCCCCGCCTTGACGAAAGCGGGCCCGTAGTACAGCAGGCGTTGCCCGCGGGACCACAGGACGTACCCCCCGTGGATGTGGTCGTGCAGGAAGGCCAGCGCCGCCTCGACCACGCCGAAGCCCCATGCGTGCTCCTTCTCACCCGCCCACCGCCGCGCCATCAGTCCCTTAAAGACCAGGGCGCGGGTCTTGTCTGACTTCTCTTTGTCATAGGGCAGGAACCCGTGGTAGCGACGGAACTGCAGACGGAACAGAGCAAAGGAGAGGCAGAGATCACTCCTCCGCGCTGGCTCGTCTCGCCGCTGTTGCGGCGGAGGCGGAGGCGGAGGCGGCCAGGACCTACAGACATCTTCCACGGTTAGATGAGATTCCGTGTGCACCTTGTAGTGGAAATGGCGGAGGTCGTCGAAGACGTAGTTGCCCTGGTGCGCGGCCGCTGTATTCCACATGTACTCGTGGATATTTTCAGAGGAGCTCTTAGAAGGACTTGCCATCCAGATGCTGATCTTGCAGTACGCGGTTACGCATACCATGGCACACGCCAAGATCTGTGCCACGACGTGTGCCACGCCGCTTAGACCGACAGGGGGGACGGCCATGACAACTTTGGAAATGAAGAGGGCGATGTTGACAAGAGTGAACAGGAGTTGCAGGTTGTTGTCCCCATCGTAAGCCGCCAGGGAATTGTTCAAAACTATGAGGTACAAAATCCATACCTCCGCGCTCTGATCCTCGGGCATGACGGAGAAGGCGATGGTCGCAACCAGGCCGGGCCCTTTGTAGGCTACATCTGTCAGTATCCTGAGGAACCAGCTCGTTCTCAGGCGGCAAATGCGCCCGCAGATGAACTGAATGTATAGGAGGGCCACGCCTATCAGCACAAGGCTGAACGCTCTCACATCCATCGTCTGGGGTTGGGTGGGGTGCTGTTTGGGATGGAAGGACGACGATGATCCAGGGATCGGGTCGGAGGCCACATATAAAGCTGTGCACGAAGCCGATTCAATCCGAGTGCGAACAGTACCTTTTGTTGACTCAGAGTCTCAGACACGCCGAATCGTCCTCCCTACCTAGCTACTTTTTCTTCTTTATTATGACTGCAAAAAGCCCTCTCCTCCGGTGAGGAATATTATATGCTTTGGCACATTGAGGGGCGGTTGTACCAACCAACAACGTCAGCTTATTGCGGCTTTATATAGGAGTACTACGTAACAATGGAGTAATCTTCCATGGCTTTATGGCCTTCGATGGGGAAGTTTTATTATTAAATAAACTTATTTAAAATAATATTTTAATAATAAACTAACCGTAAGTCTATTTTCAAGATCTAGACCGTTTTCTTCACGCCGTCCCAACTGGGCGTGACAAATAGAATTAGTCACGCCGAGATTTTGAACATTTTAGTCACGCCGGTGCCACTGGCGTGACAGATATATTTGGTCACGCCGGTGGCGTCGGCGAGACCCAAGGTGCCACATATGCTCAAATTGAATCACGCCGGTGTCACCGGCGTGACCAAACGGTCTACTTCTTAAAAATTTCGTTTACGGAAGTCTATTATCAAAATATTATTTAAAAAAGGTTTGTTTAATAAAAAAATTCCTCGATGGGCACTCATGAAACCCAGTAACTTTTGGACTAGTTGCTACTCCCTCTATCCCACGATAATCTACATATAAGGTCTAGACATCAAGATCAAGGAGATTGAAAAAGACATTAAATCCAGTGGTTCTTTCATACTTCTAGCCAATAGTTGTTCTGCATGCTATATGGTCCTAACATGCATTTGATGGTCCCTACCTTGCATGTGATGGTCCCCCACCTTATATGAAGATCAATCTAAATTTTTTCTCATTTGCTTATATGTAAATCAACATGAGACGGAGGGAGTACTTGCTACGGGGCTTTGGTTACATTTATTGCGAGGAGATTCTAAAAAACGCACGTAGTACCACATTTGTCGCAAGTTCCAACAGTTGACACAATTCAACCAGATATATGCCGCTCCAAATAAGGTCTTATTCGGTTATATGGGATTAATTCCACGACAGGAATTATTCCAGTCAGGATTCAAGTGATCTTTTGAATCCATGAGGATTTTTTTCCACACCCCATCAGACATGTTGAAACTGAAGGGTAAAGGGAACTCACGTGGGTCAACGTGGTGAGTTTGTTTTGGCATGGAACTTGGTTGGCTGGTTGCATCTACCTCTTGATCACCTGTTGGATAGGACCGTGATGCATTGGTTCCCTGGGCTACAAGCTGCACAAACAGAGCCATAACAACTATGAGGATTCTACCCATCTCACTAATACTCAAATGTGCACAAGAAGAAAAGTATACACAGCATTGCAGCAAGACATCTGAACTTATATATAGTCCAGCTTCACCGGAGATTATTAACATCGTTTTATCTCTTCCTTATCACAAAGATTTACAAGGAAATTCATCATATTGGCTCGGTCATTCTCCATACTATTTTTAGCATGCATATGTACTCAGGTAATAAAGGAGTTTGACTCCGGCCTTCTGTCAGTGAAATGTGTGTATGGTAGTACTCTGCTGTCACAAATATTTATAAGGAAGAGCGTTGATATCCCTCTCAATATTCCAGTTTAATTTTTGCACGCTTATGTGCTCGGTTATCACACCAAATGCGTGGAAATTTTCCGAAACACTGGATGGCAAGAAAACTATAAGCAGGCCCTAAAAAATATAAGAAAACAATAATCAATTTTGGACCTTTAAATTAAAGCCAATGCAAAGGGGCTGCCTGTGCTCTAAAGTCTGTGATTATTGATATTGTTATGTTATTGTCATGTTATCATGTACTAGTATAATGCCCGTTCTAACGCTACGGATAATAGACACAAAAAATGCAAGCACAAATCTCCATCCAAAAACCAGGACAAATAAATTAGTAATTCCAATTGTATTCGAAAATATTGGTTACATGTTTTAGTGATACCCAAAACTTTGTTTGAACGAAAATTGCTAATATCTCTGTTAGGAGAGAGATTCAGCACCAGGCACCCAATGACATTTTTGCAATTGTTGACCGGATTCAACTTGAACCAATGAAATTTGTAATCATAAATGACAGACCAGTTCCCTAAACAATATATTTTTCTCATGAACTTGGCCAAATGCATTTGCTTTGCTGATAACTCCCCTTTTCCTGCCAAATCTGTTCTGCACAAAGCTATGGCATGTCCTCAACCACGAGAGCAAACCTGCAAACGTGGAAATCCATATTTGAAATTGTGACCAACATATAGCTACTATTACTAATTTCTGCAAAAGGCGTATACTGAGAATCAGTGAAAACAAGTAGAGTAGCAGTTGTGCCTACAAATTTTTAGCTGGACTCTACCTTGCCGGATGCCAGGAGATTATGAAGCAGCATTTATCATTCAGACTATAGTGAACCTTGCATTGTTACAGACAATTTAACCAGTTCATTAAGGCAAGATCCCTTTAATTCATTAATAATGAATGATCTTTGATCTTTACATGCTCTAACATCAAACTGCATGCAGGGAAGGAGCAAATTTTTTATTGGAATCCCAAATTTATCTTTGCTACAGTGCAAATTCACCCAAGATCATATTCATAAGTTTTGTGATGGTACATGACAGTAGTGTTTTCACAAAAAGGCATGCATGCATAGAATTCAGAAACAGATATCGTCGTATATATCTGAAAATCAACAGAAGTATGAACCATGTGACAGATTAATTGGCACTTGTAAGATGACAACTTTGGGGCATTTTTGCAACAATAAGGTTGAGCCATTTTTCAGTTTTCATTACAAGGAATCCAATTAACCAACTTCTCAATACGACTTCTCATAGAGTAATCAGTTATCTTCAGTTGTCGTCCGAACATTGCTAAAAAAACATGACATTGTATCTATTGTTGGTTGGATCCAACTTAGACATAGCTGGTCAACTGAATCATTATCCATAATGGGAGGTAGTTACACATGCCTAGATGAATCAAATCTGTAGTGAAAAATCTATCAAACTTAAGCCCACAAGACAGACCAATCGTCCATGTCTCACATAAGCACTGAACAAATAAGTAACCAGAGTTGATTGCTAATTAATAATTAAACTTGTGCATACTAACTATAATCTGTCGCAACAAGGATCCATAAATCTGGTGGCATTCCATATTACTCTGTAATATTTTTATTATTCAAATGAAAGCAGCACAGGATTCGAAATCTCCAACAAATTGATACATAGCAAAATCTTTTCAACCTAATTGGAAGATTTAGAGAGACAACAAAAAGTAAGCAACGGGGAGAAATTGGTTTTAAAATTAAAACAGGGTGGTCGTCCTTACCTTGATGAGCAGAGAAAAAGACGATGCGAATATGTCACAACCACGGCTGAATCTACGCTGCCAGCACGAATGACGAACCCCTCGATCAATTTATATCTGCTGGAACAACAAATGGGCAAAAAAAGAAAACATCTCAAAAGCAAAACAACGCTGTAAGTCCCGCTCCGGAGGGGTTCGTGGCAACCGTCGCGCTGGCTCCTCCCCGTCTGTGGCCAGCGAGCCTCACCCACAGGCTTCGCCGCCACCGTCCGGCGGGGTTGGCGGCGATTCTCGGCAGTGCCGCCTTCATCAGGCGATGATCCGGATGCGCTGCGATGGCGACGACGGTCCTCGCGATGCCAGGCGGTGATCACGGGCGGGCCGTGTCGCGATAGGGCGAGGGGGTGGGTGCAAGCTTGGTGATCGCGGGCGAGCTGGTGCGGCCCAGTAGCGACGACGCCGCCGCTGCGAGCAGGAGTCGCGGGAGAATCAGAGGCATGCGGTATTTTTTTCTTTTTTTCATCGCAGTTACGGGGAATTGAACTTCGATGTGCATCGTCGGGGCTCGCGGGGCCGCGTGGGTCGTCGCCCTCGCGTTGGCCCGTTGTAGATCGTGAAATGTGAGGCGTTTGATTCGGTGGTCCTTAATTTGAGTCGTTGGATCAAGTGTAGAGGTAACTGGTGGTTTATAAAGGATATAGATATAAAAGGGTTTCTCACTCCTTTTCTCTCTTTTTCTTGTTGACTTAGGGTTTCTCACATCGTTTCCTTTTCTTTTTTGTCTGTGGTTCTTCTACTTTCTGTACACAAAGAATTAGGAGGGTTTGTCTTTGTTTTCATTTGCCGTATGTGCGGTTGTTACATCAAACGCGTGGAAACTTTACAAAACACTGGACGGAAAGAAAACTATATAAGCAAAAAGGCCCTAATAAAACTATAAGCAGAACAGCACTCAACTCTAGGCCATGACGGCCAATGTAAAACAGTAAAGGGGCAAACATGTTGGAGTATAGACTGCCTCTTTATACTCTAAAGCTTGTTAAGGTTTTATTGACATGATTGTGTTATGACGTGCAGTGGCGGAGCTGGGCTGGGTCGAAGACTAGGGCTGACTAGGGCACCCAATGGAGAAAATGGGCTAATCCCGTGCTACAGTGCTCCAAAAACGTGCTACAGCCTTTCGAATCTGGGCCTAGGACTAGGGCCAAGGCCCTAGTTGCCCTAGTGGCTCCTCCGCCACTGATGACGTGTGCAAAAGGATTTCTCACATCTTTTCTCTTTCTTTTTGACTCGTATTTCCCACTTCTTTTCCTTCTCCTTTTTGACGGGGGGTCTCCCACTTTATGTACACAAAGAACATGTGGGAAGGGTTTTTCTTCTTTTCTTCTGCCGTATGTGCGGTTGTTACACCAAACGCGTGGATACTTCGTAGAAACAAATGGCAAGAAAACTATAAGCACAACAGGCCCTTAAAAAATGATAAGCTCAATTTTAATTAGCCCATTAGAACCAACGCAAAGGGGCTGTCTATACTCTAAAGCTTGTCATTACTGATATTATTACATGTCATAATGTATACAAAAGGGTTTCACACTTCTTTCCTCTCTTTTTCTTTTTGACTCGGGGTTCGGGGGTCTCCCACTTTCTATAAAAAAGAACATGTTGGGAGGTTTTGTCTTTCTTTTCTTCCCGTATGTGAAACACTGGATGGAATATAAGCATAAGGCTCTAAAAAAGGAGAACACATATATAGTGTTCCAAACAGGTTAGATGCTCCGATGCTCCCAACCCATTATAACACATCTAAAAAGTTATTAAAAGTCATGAAAAAATGTATGTATGTTATTACTATATGTATCTACTTCCACCTAAAATTCAATATTTTTTTAAACTTATTGATGAAGTTACAAAAAAGTAAAATCTTGTGTGAATAGTAACAGGTTGAGGATCTGACCTGAATAATTTCCACCAATTAATATTCATAGTTTTATTTCACTTTTTTATAACTTCATCACAAATTTGTCAAATATTTTGAAATTTTAGTTGAACATAGATGCACATAGTAAGAATACACATGATTTTTTTTTCATAATTGTAAACAACTTTTTGCAAATGCTACAAGGAGTTGAGAGTATGAGAACACCTAAGCGCATGAACACGAGATACGTTCTCCTAAAAAAACTAGAAGCAGAACAACCCTCAACTTTAAAAAACTATAAGTAGAACAACCCTCAACTTTAGGCCATTAAGGCCAACGTAAAGGGGCAAACATGATGGAATATAGATTGCCTATTTATATTCTAAAGCTTGTGGTGGCTTTATTGAAATGATAATGTTATGACGTATATAAAATGTTTTCTGACATCTTTTCTCTCTCTTTCTTTTTGACTCGGTGACTTCTTTTCCTTTACTTTTTCTGACTGGGGTCTCCCACTTTCTGTACACAGAGAACATGTTGGGTGGAGTTGTCTTGTTTTTTCTGCTGCGTGAGATTGACTCGGTTGTTACACCAAACGCGTGTAAACATTTCATAAAAGAAGTGGCAACAACACTGTAAGCATAACAGCACCCGCAAGGCCGACGCAAAAGGGCAAACGCGCTGGAATAGACTGCCATTATTTATACTGCCTATCGAGTATATATAGAAGGAAGATACACACAAAGATTAGAGCCTCAGAAGAGGATAATATCCCATCATTCCTCTTCTTCCGATCCCCAGTTACGTTTCCGTCATATGGCTCACTATACAATGTACATCGGCATTTTTCTGCCGCTTGTTCTTCTTTCCATGCTGTTATTTCCATGGTGGTTGTGGCAACAACTCGAGAGTCCACAAATCCAAGTGGAGATCCTTGGCGCCTCCGTTGTGACCCTCCAGTTCTCGCAGTTCGTCTTCTGCCATCAGCGGTTCTGGGGAAATCACTGGCTCTTGCAGTGGGGCGCATGGGCAGGGTTCTACCTGCCCGTACCTCTTTCGGCCATGGCCGTCGGAGTGATGTTGCGGTCCTGGTGTCCGTATTGGTCTGTCGCGGTTTTCTTTGCCGCCGGTCAGACGGACACCATGGCCGCCTACGCATTGCACGACGATAGGCAGAACGTGAGGCGCTTTGCCAAGCGGACCCTGTCCCTTGCTTACCTGATTCTTGCTTTGTTGCCAGGAGCTCCTTATAATCTGCGCCGTATTGAGGTGTTCTTCTCCCTTGTGCTGGGGTTCATTGTCATCCTCCTGGATCTGAAAATCAGCAGCAGGGCAATGATTCCTTCCTCGGAAATTTCCATGGTTGCTGGTGACCACGTGAGATTCCGGTACAAATCCCCTTCGGATAGATCTGAAGCCGAGAGAGTTGTCGCCGTGGGTTCACTGGAATCTTATGAGAGTGCCATGACGGGATGCACAACATATCAAGACATACTGGATCTCGATTATTCATTACCACAGATAAATGATGTCTGCCTTTCTTCTGCCTTATTCCTTCAGCTGCTGCAGCACTGTGACACGGCTCAAGTTGTTGAAAGATTCAGCGCATTTAATTGCGATAGGAGTCTGCTCATGAAAGACTATCCAAGATTCCTCGAGCTCGTTGAGGTACAGCTGCATTTCGTGTACAACTATTTCTTCTGTGTGCATAGCTCGCCTTCTCGCACGTCATACCTGTTTTATGCGTTGTACTCCCTCCTGAAGACAATCTTTCTATTAAGTGTTCTTTGTGTGGTATATTTCATGGAAGAGGACATTGTTGTGAAACCAGGTGCCATCACCACAGCAAGTTTATATGTTCTTATGTTATTGGAACTGTGTCAGCTTGTTCATTACCTGAGATCGAATTGGTTTCTAGTGTCATGCATTTGTGATCGCCGAAGGAATACATGGGAAGGCCTCAGTCTGGGCAGGGAATCTGGACCATATCATCAACAAGGGAGAACTTCATCAACGCTGTTGAGGAATCTTTCATCAACGTTGTTGTGGAATCTACACCATATGGTCCAACCAAAGCCCACATCTTTCATGACCTGGCAAGATAATACCATAGGGCAGTTCTCCTTTGTTGAAGATATTTTCACCTCTTATTCCTTAGTTGCTTTTCTCAGCCTTTATTTTAGGATAATAAGAACCCTTGCTAATTCCGTTTCTATTGTCTACCCGTTAGAATTGAAGAGTCAGATTATTGATAAAGCTTTCAATTACTCACAACCGCAAAGGTATTTATTTCATCAACCACCAAGGGATGATCCGCTGCATCCACGATGGACGATAATGTTCGGTCAAGAGACCAACATCCACATTATTCTCACATGGCACATTGCAACCTGGTTTTGTGCTAGATCAGAAGATCCAGAATACCATAGAGATGAAAAAGGATCCTCGTGGTCTGACTATATGGTCGCCACAAAGTTATCGAACTATTGTGCTTACCTTGTGGCATTTCACCCCGAGTTGCTCCCAGTGCATCAAACCGTGACAAGACATGTCTTAGTGCGAGAAGTACAAAGAAAGCTTCGTTGGAACGGTGCAAGATCAAGAGACGACTTGTACTCCAGGTGGCAAAGGATGCGCTGGCATCCACTAGAGCCACCTGAACAAGGAATCGTTGAGGGGGGCATCTGGCTTGGCCGACTCATGACTGATGGGGTATTGTACCCCGATAGATCTGAATGCTGGAAGACAATGGCATACTTCTGGGCCAATATGACGCTCTTTGTGTCTCAGTCGGGCAATGCAGCAGCTCACATAGAACGTCTCGCAAAAGGTGGCCGAGGAGAGCTCATAACTCATCTTTGGGCCTTCCTATCATCAAACATCAAGCACGGCAGCACCTTCACCGAAACGGAGTAAGAATGATGGCGATAAAGGAGACAAGCGTATGGAGGTAAATGTGAAGGGCAGATCCTCCTCGCACACACTGTTCCAGACATCAGAATAATGTCCTACCTGCATAGCAGGTTTCCGTTGGTATCTTCCATTTTGTTTTTCTGTTTGAAAATTGTAATCTCGCTGAATTATGTAATGATTTCGCTCGCTTATTGTCCCAGTTAAGTGACAGCCTGCGAGCCAGCTGTGAATGATTTGTGACAGTAATATGAGTAAGTTTCTGAAGTTCATAGCTGGTATATATTTGTCTCGTAGTAATTCTGTGTGGTTTATCATAGTATGTTTTAGAATTGGAAAAAAAAAAGAGTCTGAAACATAGCAGAAAAATAAATAAATAGAAGCTGCGAAATGTGTCAATGTCTCTTCCTGTTTTGCTTTCGCAGAAGTAACATACCGAATTGGGATGCAAAATGGATATCCAGCATAAACAACAAATAATGACATGTTATTGCCACTATTATACAATCATTTGAGATGGGACAAATCGGAATCTAGTAAGCCTCTCATGATATGTCGTATGTGAATGATCCACTGCTGTTCTTGTATGTAGTTGGTGTTAATTATACTTGAGAATTTAGTTAAGGCGCTCATGTCCGTCCTGCGGCGGCCGAACGTGGCGTCCCGGGCGCGCGCCGCGCTGCTCCTCGAGGCTGTGGTTGCCGCCACGACGCCGGCGAGCAGGCTGGTGTCCCTGATGGAGGAGGCGTTCGTGGAGCTCGTGCGGCTGCTCCGCGACAGAGTGTCGAGTCCGGTCACGAAGGCGATGCTGCACATGCTCGCCGGGACCGCTCCATGGGGCCGCAACCGGTTGAAGGCGGTGGATGGCGGCGCTGGTGGACACGCGCGTGCGAGCTGGCGCTGGGTGCGCTGGACCGGCTGTGCGGGTGCGCGGAGGGTCGCGCGGCGCTGGTGGAGCACAGGGCCGGCGTGGCGGCGGTGGCGCGCCGGGCGCTGCGGGTGTCGAAGGCGGCGACGGGCGCGGCGGTGCGCGTGCTGCGGTCGGTAGCGAGGCACGCGGTGACTGGTGCGGTGGTGCGGGAGATGGTGGAGTGCGGCGCGGTGGGTGAGCTGTGCGTAGTGGCGGAGCAGCAGGGCGACGGCGGGAGGACGGCGGAGCGGGCGAGGGAGACGCTGCGGCTGCACGCCAGGGCGTGGCGGACCTCGCTGTGCCTGCACCCGCACCTCCAGACCATGTACCCGTGCTAGCATAGCGCATGGATCCATCCATTACTATTGGTTCTAACAGAAATGAAATCCGCTCAAACAAGTAAGTTGGCCCGCGCTATAGCGTGGGGTTTCATGAAACTACCATTTCTATATGACCCATGCATGTTTTTAGAAGCTACTATGTATTTAGAATAAATAACTACAGAACTTATCAATTGGCGCATATCGAATAACTTTAGGCTTTTATAAATTCCAAATACATATCGCTAATGTTCTTTTACTTGTTTATCTTCTCTTAGATCTATCTCAAATGCTAATGTAGCTCCCTTTAAAAAATTATAGAACAACAATAGTGTATTGTTGTCTATGCATGGGAGCCCATTTAAATTCTCACAATTTGAGAACTATTCTTACTCGATGGACATGTCCAAGTCTAAGAACCTCGATAACGCCATATTGACACTACTTCTACTCGTGATATATTGT
Organism: Eragrostis curvula; assembly: GCA_007726485.1. NCBI lineage: Eukaryota > Viridiplantae > Streptophyta > Magnoliopsida > Poales > Poaceae > Eragrostis > Eragrostis curvula. The sequence continues at coordinate 1,676,121 of RWGY01000051.1, read as the reverse complement.
TCACCTAAACATCGGCACCGCCTCCGCATAATATCTTTGACCGCCCCAATACAATCACTGCTCGTGGATCACCACTATTCAATGATTGTGCTGAGTCTTGGAGAACTTTTATGTTGGCCGTAAAGATCTTGTCCCTATTTGGGTAAATATTTTTTTATATTTTCACTGCGCTCGTGGATCATTGTTAGGCTGCCTCTGATAGCTAGATTGCAAATTTTTTTTTTTTGCTTATGAGGAGAATAGCTCAATTATCAAATGTGGAGTTATATATGAATCTATTAAGGTGATTTACTCGTGAAGTCATTTTGAAAATTGAATTTCAAAATTCTTTTATTTTTTGATTTTTTGAGTTCTATTTGACATTAACTAATTTCCTTAATGTGAAGAATTTATATTAATTTTCCTTGCTTAGATTCTTGGTTTGAAATGTTAATAATTTTTATATAGTAATTTGATTAATTTATTAATTGTATTTGATGTGCTATTTTATTCATTTTTGGAGACCGTATTTGATATGACCTATTTTTTTGTATTTTATCCTTATGGATTTCGATATGATTGTTATAGACTATAACATGTAGCTATCATCTTCTAAATTTGTAGGAGGAACATCATACTAATTTAATTTATTACTTATTCCAAAAATTAGCTATTTGTTTGTTCTATTTAATATGGACAATTTATTTAGGTATGTTGTCTTCAAATCCATGTAGAAATCTTGATTTTCTTTATTCTTTATTCCGAATTTTTGCTATTTGTTAATTTTTTTTTGAAGTGGACTCTTTATTTAGGTGGGTTTCTTCTCAATACATATCGGAATAGGATTTCTATTTTTATATATTTTTTATTCCGAATTTTGATATGGACTCTCCTTTATATTTTATCTATTATTTATTCCGAATTTTCGCTCTTTATTAATTTTATTTGTTTTGGGCTCGTTATGTAGATAGGATTCCTCCTAATCCGTATCGAATAGGATTTCATATTTTGTTCAATTATTTATTCCGAATTTTAGGTGATATTACTTCGATTGCATATCTAACTCAAATTTCTAATTTTTATTTATTTATTATTCCGAATTATCAATAAGTTGTATTTTGACTTGGACTCTTACCTTCGATCTGCTAGACCGTCTAATCTTCATAACGTTCAAGCGGTCTAGCTCTTTTCTTTTTCTCCGATTAACATGAGAATTTTGTGGCATTGAGAGCTGTAAGGTCCCTATTTCTGGGTACCCGTGTGCCTCAGTCTCATTCTCTGGATCAGTAGCTGATATGCACATTCATAACATAATTGATAACATAGTCATACACGCGAATACAAATAGCGTCACATACGACAGTAATTATGGTCTTACAATACTAGATGCACAGCATCCAGGCCGACCGGCCAAATCAGAGAGTTCAACGCGGAAGGGAAAAGATGCAACCCATTTGCCTACAGGTAGCATGAGTGCAGACGGCAACTACGAACACCTAGTCTTCACCTCCATCCTCGGCGAAGTAGTACTCCGGCTCCTCTTCTGAAAGCAACAAGGATGAGTACGGAAGTCCTAGGTACTCAGCAAGTCCTAGCACTACGGTTGTATAGATGCATTGTCACGCCTGGTTTTTAAAAGGACCAAAAACCAGATACAATATGCATGCCCAGGATAAGTTTCATGCATACGTGACTCAAATGGTAATAAACAGAACAATATCATAAGCTAAAACGATAGTATATTTAAAATACTTACATAACTAGAGCACAACAGCGGAAAGCTAATATGCGGCGTAGAGGCTCCATCAACTCCACAAGCAATCGACTGGGGGTACGCGAACCTAGCATCTCCATCTTCATCTTCAAAGTTCACTGAGCAGCATATATTGTTGGGAAATAGCAAGTGTGAGTACATGTCGTACTCATCAAGTGTAGGAAAGTATATGCAAATGAAGGCTTATAACAAGAAAGGCTAAATGGTTTAATGCACTAAGCAAACACAAACTAGACCTACAGAATAACTGCACCTATTTACTAAGTGTGAAAAGTCCATAGTTAATTAAGGAGAACAACTCACTGGATCCCATCCAGCTACCATAACCTCACCAGATCCCCTCTGGCTACCAGACCTCACCGGATCCCCTTCGGCTACCATAACCTCACCAAATCCCATCTGGCTACCACCCCACTCATCAAGAAGAAGTCCAAGTCCGCTCTTGACCGTGAGCACGGCTGATATATCAGTTTTACACTCTGTAGAGGTTGCACATCTTTACCTACAAGTCGTGATTTCATCTCCTGCGATCCGGAAGACCAGAGAATCCCCATTTCAACAGGTAGACTATAGAATCTCCATTTTGCCGAGGTTGCAAAGCTCTTGCACACTACCTTAGGTGTGCTGCCAGGAGATCACGTCGAGGCCTTTACAAAGGTACCATCCAGTATGAGCTCACCTCCACTAAGGGGTTACTGCTGTAGAAAAGTGAAGTAACCCTTCACCCCAGAAGCCCCCTCTTGTGCCATGCATACCCAGAGTTACCCTCAACTGCGTGTTCCCGATGGGCCACACACTGGATGATCGCCTAATTAATTAGCCAAGGTTCCATATTCCACTCGTGGTTGTGCTGTTTTACTCGGTACTCCACTCAAGAAGAACAAGTCCTTAGCTGACTCCAGCAAGACTGTCACCATCCCAAATCTCGTGCATCTTCTGCACTCGCTCAAACCGTCCACTTGCTCAAGTCGCAGCTCCCAAAATATCACATAGCCACTCAGGGCTCACAACAGTTCCATATAAACAATTAAGCAAGTTATATTATCCCACCCATAACCATATTTCGCAAAGCTAAGCATAACTACCCATGATACACCATCACCCAAGGCGACAAGGATAATAAAGGAAATTGCTAGTAAACAAACATAGCATGGGATTCATATTTAGACTGCATGCAAAGAAATATAGAGGATAACACATCCTAAAATAGGATCAGTATGAACAAGGAACACTTGCCTCAATAAAGCACTTGCTGCTGCTCAGTGGTCTTGATGTTATGATTCCCGATCTCTGATTCCAAAGTTTGTTCTTGAACTCCTCTTGAACGTGTCAACTACGCGCGATACACACAAGCTAGCAAGCAAACAAATATACACTACGCACAAAGAACAATCATAACAAGACATAAATAAAACGGTTCGCTTAACTAGGTCACGGTGTTTGAAGAATCGGAGAACACGATGGAACGTTATAAGAACAAGGACTTGGGAGAACGAAGAACTTCAGATACACGAAGCAACTAGCTGAAATATTACTTTAATAACTCAAGTCCATATATTGTTATACAACATTAAGTAGAACTAAATACACATGTAGATATGACATGAGATTAGTCCTAAATAACCTTGCCAAACAATATAAGTTTAAGTATTAAAATAACATTTAGGTAAGATGCAACTTTGATGAGAGTATAGATATTAAGCTTACTAAAAAGGAACTAGGATACAAAGATTCAGGGTTGAGCATGAAACTACAGAAACGTTGGTCACGTAGAGGCTTACGGGTTTGTTTGGGTCATGTAGTTCATGTAGAGGCGTATGGATTTTATTTGGTTCATCGATGTTCATGTAGAGGTGTACGGATTTTGGATGGACTATCGATGTATTGGTTTGACTGGAGCTTGTATAAAAAGGTGGGAACTACACATGTCTATGTTTGACAAAAGAGAAAAGATACACTTGGAGTAATGGAACACATAAATAATATGATTCCAAAAGACGGACTAAAGAAAGGTGAACGATTGACTACAAGGGTGACAAACGGAATTTGATGAAACGATACACAAGATGAACATGTGACGGAATTGGGTTCTCGCCAAAGATGGAATTTAACGAAAGATAGGTACTATGAAAACACACTAGAAAGATAGGTTACGTCGCTACGATCGTTTGGACATAAAGAACGTCTAAAACAGAGCTACGGTTGAAAAGATATGACCTTTACAAGATCCAGGGACCTAGTTGTAATTACTTTTAAACGCCGAGGGACTAAACTGTAAATATAAATTTAGTTCAGGTACTAATATGTAAAATGCAGGGACTAAAATATAATTCAAAATAAGTTTGGGCTGTTTTCTGTAAAAAGGTTGGACCTAAACATAATTAAAATAAACTACAGGGGTTTTATTGTAAAAACATGGACCTATATGCAAATGCAGAATATCCCAGGGGTTAAACTGTAAAACAACATTTACCAGAATTAAAATAATTAGGAAATTACATTTATTGCCCAAGCGTGACGTCATAAACCTATTTCCAGATTAATTTTAATTAAGAAAAACGGTGGACCGAGTCCACGGTTCTGTGGACCCGGACCAGGGCGTGGTCCACTGGTCCACGGTGGACCGGCGGCGGCGCGCTCGGCTGGCGGCGGCGTGCTCGCCGGAGCGTCGCCGGAATCGGCGCTCCGGGCGCGGTTTCCAGCGGCGCGAGGTGCTACGGGTCGGGGAGGACGCAGGCGTTCTCACCGTGGGGCGTATGGGCGTCGGCGGACGGCAGAGGTAGGCCGGCGGCGAGGATCGAGGCGGCGGCGGCTCGGTGCTCGAGGAGGAGGTGGCTCGGGGCGTCGGCGGGCAACGGCGAGGGGCGGCGGACCTTCTACGGCGTCCTGCGAAGCCGACAGAGGGGTAAGCGTGGGCGGGGCGGAGCGGAAACGGCGACGACGCGGAGTTTTCCTCCCGGCTCCAATGGCGGCGCGGCGACGATTAGGTTTAGGGAGAACGGGATGCGGCGCGGCCGGGCCTGGATATTTAAAGGGCGGCGCATCTCGTGGGCGGCTCGGACACAGAGCGGGGCGGGGCCACATGGCGGCGGCGCGACGCGCGGAAGAATCGGAGTTGGCGCGGCGCCGAAGGAGAGTCTGGCGCGACGAAGATGATGATGACGTCATGCTGACGTCATCACTTTCCTTTTTCAGGATTTTTTTTAGAAAAACAAATAAAACCTTTTGGCCTTTTAAAAATATAAAAATACCGCCAAAAATACCAAGAAAAATCCTATAATTCAAAGAAACTTTGTAAATCATTTTGAAATACATTCTGGTCCAAATAAAGAATTTACATAAAAGAGAAAATTATTTTAAAGTCAATAAAAATCTAGAAATTCCATAAAAGCCAAATAAAGGTTGAAAACCATTTTAAAATCAAATGTGCCACAAAATAAACTTTTTGACTTAAAATATAAATCATTTTGAAGGAACTCATTTTGAGAAAAGGTTTGAGGGAATTTTATAAAATCATTTTAAATATACTTTAACTCAAGTAAATCTTTTTAAATACCAAATATTTTTAAGAAAAGTTTTAAAAATTGGAGAAGCCATTTTGCAACATAAAAAGGTTTTAGAAATTGGGGAAAATATTTTGCAATAAGTTTTGGCTCAAATAAAATTCTTTTTGGGTCAAACAAAATCCTTTTTAATCCAAAGAAAATTATTTTAAACTCAAAAATTGAAATAAAAATTTGAAATAACCCTGGATTTGGTCAAATGTCAACACGATTTATAGTGTATTTTCAAGGCAAAAATACACTGAAAAACCGGGATGTGACATGCATAGAGGAGTATTCCAAGGATAAGGCCATAAGGCATAGTTTGAGCACGAAAGCCAATTTTAATGCATGTGGTGATTAACACATGGTAGTAACCTATAAGCATTTGATAAAACATCAGGTTTTAATTAAGGTTGTTTGGCCCTGGGGGAGATGCAATCGATCCCACCAGTGCCCGTATTTTATACCGCAGCACACAAGCCCGGCAGTCTTCGACCCACACAGTCGGATCATCACACAACACAGACCCACAGGTCTAACACCCACCAAGGAACACACACAGAGTCTCATCAAGTGCGACCATGACTTCGCGTGTCCATAACCGAGGACGCGGCTATTGCAATAGATTGAACCCTACAGGGGTGTACAACTTTACCCACACGATGCGCTCCCCTCCATTCTGACCGGGGAAAGAGAGTGGCGCAACGAGGCCCATTAACCGTCTCCAATTCTCCTAGACCCTGTCATGTCAACTACCAATGGTCCCTTCACTGAACTGGACTTGGTGATGCCACGTGCAGAGCACCTACCTCTCATCGGCGTCGTCTACGTTTCCCTTGCCCGTCACGGGATCATGAGGTGATCAAATCCGGCATGAAGCCAAGCCCTTCGCCATAGAACCCGGGACATGTGGTAGTACAGGTGTTACTGATCATGACGGCACAAGAACCGGTACTTAATTGCCACGGTGGGCTTCTCCAGACTAATACACACCACATAAGGCGTACAAAACATTTACTGGCGACCAATAGATGTTCGCCCTGCCCACCGCAGACACACAAAAGGGTTTTCCTGTTGCACTTAACTCCACGGTTTTAACACACTCACGCCACCAAGTATCCCACATCCCACACAGCTCATAGCACCATCCTTCACCAAGTAGTATGATATAAAGTGATAAGTGGATGCTCATAGAAATGAGGCACCCGAAATCTCCAAAGAGATCAGTTGGATCCAGCCCTAAGTATACTAGTAGCAGAGATTGCATTATAATTAATGCGGAAGAGCTAGGGCCAATTATGGTGTGTAGATAGGATGACATAGTGAGGCAATTTTACTGAATAGGACATAACTAATCAGAGTAGTAAAATAGCGATAAGTAGCAATGTATGTGTAACACCCTGAGTTTTCATATTTGAAAATCAATACCCAAAAATCACTACAAATTTAAATTTTTCTAAAGACGAACTAAAACTTGGTTAAACTACTTGGCCTTGTATCCAAATCACTGTTTTCGAAAAGCCTTTCGAAAACAAACATGCATAATTGACCATACACATTTGGTTCTCTTTTCATTTAGTTGTGTTTGTTCTCGTTTGTAATTGAATTCTTGTTCAATTACAAACCCCTCTCCCTCGCTTCGTGAATTTGAATGTCTATTCAAATTCACCTTCGTGTCGTTTTAAACCCCGTCCTTTTAAAAAGGTCTCCGATTTCAAAATCGTTCAAACGTATTGCTCCTATGTTTGAACCCTGCCTAAACACAAAACATTTCATTCTGAAAACCTTTTATTTCAAACCTCTGTTCGAAAACTGGTTCAAAACTGTTTAAACATAAATCCTATGTTTAAACCTTTCTCTTTTTCCCTTTTTTTTTTGGGCTTAATCTGGCTAACTCCCCAGCCCGCTAACATTTTTTAGCCTGGTCGAATTGGGCCACCGCTCGGCCCAACTCACCAGCCCGCCGGCTCCCACGGCCTCTCTCCCCCTCTGTCTCTGCCTCATGGGTCCCGTGCGTCCCCGTCTTCCTCCGTCCGCCTGCATCGCCCGCCGCTCCGTCCCCGTCAATCTCTCCTTCACCCGTGTCGATGCCATGGCCGCCTCCTTCCTCCCTCCGCCCGGCCATGTCCGCAGCCGCTCGACACATCGCCATCTGCGCCTTCTCTTCCGTCACCGCCGTCCACGGCACCGTAACCCCGCACGCCGTGTCGACCTCCTCTCCGCCATGCCGCGCTCCCCGTCAATGCCGTACCGCGTTATGTCGTCCTCGCCATCAAATCCTTGTCCTCGCTGCGCACGTCACCACCATGACCCATGCCACGCCTCTGGCCCGTCCGTCCTTGCTCTTTGACCGACCGCAGCAAGCCTTCGAGGCAAAGGCTTCTCCCTGTTGTCGTGTCGCCATGCGCTACCTCCGCGTCGCCCCGTTGCTGCAGTCCGCCCGTCGCTGTGTCGCGTCCCGTCTTCCTCGCCCTTATCCGCACGCCCTCGGCCTCTCCCTCACCTTTCTCTCACTCCCTACGCGCGCCACTCCCCCTTCCCTCTTTTGCAGTCGCGTGCCACGCCCCCAGCACCCGTCCGCGCGAATCCGCTGCTGCCGCTTCGATTTGGGGGAAGAATCCCCAAATCCGGCATGCCGCCGCCACCACCAAGCTCCACCGCGCCTTGCGCCTTCTCCATCGCCCCGCTCCGGCGCCGTTCTGGCCGCCTCCAACTAGTGCCGCTCCGCCATGCACCCTCGCCGCCTCGGGTGAGCTCCGCGTCCCGCGCCGCTGCCTCATCGCTCGCCGCGCCGTCTCGCCTCGCCAACCCCGTCACCGGCTCCGCCTCATCATCCCGCAGCCAGCCGCCATCGTCGCGCCGTGCCTCGCGGCCTCTTGACGTCCCGCGTCGTCTCCTCCGTGTCCGGCTACCGCGCCATCACCGTAGCCCACGGTGCTTCACCGCTGCTCCACCGCTCTGCCATCCTCTCCAGTGAGCACCCATCTCCCTTGGCCGCTGCTTGAGTTCCCTCTCCACCGCGCTGACCACCTCCTCCCCTCGACGCTCACAGCCGAAGGCCAAAGGAGCACCAGTCGCCGTCCGCGTCGTCTACTCCGCCGTTGCACGCCGCCCTATCTCCTGTGACCTCGTCCTCGCCTGCGGGAGCTTCGACCCCGGCCATTTCCGCTTCGCCTGCCTCGTCCTCGCGCCCGCGGTGAGCTCCACCTTCTTCTCCTTCGCGCCTTCGTTCCCTGTCGCGTCCGCCGCGCGCCGCCCGCTGCCTGCGTCTCCCCTGCTCCGCGCGTCTCGCGCGCCCTCGCTCGCGCACCGCTCGCTGCTCGCGCGTGTCGCGTGCGCGCTGCGCTGCCTCGCGCGGTCGTGCCTCGCGCTCCGCCCTGCCGCTGCTGCGCTGTCCCGCGCACCGCGCCGCGCCGCCGCCATTCCTTGCTCCGCCGCCGGGCTGGCCGCTCCGGCCACGCCCCGGCTTGCGCACCGTCGTCGCTTTCGCCCCGCATGCCGTGCCCCACGCGCGTGCGCGCCGCGTGAACGCGCCGGCTCTATGCCGTCCCCGTGCCTGTGGCTGATTGGGCTGCCCTTGGGCCCAATTCCGCCCGGGCCGGCCCGTTTCGCCCCTTGGCCTTTTTCTTTTTCCCGTAATTTTTCGGTAAATAGTCTTGGGCCGATTTCTATCCCCGGCCCAATAGCACAGTTAGTCTTGGCCCGTTAACAGCGATAGTTTCGGCCTGTTACTGTTTTGAGCCTTTTCTTTTACCAGAAACTGATTTATCCATTTGTGAAATTGTTTAAGCCTTAGGAAAATTCTAGAAAATACTTTCATGGTTTATAAATGTTTAGTTTATTTCCAAATAAATGTGTAATTCTTTTATAAATGTTTTAAGCCATTTATAAAATTATAGAAAACCATTTATTCTTTAGAAAATGCTTGAAACTGTTTATAAAATCATTTATGCTTCAATAATTACTCGAAAAATCCTTCTTGAGTCATTTGCGCTCTCATAAAATGTTGGAAAATCCTTTATAGATTTATAAAATCCTAAAATCATTTCTAAAATGATTTTACCTATTCATGATTACTAGGAATGCTTTAACATTTTATGAAAAGCTTTATCAATTTCTTAGTTTATAAAACTAATTAGGTTATTTAAATAAACACTTAGTTGCTTATTAAAATAACATAAACCCCTTTTTGGTTATTCAGATAAACATTTCAATTGTTTATCTGATAACCTACAAACACTTTATTCATTATTAAAAATTCTTAGATATTTATTGAAACCCTCTTATTTATAGTAAACCATGAACGAATGTTAGTTCATTAATAACTCTCATTCACTTATGAAAGTTTACTATGAATGCTTTTACAGTTTATTAAACTCTGGAAATCCATTTCAGTTGTTTAATTAAACTTAAAACCTCGTTCCTTTAAAAAGTTATTTAACCCTTTTTACTTAACAAATCTGTTATCTATTTAAAACCTTCTTGGTTTTGTTGGAACTCTTTTACTTTTATCAAATAATCTTTTGTGGATTGATTAAAATCCTTTGCTACTTAAATAAATAATTCTATTATTTATTTAAGCGGTAGAAAACCCTTTGACTTGTTTAAGTAAAATCCTTTTATCATTTAAATAAATAGATCTTTATTTATTTAAATTTCATAAAATCCCCTGAACCTATTAAACCCTTTTGATCGACCAACTCAAAACCAGTTATTCAATTATACGATTGAATAACCCCGCCGGTGAGTATTCCAGGAATACTCTCCTTCCTCCGTTTCTCGGGAGTTGTTCTTCCGGTAAATGTCCTAAGCCTGTCCTCGGTCCGTTGAACTCCAAGATCGGTGATGTCGATCACCGATGTTGCCTTAGCACCTTGTTTTATCTCCCTGAACCCATTTGATTAGTTATAGGCTTTCCGCTGTTGTTCATTTGCTTCTTACTAGTTTTGCCTCATGTAGCTCTCGCTTAGTTTCGTCTTTGCGTGTTTAGTGGAAGCAATTGTTGGAGCTGGAGCTGGAGCCGGACCAGTGGACCCGAGACGTGAAGACCCGAAGGCTCGGAGACCGAGGAATTGAGTTCGTTCATGAAGGAAATGAAAGCTCTGGATTGAGGCAAGTCCTAGCTCATGTTGATCCTATACTTGCATGATTAAAATGAATCCACTAAAACATGACCATACATTGCGTTGCTACTTATCGCTATTTTACTGTCTCTGCTTAGTTATGTCCTATCCAGTAAAATGCCTCACTATGCCACCCTATCTACACACCATAATAGCCCTAGTTTTCCCGCATTATGTATAATGCAGTCTTTTCTACTAGTATGCTTAGGGCTGGATCCATCTGCTCTCTACGGAGACGCCGGGTGTCTCATTTCTATGAGCATCCGCTTTACATATACCATATATCATGAAATGCTTGATGGATGATGGTGATACGTACCTTGTGTGGTATGGGATATCTTGGTGGTGTGAGTGTGTTAAAATCGTGGAGTTAAGTGCAACGTGGTGGAAAGCTTTTGTGTGTCTGCGGTGGGCCGGCGAACATCTGTTGGTCGCCTGTAAATGTTTTGTACGTCTTGTGTGGTGTGCATTAGTCTGGAGAAGCCCGCCGTAGCGATTAAGGACCGGTTCTCGGCCCTCATGATCAGCAACACTCGTACTACCACACGACCCGGGATTTATGGCGAAGGGCTTGGCTGCATGCCGGATTCGACCACCTCACGATCCTGTGACGAGCAAGGGCAACGTAGATGACGCCAATGATAGGTAGGTGCTCTGCACGTGTCATCACTAGGCCCAGTTCAGTGGAGGAACCATTGGTAGTTGACGTGGCGGGGTCTGGGAGGGTTGAAGACGGTTAATGGGCCTCGTTGCGCCACTCCAGACTCTTGCAAAGGATGGAGGGGAGCGCACCGTGTGGGTAAAGTTGTACACCCCAGCAGGGTTAAATCTATTGCAATAGCCGCGTCCTCGGTTATGGACACGCGAAGTCATGGGCATTCTTGATGAGTCTCTGTGTGCGTTCCTTGGTGGGTGGATGGCCGGTGGGTCTGTGTTGTGTGGTGAACCGGCTTGTGTGCCGAAGGCTGCCGGGCATGTGTGCTGCAGCATAAAATATGGGTACTGGCGGGATGGTGACATCTAGCCCAGAGCCAAACAACCCCAATGTTAAAACCTGATGTTTTATCAAATACCTCTAGGTTACCAAGTGTGTTAATCACTGTTATGCATGATCTGGCGTAGTGCTTAGTTTCTAAGCCGTATGGCCTATCCTTGATTATACCCCTATGCATCTATATAATTGTAGTGCTAGGACTTGCTGAGTACCTTCCGTACTCATCCTTGCTGCTTTCAGAAGAAGAGCCAGAGAACAACTTCACTGTTGAAGGAGTCGAAAGCTAGGAGTTTGTGGTTGCCGTCCGCACTCATGCTGCCTGTAGGCAATGGGTTGCACCTCTTCCCGCTTCCGCTGTAGAGTTCTGCTTGGCTGGTCGGCCTGGATGCTGCGCATCTCACGCTGTAAGACCCTTCTAATGCCGTAAGTGGCATTATTTGTAATCGTTTGTATTACTTTGTTATCAATTCTGTGATGAATGTGCGTGTCAGCTACTGATCCAGGGAATGACACTGAGGCACATGGGTACCCAAAAATGGGGATCTTACAGTATGTAAGTCATATTTTAGTTGGTCGTTTTAGTTATGCAAATCATAGGAGCAATATGAGCTAGGACTTACCTTCAGCAAGGTCGTCCCGGGTCATCGGCTGCAACAAGGTCTTGATCTTCTAGTCAACGAAGATTAACGACGATAAGCTAAAGCAATGCAAATAAGATCCAAATAACTCCAAATAAAACCTACTACTGAGCAAATGGGTTTACAAAGATAGATCACACGAGCCGACGAGATTTGGTGGAAAAGGATCACCGAAAAAAATTGTAACATACAAGTTACGGACATCGGAAGGCTTCCGGAAAGGATTAGATCGATGACGATCAAGGAGATGATTCTAGGAGCGATCTACGATTTAAAAGATTTAAATAAATTAAGTTAGCATTTTTCAGGTCTATTTCAAGGCTTTAAATAATTAATTAGCATTTTATGTAATTAATTAGATTTATCTAAAAGCCAAAACCAATTAAATTAGTACTTTCATAATTTAATTAATGACCTAAATCATTAATTAGAATTACTAAAAGTAGAAAGGCATTTAATTTAAGTCTACAAATTATTATATGAATTTCTTGTACTTAAAACAATTAAGTTAGCATTATCTAAAAAGGCTTAACAAATTAATTAGTATTTCTAGAAATTAAATAATGACCAAAATCATTAATGAATACTACTAAAAATAGAAAAGAAATTTAATTACATTATCTAGATTATCTAAATGCATTTTTGAAATTAAAACAGCTACTTTAGCATTTTCTATATTTATAAAATAATTAATTGTATTTCTGGTTTATAGAAAAATATTAGCTAATTATTATCAAAACGTCCTATGGGCTGAAAGATCTATGTTAGATGGGCTTCTATGCAGATTCAGCCCAAGATATAAATACGAAAATCTACAAAAAAGAAAAAGGGGATGGGCCCAAGGTAGCAGCGACTTGGACCGGCCCAACAAGGAAATCGGCCCAGGGGGACACGCTGCTGACTGGTCAAGGCGACCCAGTCAACCGGGCCACGTCCGCGCGGCTGCATACGTGGCGGGCGCCACGCCAGCAGGTTCCGGGGCGGCGCGATGCGGCAGCCCCTCGCCGGAGCGCGGCTGGGACGGCGCGCTCGCGGTGGCAGGGAGACAAATGGCGTCGGGGTGGCTCCTACGCGGCGCTGCGAGCTCTACGGCGGGGCAAGGCACGACGCGGCGGCCCGTGGGGGCGACGCCGGTGGTCGGCAAGCGGCAGCGCGGCTGTGCCCGTGGAGGTGCGGGCGTGGGAGCGCGGAGCGGCAAAGATAGCTACACGGGGAGCAAGAGGAGAACATGGCGATGCTCACAGCGGGTTCTGTGGCGAGCTGCGAGGTCCGGGAGGTGGTCGTCGACGTGCGATGGCGGAGGCTCGTCGGACGTCACCGGCTACGGGTCGGCACGGGATCCAGCTGGAATGGGGAAGGACGCACACGGGTTAGGGTCGAAGCTGCGGTGCCTAACGGCGAGAAGATGGCGAGAGGGAGGCTCACCAGAGGCAAGCGGCAGCTAGGGCAGCTCCGGCGGCCGGAATCAAACAGAAAGGGGAATTTCTCCCCGAACTTGGAGGAATTGGGGCCGGTGGAGGTGAGGAAGCTCTGGGGGGTGTGGTGCCTTTTATAGGGCGGAGGGGAGGGGAATTGCAGGGCTCGCCATGGTGTGGATAAGATCGACGGGGAGAGTTCGGACCGGTGGGTCGAGCGGTGTGCTTGGAGCGGAATTCGAACCGGCGGGTCGAGGCGAGGGCTGGCCGGGGCAGCTGGCGCCGGCTGGCGGCTGGAGTGGATAGGAACGGCGATTGGTTCGGCGGCTAGCGACGTGCGGCACAGGCTATGGCGCAGGGCTACGGGCGCGCGCGAAGTAGGGGATGACAAGCGGGCCCCACTTGTCAGCGTTTGGTGTGAAAACGTAAACGGAGAAAGGCGCCTCCTGCGCATCCGGTGGGGCAAGGGTTAACTGGGCCGCATCTGGCCCAGTAGTGACTGTAGGCCGATGGGGTGGGGACTGTTAGCGGGCCGGCGGGGGTTAGAAAAGGGAGCTGGGCTGGGTACTGTTAGCAGATTGAGCCCAAGAGCAAGGAGGGAAAGGAAAATGTTTAAATATAAATTCGGTTTATGTTTAAACAGATTTGGAAGAGATTCAAAAGGAGTTTGAATTCAAATAACCATTTGAATTCAAAGAGAGGAAAGAACCAAATAAAATCCAATAAAGAAAATGAAATGACAAATTGTGCATGTTTATTTAGGAACGTTCCTTTTGAAATAGTGAGACTTGGAGTACTTAGCCAAGTAAATAAAGTAAGTTTTAGTTTATTTAGAAAAATTCAAATTTGTAGTGAATTTTGGCATGTTTTGAAAATTAGGGTGTTACAAGGGCGAACGTGGAGGCTCATTTTAACCTTCAAATAATAAGATAATAGATGATCTATTTTTCTGTTTGCTACATCGATCTCTGATACTGTTTTATTGGTTCCCATGAGCATCAGTACATCATACTAAGATCTTTGAACTGTTTAGATACGTTCTTCTCTGCAACAGTTATTGACGCCGCTGACATAATTGTTATTTCTCTCAGTCGTACATAAAGAAAATATAATGTCATTATATTTTCCACCGGAAGTAATGATACGGTAGCAGCAAGGAGCGCAGGGGCAAGTAATCCATGTCCATGCTATCGTGGATGGTGCAGTGCACAGTGATACATGGGTGGTGCTGTCGGAGACGATGAGGAGAAGTGCATGGAGATCTGCTGCGAAGAACAAATTGCGGCGTAGTCCTGCCCGCTGAAGTATGGGCACCACTGCTACGTTTTGACGGGCGGGCATCCACCGGAGTTTTGACGAGCAGGCACACGCTGCCTGAAAAGCGAAAGCAACCTGCAGAACGCCGATCGTCCCGCTAAGATGGCATCATGCAGCGTCGCCGCAAGAAGGGCAGATCGTTGGTTTGGAAGACCCGAGCAATTGCGTTCGTTCCAAAGCTTCCAAAGCACCCCGTGACACGGCGTTCATCCTTGGTTATTACGACCTTTCTCCGACGGACTCACCAGCCCACGATCGTGCTGTTCTGCGTAGGCGAGAACTGATGCCATCGGAATTTGAGCAGCGCCGCTTGCCACGATTCGCGCGCGAAGACGCGGCGGGAGAGGAGAAGATGATCGAGTAACTCATCTGGCTCTTGGGCGCACAAGGCACAGTCGCTGCTGTTCTGTAGGCCGTGGCGTTGGAATTGCGCGCACTCGTCCAGCAAAGTCTGTGCAGGACCAGCCAAACGAAGAAGCCGATAGTGTTTTCATTTTACAATTCATATTTTCTTCTTTTCAACCAGTTGAGATCATGGTAAGCTCTCAACCAAATTTTGTACCATTTGATGTGCATCAAGATCCATGCCCCTATAAAAAATAATTGCCACCTATAAAATAATAATTTGTAATATTTTGTAAAATTTTGTATTCTTTTGTATGAGCCACTAAATCTATAATGGACGGCTAGAATTTCAGTTGAGAAGAACCCTCAAAATCAACCGGTTGAAAAATAGCAAGCTCCTCTACTATTTGCTAAACTCCAGCATCCTAATAATATTGTTACATGTTTTCCTTTCTTATTGTTGCGGGAAATCCCCTGCAAACACTTTCTTTGTTGACTTTCTCGGACCGAAGACGAAGCTTCGGCCCTCAAAGAGTTATTACAGACGAGGTCCAACCTGCGGACGGGGGTGTCGGTTCAGCTACCCGGGGTGGGGGATTTATAGGGCTCACCCCCCACCCGGCTCCTTACTATTTACAGGAATGCCATCGGCTATTTACAGAAATGCCACCGCCAAATCAAGGCTAAGAGTAACTGATCTATCTCCGAAAGGCTTCGAGATCTTCGATTACGAAGGTCTCCGAGATCTTCTCCATTCGGCTGCCTTGCTCCAAAACCGCTTCTCGATCCCGCTGCCTTCCGGACCTTCGTAGCCGACATCCGAAGCTCGGCTCTCAGTTTCGCCGTCTTCCGGGCCTTCGTAGCCAACATCCGAAGCTCGGCTCTCGACTCCGCTGTCTTCCGGACCTTCGTAGCTGACATCCGAAGCTCGGCTCTCGACTCCGCCGTCTTCCGGACCTTCGTAACCGACATCCGAAGCTCAGCTCTCGACTCCGCCGTCTTCCAGGCCTTCATAACTCACCACTGAAGCTTCTTATCAATACTTCATAATAATGAAGTGGGCCGTTCACCCCAACATCAGCCCCTCGCAAAAGAGGCCCAATTTTAAGATGGGCCGAAGTTGCGAAAACCAGTGAACACTGGCCCACTTCGTTCCCCACCCAAGCTTTGCTCTGAAGCCCAAACAAATTTGATGCCTCAGATACTCTTGATCATACGTGTCATTCATCCCGATAGTCTTGGGGCTGGCGCCGCGTCTCCGTCCCTCTATAAAACCCGGGGCACCCCCCCCCCCTCTCTCTTTTAGGGTTTCAGTATTTCTTTCTCACATCACTCTTGCGCCGCCTCCTTGTTTCCACCAAACCTTCATTTCTTTACCTTCGGAGATGTCAACCGAAGGTTTAGAAAGACCTCCCGAAGGTTCCCAGCCAATTGTTCAGTCTACGCAACCCTAAGCTCCCGAAGCTCCTGCTAAAGACATCAATCCCGTCGGAGATGTCGCAGAATTGATGAGAACGAAGAAGCCATTCACGGATTATCAGGATCGAAGCAAGGTTACAGAGGAAACTCTTAATGAGTATTTCCAGAAGAAATGGTTTGCCACTCGAGCTTCGGCTCGAGCGCCCCTTGAAAGCGAGTCTGTTCCGAAGCCCCAAGACGGAGAAGTTGTTGTTTTTGCTAATTTCTTCGAGAGTGTCCTTCGGTTTCCATGCTCCAAATTTGTTGAAGAAGTCCTTGCTTACTTCCAAGTCGAGATTCAACAGCTCCATCCCAACGCTCTGAGCAGACTGGCTACCTTCGCCTAGGCCTTTGAATCTTATGGAGCCAACACCCACATGGCCGAAACTTTTGCTGCTCTCCACAACTGCTCTGCTCAGCCAAAGAAACAGAAAGTTGGGAACACAAAAAAAACTTCTGTCTTCAGAAGTGTTTCTTTTTCTCCGCGCGACAAAAGCTTGTCTCTTCCAGGTAATGCCTATCATGAACACTCTCCCACTGGATGGATTAGGGAGTGGTTCTATTACCGCGTTGCCAAAGGTTGTTCCTTGAAAAGCCGAGGCCGCCCAATTAAGATGGTTAAAGAACCTTCTTTGGCAATCTCTGGTGTTGAAGAATCACGCAAGATACTCCTTGAAAAGATTAGCAAGGTTTCCTCTATGAGAGATCTTGGTGAAGAATTTATAACTCTTGGAATCACACCACTTGCATTGAACTGGGCAGATAATGTTTTAACTGTTACCGACAAAGGTGAAACAATGATTGATGTAACGAAGGCTCCGAAGCAATCTCTGACTTCTATTGAGGGCAAAGCTAGACGCATGTTTGGAACCTTTAACAAAGCAGAATACGATGAAACCCAGAAGAAGCGCACAGGACCCAGAATCAACCGTATTCTTAGCTTGATTAATCCTGAAGTCCAACTTCCTGCTCGACCGGAGCCAAAGGAGAAAGGAAAGAAAACTGCAGACGAAGGTCCCGCACAAAGAGTAAAGAGAACTAGGATCACTACTGCCCCGAAGACAATTGCCAAGAAGCGGAAACTGAAATCCCCCTCTCCTGAACCTTCAGAAAGCTCTGACGAAGCCCAAAACGACTCCGAAGAATTCAAAGGATCCGAAGGTGAGAGTCCTGATCATTCTGGCAGATCGAAAAAATCTGCTGCTACTCGATGTTTGGAGCCAATATTCGGTGCCATAGATGGAGGTATCGTAGATGAAATACCCAACTGGGACTGTCTGAATATGCTAGTTGATGCAGCTGTCGATTTTACTCTTCCTACTGTGAGTGACTTGTTTGATATGTGTGATAATCCAGCTTCGCAATCAAGCCTCAACAATCCCAGAATTGTTCAACCTGCTTCTCCTTTAGGAATAGGCACTGTTACACACGATGTTGATATTTCTTCGTCTGATTCTGAAGGCGAAGAACAGATTCCACCCACTGCAGCTATTGTTCCCTCAGGTGCATACCAAACTTTTATTGATTCATTTTATGCAAGTTTTCCTTTCCCTTTGCATTCTCCACTTCAAGCTCGCCATATGTCTTTAGCTGAACATACACTGGAGAGACCTCCAGAAGCTCCGGAAGCTTCGGTTCAATGCGAAGAGGGTGAACTTTCCCCCGAAGATCAACTTGATTTAAATCTGGAGGAGTTTGACGAAGACGTTCTTCGACTTAACGAAGCACAGCTGTCCACCGGAGTTATTCGTGCCACAGAAGAAACCGGAGAGATTTCCGGAGCACCTTCGGTGAGCAACTTACCACCAACTCCTGGCAGCTCATTGATGATCTTTGACCCTGTGAAGCTTCTTCCACCTGACGAACTAATGCCCATGTATTGGGTTTTATCTGCCCGGAGCTATTCTGATCCTAGAGTAGATTACGCTTTGTCTCGCTTCGGTCATCATGCCTTGATTGATGTTTGCACTGCTTACCAAGCTCAGGTTTGTACTTTTACTTTTCGTTATTTTTCGAATTGTCAATTCTTTGCTATTTCTTCTTTTTTACTTATTTCACTCTTTTTCCAGGGGAACATGGTCGCTAGAGCTGTAGAACATGGTTTCATCAAGAGTCAACAGCAGTACAATCGTCTAGCCCGAAGATTCAAACGCCTCCAAAAAGAGAAAATTTCTTCTGAGAAAGACCTTTCTCGCATTCCACAACTGGAATCTTCTGTTACTGAACTCAAGAGGAATTTAGAATCCACCGAAGCTCATTTCGAAAGTCTCGTCACCAAATACAACGAAGATCTTCGGACAAAAGATACTGAGATTGAAAAGCTGAAGAATGAGTTGTCTAAGTCTCAAGACAAGCTTCAACTTATTCTTGATGAAAAAGTGAAATCCGAAGAGTTGATAACACGTCTTCGTGATGAAAACAAGGCATTCGAAGACAAAATGAAAGCACTTAGCATTGGGGCTCGCGAAGCTGACGAAGCTCTTCGTGCCACTCTCAAGGGTCTGGGAGCTGAAGTTTCTATCCCCCTTCCGGACCAGAATGATCCTTAGAGTATTATCAAAGCTATCCGAAGGCTAACTCAGGCCTTTCAAAGTGTTTCTAGCTCTTTTGCCGCACACTGCGCCCAGGCTGGCTGGAAAGGTGCTTTTCTCGCCCTTCGGGATGCCGGATGTTCCCACATTGGTGAACTTACAGAAAAGAACTTGGTGATCCCACGAAATGCTTCTATTTTCACTCAAAGCTGCAATGCATTCCGTTCTGCAACGAAGCTTCTTATGACCAAGTTCTGGATGCCCTTCGGAAAGGATCTCACCGTGAGTCTTGCCAAAGCCGATGCTGCCAAGATTGCAGCAAAGAGGCAAAAGAAAGGTCCTTCCACCGGAGCCCCTGGCGCGACTCCTTCCGCCGAAGCCCCTGGTGCTTCAGCTGCTCCACCCTCCGGCACACAAACAACGGAGGTGTAGAAAGTTTGTTTTTACTTCATCTTTCTTAGCTCATGTATAGGGAAGCATCTCTTTTGGACTTTTAAGGAATGAAAAAGTGTTTTGTCTAAATCCAGCAATGCTTGCCTTTCAGATTCCTTTTTGGAATTTTCCGATGAAGGAGGAGCCTGAAGCCGATCCGGAGGATTTTTCTGATATACTTAACATTATACCATTAAGTATTGTTTCCGAACACTTTCACATTTCAACATACTTCTTTAAGAAATGGACTAAAAAGCATCCAGGAGAAGGTCCCGAAGCACTCGAAGAAGCTTGGAAAAAACATCTTGAAAAAGAAGAACTCTCAAAAAGATTTTGGGTGACTTTTGATCCTAGCTGCCTGCCTGAACGAAGATCCCGACGAGCTACACACTTGGATTCTATTCTTGGTCGTCCCGTTAAAATTGAAATTGACTCATCGGATTCCTCTTCCGATGACTCTCTAACCGATCTTGTAACCGAAATCACTCAGAACAATCCTTCTGCTTTTTCTGGGATTCAAGATTTTGTAAAGTATCAAAGAAACCTTGTAGACCATTACTCCAGAGATGTAGAACAAAGTACTGAAGTTATAAGGAAGCTTCGGAGAAACTCTTGAAGTTTCTCTTTGCATTGTAATTTGTATTTCGTGAGATGAATAAAGGATAATTACTGTTTTCTTTTCTGAGCGACGTCTTTTGCTATTCTTCGTAATGGTTAATAAGAGTTGAAAGGACAAACACTTCGTTCCCCCCTTTCTTTCAACTCTTGCTAACCATTATAAGCTTCGAATTTAGCTTCTTTTCGCTTCATATCCTTGTAAACAGACATTAAGACTTCCTGGAATTAACATTTTTGTTAATTCTACTTTCTTGTGAAGACAATACAAAGGCAAAGCCTCTTGTATCCTAATTCTTCATGATTACCTCTGAAACTTTACACTAAGCGCAATTATTTTTGCATGTTAACTTTCTGAGATATGTTATCTCGTTAACTCGGCTTCTTTGTGAGATCGAAAACAGAGGCAATACCTCTTGTAACTCACTTCTTCGTAGTTGCTACTAAGGCACTGCCCCGAGCAGAGCTACTTTTCTTTGCGTGTTAACTTTCTGGGATACACTATCCCATTAACTCCGCTTCTTTGTGAGGGCAAAACAGAGGCAAAGCCTCCTGCAACTCACTTCTTCGTAGTTGCTACTAAGGCACTGCCCCGAGCAGAGCTACTTTACTTTGCATGTTAACTTTCTGGAATATACTACCCCGTTAACTCCGCTTCTTTCCCTCTTTCGAGTAAGGCGCGCTGCTGCCTTTTCTTATGAAGCGCGACACGTCTTGACACATTTCTTGGGGCCTTACTACTTCTTATTAATTTGTAAGATACAATATGATGTCCAAATTACAACTCTTTTTGGACATCCACCCAGCCAAGAACTACTTCCGTATGCCTCATTAAAAACCTCCGGCCCCTTTGGAGTAAAAAGAGTGCATACGCAAGTGCTCTTTGCTTTCCCACTCACACTTCTATACATAGAATCTACGAAGGTCTTTGGTATTGTGAGAGTAAGGCATCTCGTTTCCCTCCAAATCTTTGAGTCTGCATGCAATGCCTTCGTTTGTCTTTGACACAATGAAAGGTCCTTTCCATACTTCTTGCAATTTTCCCACATTTCCTTGTTTCTTTTCTAGAACGAGCTGTCCTGGAATGAACTCTTCAGGTTTTTTGCCTCTGTTCCTCCATGCTTGAGTTTCTTCTCTATACTTACGAAGGTTATTCACTGCTTCCAATCTTGTTTCTTCTAACTCGTCTTTCATAGCAGCTTCGTCACCTTCTCCACCTGTTTGAACTCGAAGAGAGCCCCCTTGTATCTCTTTCGGAGTCACAGCTTCGGCACCAAACAGTAAGCGGAATGGAGAGAACCCGGTGGCTCTGGAAGGTACCGTCCGAAGAGACCATAATACTTTTAACAATTCTCTTGGCCAAGTTCCTTTTGCAGCACCAACCAATCTTTGTGCGACTGAAGAGAAAATACTTGCATTTTGCCTTTCAACAGCTCCATTCGTTTGCGGGTGATAGATTGACGCAAAGAACAATTTTGTACCGATGCTTTCACAATACTCTTTAAACTCCTCAGAATTGAACTGAGTACCATTATCAAGAGTTAACTCTTTGGGTACTCCGAAGCGACAAATGACATTCTTCCAGAAGAACTTTTGTACTGTCTTTGCTGTTATTTCAGTGACAGCTTCGGCTTCAACCCACTTTGTGAAGTACTCGACTGCAACAACGACAAACTTCACATTTTCCTGGGCCGTTGGTAATGGACCTACAATATCCATTCCCCATCTTGCCAAAGGCCAAATTGGTGGAATTAACTTTACATCACTTGCTGTTGCATTTTTCCCTTTGGCCATGAACTGACAGCCTTTCCATGTTTGCACCAAGTTCTTTGCGTCTTTAACTGCCGTTGGCCAGTAAAATTCTTGCCTGAAAGCTTTTGCTGCTAGTGCTCGATAACCAATGTGGGAACCACACAGCTCCTGGTGAATCTCCAACAATATCTTCTTTCCTTCTTCAATTGATATGCACCGAAGATATGGTTCACAAACTCCCGCTTTGTACAATTTATCGTCGATGAACAAATAGCTTCGGGCTCTCATCTTCATTCTTTTAAACTCTTCGGATTCTTCATCAGGATTGATTTCCCTTCGGAGATAAGCTTCGATTTGCTCCCTCCAATCCTCTTGCTCGATGATATTTATTTGCTTCATCATATCAACAGCCGAAGCTTGCAATGTTTCATAAAATACATCTTCTGGTAATTCTAAAACCTGAGCTGCTTTTTTCGCAATTTCATCTGCTTCCATGTTCTCGCTTCTCGGGATATGCTGGATTGAAAATCCTTTAAACTTCTTTTCATACGACCTTACGGTCTCCAAATATCTCTTCATCTCGCCATCTAAGACTTGATAGTCTTTACTGACTTGACTTGCGACTAGCTGAGAGTCAGTTCTAAGAATTGCTCTTTTAGCCCCCATTCCTCTTATCTTCCGAAGGCCCAACAACACAGCTTCATACTCCGAAGAGTTATTTGTAGAATCGAACTCTACTCTTGCTGCATACTTTATTTTTTCTCCCTCTGGAGTGACAACTATTGCCGCAATTCCAGCACCGGAACATCCCCAAGCCCCATCAGTATATACTAGCCAGATTTTTTCTTTGTCTTTTGTTTCTTTCACCTCTTTACCCACCGAAGGGGTCCAATCTGCAACGAATCCTGCTAAAGCTTGAGATTTTACAGCTGTTCTTGGGATGAAAGTTATATCGTAAGAGCCAATTTCCACCTTCCACTTCAAAATTCTTCCCAACTGTTCTTTGTTCTCGAATATCTCTCTTAAAGGATATGAAGAAGGCACAACGATGGTATGAGCCAAGAAGTAATGTTTCAACTTTCGAGAAGCAATTAATATAGCATAAGCTATCTTCTCTATCTCAGAATAATTCCACTTTGATTCGGAAAGAGCTTCGGAGACAAAGTAAACAGGGAATTGTCTCATTACTCCCTCTTCTTCTTTTTCTTGAACAAGCGCAGCGCTAACTGCATACTGAGTGGCAGCCACATAAAGCAGCAGAGTAGCCTTCGGGGTAGGACTTGACAAAGTCGTCAACCTCTGAATTTCTTTTTTAATTTCCTCAAAAGCCAGATGATGCTCTTCTGTCCAATGAAAGCGTTCGGCTCCCCTTAGCCCTTTGAAGAATGGCAAGCATTTTTCTGCGAATCTCGGTAAAAACCTACTCAGAGCTGCCAATCTTCCAATTAACTTTTGTAACTCTTTGATATTCGAAGGTGGCTGCATGATAAGTATTGCGTGTATCTTCTCAGGGTTTGCTTCGATCCCTCTTTTTGATACCATGTAACCAAGCAATTTTCCAGATTTAACACCAAATACGCACTTGGAAGAATTCAATCGTACACCAGCTTTACCAAGGTTCTCAAATGTTTGATCCAAATCTTCATCATGCTTCAACTGTTTTTTGGACTTCACAACTATATCATCCACATAGGCTTCTACATTTTTGCCAAACTGATTTCCTAATACTTTCAAAATCATTCTTGTGAAAGTTGCACCGGCATTCTTCAGCCCGAAGGACATTCTCACATGACAAAAGGTTCCTTCCTTAGTTACGAAGGCTGTGTGTTTAACGTCTTCTTTCGCCATCCATACTTGATGATAACCAGAATAAGCATATAAAAAGCTCAATAATTCAGATCCAGCAGTTGAATCTACCAACTGATCGATTCTTGGCAATGGAAAATCATCCTTGGGACAAGCTTGATTTAGCTTCGTGAAATCAACACACATCCTCAACTCTCCTGTCTTTTTTGGGACTAAGACAGGATTAGACACCCAAGTGGTGAATTGTATTTCTTCAATAATGCCAGCTTCCTTCAACTTTTCGACTTTGTTTCTGATTAACTCGTGCTTCTCCGGAGTGGACTTGCGAAGTTGCTGTTTTACTGGTTTAACTGTTGGATCCACATTAAGATGATGCTCTATGATATCTCTTCTTACACCAGGCACGTCTTTAGAAGTCCAAGCAAAGACATCAGCATTTCTCCGAAGACAAGATAGTAATTTCTCTTCTACCTCTTTTTCCAAATCAGTGCCGCTGACTACCATCTTGTCATCATTACCTTCGAAGAGTTTAACTTTCTTTGTTTGCCCTTCTGACCTTGGCTTACTCACATGCACAGGATACTCTTCTAGAGGAGTTTTTTGTATCTTTCCTTTGGATTCTCCTTCTTTCACACAGTGAACTTTTCTTTGTCCCGGAGCTTCTGTGAACTCTGCCCTTCGGGCAACATTTTGATTACACCATACTGTAATTACACCTCCTGGCCCTGGTAACTTTACGCATAGATAGGCATAATGTACCGCTGCTTCAAAGATATTTAGTACTGCCCTTCCGAAGATGATGTTATACTGATATCTCATATCTACAACATCGAATAACACTTCTTCGGTTCTTACATTAGATCCTTCTCCAAATGTGATTGGCAATATGATTCTTCCCGAAGCATGAATTGGCTTCCCTCCGAACCCCAACAATGGATACTGAGCTGGTAAGAGTTTGTCAGTCTTGATACCCATTGCATGTAAGGTTGAGACAAAGATAACATCGGCTGAACTTCCACCGTCCACCAAGATTCTATGCACCTCAGAACCTGCTACATTAGCTGTGATTACTACAGGGTCTGAATGTGGGTAATCCATTACCCTTAAATCTTCTTTAGAGAACCCAATCGGTACATGTGACCATCTGGAACTTACTACAGAGCCTTCGGCCACATGATTGACTCTTCGGACATATGATTGTCTTTGCCTCTTAGAATCAAACTCTTGTGAAGGACCGCCTGTGATTGCTAATACCACATTATGAGGTTTTGCAGAATTCCTTGCATCAATATCACCTGGAAATTCCGGAGGTAGTGGCAATCGTTCTTCTTCCAAACTTTCTTTTGCCCCTTGGTCTTGCCAATACTGCTGCCCTGAAGACACATTCATCATGGGCTTGCTTTGACTTTCATTTTGCAGCAAATTCTTCTTTAATTTGATAATTTCAGGACAAGTTTTGGAGGTGTGTCCCATCCCTTCACCATGAATTTCACAATAAAGCTTGCAAGGCTGATTGTAATTTCCCAAAGGTCTCAGCTGCATAAAAGCTCTTTGCTGCTGTTGTCTTGGTGGTTCATTTCGATTCCTTTCTTCTCTTCTATAATTTTCCTTTCCTTCTTCCACTGAATTGATTCTCTCAATTCTTGCTGGAGGTTGCATGTTATCAGGAACATAGTTAGGGTGCCAATTTCGCCGATTTGCATCTCTTCTTCGAATTTCCTCTTCTCTGGCTCGAATTTTGTTTCTCTCTCTTATTTTATCATCATCTACACGAGCAAACTCTTCGAAGAGCCTTGCCAATTCTGATACTTCCACTGGCTTTTTCCTGTTCAACTTGCTCCTCAAAGCCCCTTCCCGAAGACCATTTGTCGCTGCACTAATAACTGTTTCTTGATTCATGCCCCTAGTCTGACATCGAAGGTTATTAAACCTCTGAAAATAATCTCTCAGACTTTCACCCGGGCCTTGAATGCAAGCATGTAGGTCTCCTGATGTCATTCTTCTTCCTTGATTGACTTGAAACTCTGAAACCAACATTTCCCGAAGCTGATTCCAAGAGAAGATGCTTCTGGGAGGTAAGGCAGTGTACCAAGACTTGGCCAGCCCAGTGGCAGCTAGAATGAAAGCTTTTGCTTTAGTTGAATCATCTCCTCTAGTTGATTCGATGGTTGTTTCATACAACAAGATGAAAGAATAAGGATCAGATTGCCCATCATAAGTTTCCAATTTATTCAGATTGAAAGGCTTGGGCCAGGGAGCGTTTTGTAACTGGTATGATAGAGGAGACTTTGAATCGAAAAATTTCTCACCTTCAGGTTCATGCATTCCTGAATGATTCCTGTCAAAATGCCTGTTCCCTGAAGAATTTCTTCTTTCTGAGCCTTCCGAAACTTCGGCTTTTCTTCTGAGCTCATCAAGCTCCCTCTGCAAGCTTTCTTTTTTTCTTTGAATTCTTCTTGCTCTTTCTCGATACTTTTCGGCTTCGGCTTGTACTTCCTTTTCCTTCTAAGCTTGGGCAGCGACCTCTCTTGCAGCTTGTAACTCTGCTCGCAGATTTACCAACTCCACTTCTGCCTGAGCCACATTGGCTTCCGGATTTTCCACGAATGACTCCTTTCCTGCCCCTTTAGTGTCTTCCCCCTCTTGGACTCCATCTGCCGGATTTGGCTGTTTCTCCACTCTATTCCCATCTTCGTCTTCACCTTCGGGGACTTCGGACGGAATGACCAAAACCGCCGAAGCTTTCTTCCCTTTTGCCATTACGTGGGCGGGCCTCTCCCCACAGATGGATGTTGCGGGAAATCCCCTGCAAACACTTTCTTTGTTGACTTTCTCGGACCGAAGACGAAGCTTCGGCCCTCAAAGAGTTATTACAGACGAGGTCCAACCTACGGACCGGGGTGTCGGTTCAGCTACCCGGGGTGGGGGATTTATAGGGCTCACCCCCCACCCGGCTCCTTACCATTTACAGGAATGACATTGGCTATTTACAGAAATGCCACCGCCAAATCAAGGCTAAGAGGAACTGATCTATCTCCGAAAGGCTTCGAGATCTTCGATTACGAAGGTCTCCGAGATCTTCTCCATTCGGCTGCCTGTTGACGGTCGCTACGAACCAATTTCAACCGTCAACTAGCTCAATAAATAAGAAGGATTGGACATTTCTTACACGCATTTTATTTAGAAATAATCTATTTCCACATGTACCTCTAGATTTTAGTGTGCAGGTGGAATAAGGGAGAAATCCAGGTGAAACCATGCCCCAAGGCGACGAAACAACACTTTTACAAACTCGACGTTCGCCGCGGGAATACAACTCCAAGACAAAAGGCCAAATATCGTCAAAGTCCAACACAACCAAGGCCTAATGCACCTGGACCAGAGAAGAAGACCCAGAGGGGGAGCCACCTGCCAAAGCCCAGCCCAGGTGGGGCCAGGAACAGGTCGGCCGACCCCCCTTGGCCAGGTCGGCCGACCTGGCAGGGTGGCCCCCTGGGCCCATCTTTTTATGGCGGTTTGTAACCGACCTCTGGAGGTCGGTTCCCCCTGCATTAAATGCCACTGACCTCAGGAACCGCCTCCAGAAACCGACCTTCAAGACTATAAATAAAGGGGTACCCCCCCTCCTGGAGGACACACCACAACACAAGGATCATTCCCTCCTCTCCTCACGCTAGAGCTAGAGACTCTTCTAGGTAGTGCTAGGCTGAGTAGTGGGCTGCCTCATTGCTCCCAAGGTCTTGTGGAGAATTGGGTATAGCTCTTGTATCCTCTCTTTGTAAGACTTGTTCTTCGTCTAATGGAATACATTCGTTCGTATAGTTGTTATGTGCTTAGTAGTTTGATCATGATCCTGCATGAATGTTCATCATTCGTTCATGTTTGTTCATTGCTCGTTCATGTTTGTTCATCGTTCGTTCATCGTTCATCGATGATCGCTAGTAAACATACATCGAGCGTTCTTTGTTCGTTCATGCTTGATTATCGATTATTCTTGCACGTACTTAATTGATCGTCGTTCGTCGCTCGTTCTTGAGCGACGAACGCTTATGCATAACTTAGTGCTTGCTTTGATCCTTTTGTTTAATTCATGCTAGTTAGGCTAGTTGTTCTTATGTTTTGGCATCGGGCTCTCTGTCCTGCAAAGGTGCTCTAGATTTATCACCCCGTCGATCCGAAGGGTTGGGGGTGCCTCGAGGGATCTAGAGTTGTGGTTAGTGACGCCGGCATGGTGCTGGGGTTGTCTCTCCACCCTTGAGTATGTGCGTGTCCCACGGTTTGTAGAGGTAGGTGGCAGGAAGTGACAGCCCTGTCCATCCAAAGGAACCCTCCACGTTCGGGCACGGCATAGGAGTATGTAAATGCGCCGGAGTCGCGGGGCAGACCCTGCGTATGCCGGACCTCCCGAAGTTGCCTAGACATAAGACGCTTGCTTGCGCTTGCATGATCTTAGATGATAGGTAGAGGCCTTGCACGCTCTATGAATGTTGTACTTTAGGAGTAGTAGCTCACTAGTCTAACTTAGCATTGCTTAGAATTGTCTCTCGCCTTTTATTAGAGAGAGTGGGATACCTTTGTGTGTGTCACACTATCCTCAACTATTGAACCTTACCCCTGTTTTGGAATGTGGTTATATCATCTATCATTTGTAACACCATGAACATAAGTACTCTTGTCAACCATGTCTTCCCTTGGGAAAATATAAATACGATACCCTTGGAATACTCTCGGGTGAAATGCTACAACGGGTTATCCGTCCGCTTGCGGATATTCAATTAACATGATAAACCTTATAATACATATCTAGTACTTGTTACTAGACGTGGATTACTTGGTTAATAGTGCAAGTGACTCAAACCATAACCCCCGGCGTCTCCCGCGGTCGCGTATTTTCTGCGTGACCGTAAGAGACGCCAACAAGCATTTCTGGCGCCGTTGCCGGGGAAGACATTGGTTCTTCAAAACTTTTCCACTCTTTTGTGCAAGGTTTTGGATTACCTCTGTACCACTACAATAAGTTTTTCCACATATTGGAAATTTTCCAACATTTTTTCTCTTCTAGTTTCAAAATTTTCCGAAAACCATTTGAATTTTGAGGCATGATTCTATTTGGAAGTCTTTTTGAGCAACGTTTTCGAGGATTCACTGGACATAGCATCCAAGGTCATGAACTATATGACCGTTGGAGGCTGTGGGTCAAGAGGGGGGGCAAGTGGGCCCAGCAGGGGGTCGGCCGACCCCACCAGGACAGGTCGGCCGACCTGGGGTAGCCGTTGCTGCCCCCCTGTTTTTTCCCAACGGTCACCTGCCCCCTCTAACGTTCAAAAACGGCTACATTTCGTGCTATAAATTGGAGTGACCGGCCAGGAGCTCTCTCCCCCTCACACACACTGATTTCACTCCTTATTCACTTCATTCTCTTGCTCTCAAAGCTCCCTCATTACTCTCACTTTGTGCTTGCCTCAAAGTTCTGCAAAAGGATTTTCTCTCCTTTTTGTTTTCTCAGTTTGTGTTTTGTTTTTGCTTTTCCCGAGTTGCGATTTTCTTGCTCACAAGAACAACCGACGGTTTCGCCGATTGGATTTTTTCTAACATAACCCGTTCGGAGCTATTGTTCTTGTGTTCTTGCTCTCCTTGTGTGCAGCCATGACCGGTGCCAAGAAGCTGTACGGAGCGTTGAAGAGGTCCCTAAGTTCAAAATCAAGTCCAAGCTCTTCACGCCGAAGCACTCGCACGCGCCCCGCAGTCGAGCCACCGCCAAGTCCACCACATGAAGCCGAGGAAGAAGAGCAAGAGGGCAACATCGAGCATCGTCTCCTCGTCGACACCGACCTCGAGTTGGTGGGCGAGTACGAGACGAACGCCTACGCGCTTCTTCAAAACCGTATCTTTGCTCCTACGCGAGCATTTGACACGGGGCTGCTGCAAAAGACTGGTATGGATGCTGAATTTGCTCGAGTTTTTAAGACCATAGGGTGGAAATATTTTGCTAGTGTAGATGAGCCGGGTTCCCGCTTGCTTACACTTCAGTTTTTATGCACCCTACGAGAGGTAGATGAGGGTATTACTTTTCGGTTTTTCCGGGAAGAATATCGTTTGAAATGGAAAGATCTTAGCATACTTCTCGGCTTTAATTCTCGCTGCAATGTTGATGTTGATAATGCCCTTCCTGAATTTTCAAAGCTTGCATTTTGGGAAAGGATTACGGGTTTTTCAACATGTGTGCAGCCTAGAACTAATCACATCCATCACCCTACTTTGCGTTTTTTGCACATGTGGATTGGCATCACTCTTTTTCCTAGAAGTGATATTAGAATTGTGCGCGAAGATGATATGAAAATTCTTTATGCTATGGTTGAAAAGATTAAGATTTCTCCTGTCCAATACTTGATTCATCATTGGTTAGAAAGTTTTGGGATGATAGGACCAGTTGAATGCACCTCGTTAATTACACGTATTGCTGCGGGAGTGGGTGCCTTGCATGATGCTAATGTTGAATATATTTCTACACCCCGCATACTCATAAACGAGGATTATCTTATTCGTGGTCATACACTTAAGCATGGTCCAAATGATTCCCTCATATTTTATTTTGTCGGGTATACAAACGAGTTTCGGTTACCTAACCCGGATCTTCGCTTGTATACTTGCAAAAATCTAACCATTGAGCTCCAAGAAATGGAGAGTGCGCGCAGGAGTATTCCTTCTCGCAGGAGGACGCGCAGGTCGGAGCAGCCATCAAGTTCCGAGGCACCCACACCGCAGCCCATGGCTCATGGCGGCCCGGGGTATGGTCACACCGGGTATTCTCCCGGTGCGTACTCAGCCCCGCCACCGCACATGGCCGGGGGCTCGGCGTGGCAAACCTCGGGGCATGACCCAAGGATGTTCACTCCGCAACAACAATGGGAGGAACACTCCTCCGACTCTGGTGCGACTCAAGGTTTCCACCTTGAGCAAGCGATGAACAACCTCTCCGAGCAAATGGGAAGGCTCGAGACCACGGCAGGAAACATCGACCACACGCTCAACCAACACATCCTGCAAACCCATCAGTGGCAAGAGCGCACCGACACCCAGCTCACCAACCTCACCAACATGACGGAGCGGGGACAAGCCGATCTTTCGGCTTACTTTCGCCACATGGGGTTCAATCCACCAAACCCATGAGCAAGAACAAGCTTGGGGGAGGCGCCATACTCCCCACTAAGGTATCATGTATCGCAACTTGTATCCTTTTATTTTTTCTCTCTTTGTTTTTGCTTGTTCTTGCTCCTCATATGAAAAACAAAATAAAAATGACAAAACTAAAAAGAACAAAAATAAGCACCGGACCATTGCCATATAGGCAACGTTTCACTGCGTACCCATCACCGGACCATTGCCATATAGGCACCGGACGGTCCGGTCCCTATCTGGACGATAGTCCGGTGCCTTTCCCTGAGCCATTTTCCAACGGTCACATTTTTTACCGTTGCCACTAATAACGACCGGACGGTCCGGTCCCTATTGAGGGATAGTCCGGTGCTCAAGCCCACTAACGGTCAAATTTGAGATTTGAACCCAATGGTCCGGTGCACCTCACCGGACGGTCCGGTGCTCATTTTTACCCTGATTCCAGAAACTTCGTTTTCTGGAATTGGACCTAATATAGGGACCGGATGGTCCGGTGCCTATCAGTCGATGGTCCGGTGATCAAATGAGTACCTCCTCTAGAAAATGTCTTCTCTGGAATTGATTTGGCGTATTCACCTAATGGTCCGGTGCCTATGACCAGATGGTCCGGTCCCTAGCACACAATGGTCCGGTGCTTCTTCGCCAAAACAAATATTCCGGTGAATCCATGATCCTTCATCGGACTCCGTGGAATGAACTCAAAGTTCACTGAACTTCCTAGCAAGAGTGTAATCGTGAAATTCACACATCAATAGAACGTGTCTAGGTTAAGTTCATACCTCGATCCCCCCTTTGTAGTACGGCCATAAGAAAAAAGAAAAAAGCCCTATTACAAGCTACTACAAGCGCATCGTAGCACTTGAACCTAGTCGCCTCTACTCTTCGTCTTCGCGCATTTCCTTTGCCGTTCCAACTTCACGCTCAGGGGACCAAGTATCAACGTGACTTGCAACTTCTCCTCCTTTGATGATATGTAAACCTACATCCATAGAGTTAGTTGCACAAGCCGTGTTGTCTCAATCACCAAAACCCGCTTACCTACGGGACGGGGCCTAGATGCACTTTCACACCCAAAGCAAGGTCTCTGCACGCATATGTGCCGCAATAAGAAAGCGTACAACAATTAAATCGGGACGGCAATGGATAGATCTGGGTGTATATAGGCATATAGCAGTGGTTTGGTGCAGTGATGGAGCACCGTGTGCCTTCAACTGTCGCGATGTGCGGTCGGGGTTCGTTTCTTATATCCAGGCGACATCATGAATCTCTGGCCCTCCGGGTCTCCTAATGATGGTCACACGCGACATGTATACATGCATGCACCTGGCCGCTCTCGATTACTGAGGTTTTCATTTTCCACATGCCGTTGAGCTCTTCACAACCCCCAGACCAAAGTCCCCTAGCTGCTAGTGACGACCACATGTGTGGATGATGGTCCTAGTCCAACTTTGAATTATGCTCTCTTTTTTTTCATCACTTTGATCTGATATTCTAGATAAAACGCACGTTACCCGCGGCAAGGCCGCCAACATGTTGAGCTATGGGCTTATTACGTGATTCCCGCGCCTTGCATCCCTCACCAACCACAATCCAATCCAATCCCATCAGCTGGCTATAAAGACCAGCGGCTTCCTTCTTCAAGTGAGGAAGCCACACGCCCACTGGCAAGACACACACAGCTAGCTGCTAGCTAGGGTACCCGTCAGATAAGATGAAGATGGCGACTAGTACAACAAGGGGCACCGTGGTCCTCATCGGCGCCGTGCTGCTCGCCGTCTCAGCATCGGCAGCGGCGGCCAGCAGCATGCTTCTGGCGACGGACGACAGTGGCTTGTCCGTCAACTTCCACGCGGCGTCGTGCCCACAGCTGGAGCGCATCGTGCGCTCCGCCGTGCAGGCTGCGCGGAACGTCAACGTGCAGGTCACCGCCGGCCTCCTCCGCATCTTCTTCCACGACTGCCTCCCGGAGGTAGCCACGTTATGTTTTTCTCAGCCTGAAATTAATTTTATTAACATATGGTGATGATAATACAATAGTACATGCTAGCTGATGATTTATAATATAATAAAAATATCAGGGTTGCGACGCGTCGATCCTTCTCGAGCCGGAGCTGAGCACGGGGCCCAACCAATCGCTGCAGAAGAACGCCGTGGATCTGATCGAGGCCATCCGCGCCCAGGTGCACGCCGCCTGTGGGCCCACCGTCTCCTGCGCCGACATCATCGCGCTCGCCACCCGCGACGCCGTCGCCCTGGCCGGCGGGCCCAACTTCGCCATGCCCCAGGGCCGCACCGACAGCCTGGAGGGCGCGGACGACGTGTCCATGCTCCCGGGGCCCGACAGCGACGTCGGCAGCCTCCTCACCCTGTTCAACAGCAGGGCCCTGTCCGACCCGGCCGACCTGGTCGCGCTCTCCGGTGGGCACACCGTCGGCAAGGCCAGCTGCGGCTTCATCCGGAACAACGACGCCTTCTCCCAGTCGCTCATCAAGCAGTGCAAAGCCAGCCCGAGCAAGAAGCAGAGCCTGGACACCATCACGCCCGACGTGTTCGACAACAAGTACTTCGTGGCGCTCAAGGCCAGGCACGGGGTGTTCGTCTCCGACCAGGGGCTCGCCGACCACCCGCGCACCAGCGCCATCGTCACCACCTTCGCTGCCAACCAGACGGCATTCTTCGCACAGTTCGCCAGGTCCTTCGTCAAGATGGGCAGCATCCCGGGGCCCGCAGGGGAGATCCGCCGCAACTGCTTCAGGCCCAACAGGCGCGTGATCAGCCTCGACATGGATGCTGGCAGCTTCGGTGCCGTCGCTGACGAGTAGCTAGCTAGCTGTACCTTTCACTCTTTCAGCTTTGTTAGCTTTGCTTGATTCCATATGTCGTAACATGTAATCATGCCCCTGCATGCGTTTCGTGCAGTAGCTTTACATTAGTTTGATGCTACCTCCATGCTAACGCAGTACTGTTTCTTTTTCTGCAGAAAGTAAAAATATACTAAAACATACGTACCCATCTCCACTAGGACCACTACGTGCAGCTCGCTTCGTTTTAGCTATGGAAGCTCAAGTGCTTAACTAAAGGTCTTGAGCATTAAGTTAGCTAAAGGTCTTGGTGCAAAACACACCCGCCTCCAATATGTACTTCGAACAGAAAAACTATTACCGTACGAAAAAAGGGTAGAATCGCACATGTTCAAAAGGGGCGAGCACGCTTTTGTATTTTTTAGTATTTTATTTACAAAATAGAAAAGTAATTACAAGAAAGGAAGAAAGAAGGTAAGTCGTATTCTTTTTTTTTTTTTGTGAGGAAGGTAAGTCGTATTCGTATGGTCGACAACACATGATCTCACACTGTAGATGTCAGAATAAAATTTCTCTATTATCAAAAAATAGAAGATTAATCAATACTGCACACTGCAAACTCTCACTATCATATCATTGATCCAATCCACTAAGTGGCGCCATTTTCCAAGGCTAAAGCTAAGTTCATGATTGACCACGGGATATCATTCCGTTTCACTTTAGCATAATATATGAAGGGCCAATATATAGCAAGTTTTTTTTTCTCAAATCCGTTGGCCGCGTAATTTTATAAGTAGAAAGCAAACTCATCGTTTGGTACAGCCGTGTCGAGATGAGCCGAACACGAAATGTGCGGAGCATATGCTCTGGACACAACCCCCAAAAAAGATAATAACCGGATTACTCCCATCTAAAACAACCTAGATTGGAAGCTCCGACTCGAATCCATTGTTGGGCTTCATCGCAGACGATCAGGACAACGTCGGTGGCACTTGAGCTTGTGCCTTGGTCTGAAACACGCACTGGGTGTGGAAGCATGCAAGTGGGTACGGTGGTGTAGTAGCTTTAGATCATGATAGCACTGAATTGTCACGCATTCGTCAAGTGGGTAGTACATACACGCACCCGGACAGAATTTTCACTTCTCTCCATGGTCTGGACACATCCACGTGCATGTAACTTGTGGAACAAATTAAAGGGAAGCTGATGCAGGTCTTCCTCTGGAGTGCAGCCAGCCGCCCAACCAGCTGACTACTTTTCGTGCCGACTACCACCATTATATTCGTCGTCATCAGAAGGGCATCTGTGATTTTCATCATAGCATGGTTAACAATACAGCCCATTATAAGCTCTAAGAGTGTGTTTAGTTGCCCGCATGGTACTGTTTAATACAATATCGCATATTTTGCATGAGCAGACGCAAGCCGTGTTTTAGGAGAGAAGAGTGTTTGGTTAGTTGCACATGTGACTGCATAAATAGGTGCAAAGTAGCTGAGATTGTGTTTGATTGGTTGTATGACAGAGTGTAAGCAGTTAATACGACACACGAGCCTGCTACTTCTCATCCAGTACACGAAAAAGGGTTGAAACTATACGGTGGCGAATAGTCCGAGATTGGTGGAATCGCTTGGAAACGTGTTAAAACGTGTGGTGGCGGGTGGAAACGTGCCAAAAACATCGATCCAGATAGGTTTTACTCATGAAAACCGCAATCTACAAGCCGCGTATTGTGTCCACCACCCGCCGCAAAACATGCCCTCCATCAATGGCTAAACGATGCTAAAAAGTTCACGAAACCTCGTGAGTGACTCAACACTACAAGAGAAAGGGGTATTAACGACGGGACAAGTGGTCGTTAAATATCAATATGTGGTCGTTATAAGTTATTAACGACCACAAAATTGTGGTCGTCCATGGTCGTTAAATGCTCCTTCGTTAATTGTATTAACGCCCACAAACGAATTCCGGTCGTTAACATTCCAACGACCACATATTGCGCCCTCGTTACTTATGTAGCATTAACAACCACTTTTGTAGCAAATAACGATCATCATTGTTCTCGTTGTTATTGTTTCACCTGCTAATCTCTCACCTTTAACGACCATTTTGTACCATTAACGACCACTAATTTTCCATGAACAAAATTGCTGTATATGCTTATTTGAGATATATTGAACCACATATTTTGAATAGAAGATAATCACAAATAATAGTAATGTTGACATGGCAACCAATTTCTGTTTATTCAAACATGAAGACATTTTTTTTTTACTAATACAATATCTGTTACATGTCTGAATAAATATTCCAGTAATTAAACATATGAAGAAAATCACTATATTTTCTATCGAAACATCATTACACGAAGCCTGTATACATCCCCTAAAAAAACTGACTCTTGTACGCTTCCATACATAGATGCCATTCGCCCCTTCCCCACAATCAAATTCTGTGTCATGCTTCTAGTCTTCTTCATCACGAGCTCTGTACCTTGTAAATGCCATGTACACATTGAATCAGTATAAAGGGTTATATGTATCTTGTTTTTTATCGATCATATATTTACAAGCAAATGAGTCACGTTGTCACCAATTTCAGGTTGGATACTTTATTAAGACTAGGATTAATCTGAAGAAATCCAACTTACCATATAGATATCACGAAGGAACTATGCGCTCAATTAGTCCTGAAGATCGCGTATAGACCGTTCTCTACTGGCCAATGCATGTATGTCTGCAAAGCAAGCGCACACGAAGAAGTTTTAATTGATAGGCCAAATGCAAATGCAAAAGCACATCTATACAAAGTGAATGATTTGCAATCAAAACTTACATCGAAGAATGTATTTTTTTGGGACAGATTTGTTTGGAATCCTGGGTCAGAAAATATAAAGATGGATCAGGATTAATTGACACGGAAGAGTTAAGGATTACTCACACGTCTGTGCCGCCGCCGTTGCCGCCAGCGAGGGTTGTGAGTAAAAATGGATCTATGGTGGCAGCAGGAGGGCACTCGTCTTAGTGATTACAGCAGTCCGCAATGCACCTCTAGGAAACGACACAAACGTGGATTCTTTGATGGAGTTTGATGCAAGAAGTTGTTGTGGTTACCTGTACAACTTCGAGGACCCAACGATGCAGGGCCACCGGGGAGGCATTGGGGTGGGCTTTGTCAGGTCGAGGCCTCGAGGGTGGTGCTTCCTTGTGGGAACGGCGGCGGCATGACCTAGAATCCTAGATGCAAATCTGTTTAGTCGTTTTTTACCGGGCAAGACTGGATAATATTTCACAAGCCGGGCGGAGATTAAGGAGTGTCGATGTGGTTCCTGGCGGCTCATTAGCGACCACATACATCAATTCAATAGTGACTGCAAAAAATGTGGTCGTCGGGCAGGGTGCCCTGCACCCGGAGTGACTCCAAGTAGCATCCAACGATCACAAATTTTACGCGGCCGTTAGTCTCAGGTCGTTAATGCGCTGGTTTCTTGTAGTGCAAGGCGAATACCGAGTCAAGCTAGAGTGGATGGAAATGCGTGGAAATATTTTTTCGGTTGGTTTCCGATGAAGTCCCAGTGGGCCATCGGAGAGCAAATGTGTTGCTACAAGAAAAATGAGCCGAAACGGGTCCGGTGGCGAATCACCCAAGATTGGTGGAGACAATTGAAAACATGTTAAAATGCGCGGTGGCGGGCAGAAACTTGCCAAAAACATCGTTCCGGATGGGTTTTGCCCATGAAAACAGCAATCAGCAAGCCGCACGTGTTGTCCGCGAACCCCCGCAAGGTAGACCCTCCGTCCGTGGCAAAATGCTGCAAAACAATTCATGAATCATTGTGAGCAACTCATGGTGAATATAGAGTCGTGCCAGGGTCGGTGGAAATGCGTGGAGAGAATTTTGTGAATGGTTTCCGACGAAGTCCTAGCGGGTAACCGGAGAGAAAAGGGGTTAGTACACAAAAATGGGCCGAAAAGAGTCCGGTGGCGAATCATCTAAGATTGGTGAAACGCTTGGAAACTGAAAGTGCATCTAGGCCCCGTCCCTTAGGTAAGGGGGTTTCGGCGATTATGACAACACGGCTTGTGCAACTAACTCTTTGGACGTAGGTTTCATATCAACTAAGGAGGAGAAGTTGCAAGCCATGGAGAATCTTGGTCCCCGGAAGATGATGTCACACCCGGTTTTAAGGCCAAAACCGAATGCTCATCTATATGTGTGTCCAGGATCAAGTTTCACACATATAGGACAAAGTAAAGTAAAACAGATAACCAATGTCATAATTACATCGTTTAAATATTACAATAAATGTCTCAAAGGACTGAAAACAAATACAAACGCTAGCGGACGGCTCCATAACGCCACAGGCAGTCGACCGGGGGCTCCACAAGCTTAGTCTTCATCGTCACCTCCAAGTCGTCAATCTTCACTCTCTGAGC
The DNA here is from genome assembly GCA_007726485.1 of Eragrostis curvula. NCBI lineage: Eukaryota > Viridiplantae > Streptophyta > Magnoliopsida > Poales > Poaceae > Eragrostis > Eragrostis curvula. The sequence continues at coordinate 1,637,987 of RWGY01000051.1, read as the reverse complement.
AGCATATCATGATTGTAGAGGAAATAGCAAGCGTGAGTACATGTCGTACTCCGCAAGTGTAGGAAAAGATGACATGCAAGCTTATATGAAAGAAAGGCTATCAACATGGTTTATAGCAGAAAGCAACTACCACTAAGACACTTATTAAAGCACCTATTTACTATATGTGTTAACCCTCCCAAAAGAACCAACCAGCCAACTAGGTTCTACCTGAACCAAAACCAAACATGGCTCCTACCTGGAAACCATACAAACCAACCACCAACCAACCATTCCCAACCAAAGGCCACTAATCATGTGAGGATCCAGGTCGCTCTTGACCGTGAGCACGGCTGTCATGACAGTTTTACACTCTGCAGAGGTTGTACCACTTTACCCACAAGTCGTGATTTCGTCCTCTGTTGCCAGATGGACTAAAGTCTCCTTTATGCCGATGCCGGCCAAGCACATGCACACTTCCTTAGGTGTGCGGCCAGGAGATCACTACGAGGCTTTTACAAAGGGTCTCCCAGCATGTACTCGCCCACTAAGGTTCCACCGATGGGGGACTACCTTTAAGTAACCTGTCCACCCAAGAGCCCCCTCTTGTGCCTTGCGGGTCATAAGACTACCTTTAAGTACCCTGTCCGTCCCCGCGCCTCCAACATGCTCATACAAAACTGGGAGAACTCCTAATTAATCAGCCAAGCTGTTCCATAGCAGCCTTGTGATGGCACTATAAATCCTGGGTTGTCGCTCCACGAACCGGTCCTTAGCTAGCTTGAGCAAGACTAACACAAACCGAAGTCTCGTGCATACTGCACCATCATCAAACATCCCACTTGCTCAAGCTACAGCACACCTAAGTTCCATGTTGCTAAAAGGTTACACCATTCCCATGATTAACGTGCAAGTGAACCATTAGTCAAGATTATTAGCAAAATTAAATTAACCCAACCAGATCAGCAAGCTAAGCATGACCTACCCGATCAAACCACTATCATCTACCACACCCAGGCGACAAGGAATGATAAGGAACATGATATAGACTTATAGGATTCAAAATTAACGCAATGCAAACTAAACTAGAGGGAGAAAGCAAATAGGATCAATATGCTTCAAGGACACTTGCCTCAACTTGGGTGCTGCTGCTCAGAGCCTTCAAGTTCTTGATCTTTGTCTCGGTGGTTCTCTCGAACAGCGCGTTCTCTATTTAACGATAACATGCAAATCACACATAGCACAAACAACTCAGAACAGTACACCAAACAGTATATTTAGACTACAAAACAGTACTAACAGAAAGTACTCGTCACTACGATCGTTTGGACGCAAGAATCGCTGAAAACAAAGCTACGGGTAAAGAGATATGACATTTTCAAGTTTTCAGGACTAAACAGGAAAAACAGACACGACTGAACAGGACAAACATGAACGTTCCCGCTGATTGGCAGCATGATATAAGATATGGTTTGAACATAAATATCCAGGAGTCTCAGGAACACATCCTGGCAAGACGGTTTGGACAGAAACACAAGGAGATAGGAGATCGACCTGTTAGAACATGGCGCGGTGCTGCAGCAGCGGTAAAGCTTTGGATCGCGTTCCTCGTGGCTTCAAGGAAGATCGAAGCAATCCCTCCTGTGGGAGCAAGGTAAACTTGATGGAACATGCGTGTGAACGGTCTGTGAACCAGGAAAGTCAAGGAATTGATGAGAACACCGAATCAAATTACCATCACGTGCTGGATGCGTCCAGAACCGGGGAGCAGTGACCACGGTGAAGCAGATCCTGGCCACATCAGAGCAGATCTCACCTTGATCTTCTGGTATGTTGTAGGGGACAACAAGCCGCATCTCCTGGTAAATTTTGGCGGTGTTTGATTGGGTAGATCGCCGGGAACGCGGATGCCAACAGGGGGCGACGTGGCTGGGCGCGAGTGCAGGGAGCGGCGGCAGCAGCCTGGCGGCGTTGTTTGTGTTTGAGGGCAATGGGGAGGACGTGGGGAGGGCCTGGATTTATAGGGGAGGAGGGCTGGTTGCTTAGGAAAGAGGTAGAGAAAGAAAGGAAGGCAATAAAAGCATTGATTGGCGGTATTTAATTGTTTGTCTCTTTCCATTTCAGCACATATGGTAGGTGGGCTGAACATAGATGGTGTTGCCGGTAACATGTGCTGGACAGGTAGACAACAACGAGCGGAAAGAGAGACGGTACTGGTCATTGATCTTAAGGGATAGGACATGGTATAGCTGCACGCAAACTCATCAAAGGCGGAGGCGGAGCGGCTCATTGTGAGGCGTTGAGGAGTTCGAGTTTGACTCCAATGGCGGAATGGCGGCGATTGTGTTTAGGATTCAGGACAAGTGCAAGTAGCAGCAGGGGGTGTGTACCACATGACAAGAGGTGTCAACGGACTCCGGCTTGAACATGGGTCGAAGAAGAAGGTGTGTTGGGCGGGAAAAGAGATAAGAACACGAAACGGAGAGAAGGATTGGGTCGAGAAAAAGGAATTGGCACAAGGCATCACTGCGGATTATGATTCTCGTTTCTATTTCTGGGATTAAAAGGAAACGAATCCTATTCAAAATTTTAAATACTTTTCCAAACAAAGAAAATCCTACATGCATCTAACCAGCATGAATGCAACAAACATTTATAATATAAACCTAAATTGATTATTTGTTTTAGAAAATAGTTCTTTTGCCTAAAGAGAATTGTTAACCACCTAAATAATTCTAAGAAAATTTTAATCTATTTCAAAATCTTTAAAATTTAGTGAAATTATAGTCACATTCCAAAATTAGAAATTTTGGGGTGTGACAAACTACCCCACTTAACAAGAATCTCGTCCCGAGATTCAGGGAGAGGCTAGAAAGAAAACCTAATTGGATGGGCAACTCTTCTTCTCATTCTTCAACTCGATAACTTTTCCCTTGATCGTGCATATTCAGTTTACTCCAACTTCAAGGGTAAGGTTAGAAGTCAGCTCTACCCCACTTAGGTTAGCACTTGGAATCTTGCGTCAACCTTTCGTTAGCATCTGCTTCGGTGTGTTGTTGGCGCCATTGGAAAGCATTACTTTGCATCACTTTTTTTCAAACTAGAACAATGGCAAAGGAAAAAGGAACGACCAACAAGGGCCAACTATGGAAGAAGGATAGAAAAGGGAACCCAACAAAACTAATTCTAACTATGTTTATATTAGCAAGGATGTCATTGTAACGGCAAGCGCTTCACAACACATCACCACTCAAACAAAGATCCAAATCAATACAAAGCACACGACACTCAAACAACAACGCTCTATAACGAAGTTAATAAGATAGGGGCAGGATCCTAGGGATAATAATGATGCTCTCCCAGATATGAAAGGACACAAATCACTTTATAGAATAGACAAAGAATAGGCAAGTTGAGAAGAGAATAAAAGATCAAGAGAGAATACAAATCGGATTTTTCAAAATAGTTTTGAAAATAAGAATTTGGGACAACCATTCTATCTAAGCTTGTGTCCTACGGTCGACACGGCTCTGATACCACTCTGTCACACCCGGTTTTAAGGCCAAAACCGAATGCTCATCTATATGTGTGTCCAGGATCAAGTTTCACACATATAGGACAAAGTAAAGTAAAACAGATAACCAATGTCATAATTACATCGTTTAAATATTACAATAAATGTCTCAAAGGACTGAAAACAAATACAAACGCTAGCGGACGGCTCCATAACGCCACAGGCAGTCGACCGGGGGCTCCACAAGCTTAGTCTTCATCGTCACCTCCAAGTCGTCAATCTTCACTCTCTGAGCAGCATATCATGATTGTAGAGGAAATAGCAAGCGTGAGTACATGTCGTACTCCGCAAGTGTAGGAAAAGATGACATGCAAGCTTATATGAAAGAAAGGCTATCAACATGGTTTATAGCAGAAAGCAACTACCACTAAGACACTTATTAAAGCACCTATTTACTATATGTGTTAACCCTCCCAAAAGAACCAACCAGCCAACTAGGTTCTACCTGAACCAAAACCAAACATGGCTCCTACCTGGAAACCATACAAACCAACCACCAACCAACCATTCCCAACCAAAGGCCACTAATCATGTGAGGATCCAGGTCGCTCTTGACCGTGAGCACGGCTGTCATGACAGTTTTACACTCTGCAGAGGTTGTACCACTTTACCCACAAGTCGTGATTTCGTCCTCTGTTGCCAGATGGACTAAAGTCTCCTTTATGCCGATGCCGGCCAAGCACATGCACACTTCCTTAGGTGTGCGGCCAGGAGATCACTACGAGGCTTTTACAAAGGGTCTCCCAGCATGTACTCGCCCACTAAGGTTCCACCGATGGGGGACTACCTTTAAGTAACCTGTCCACCCAAGAGCCCCCTCTTGTGCCTTGCGGGTCATAAGACTACCTTTAAGTACCCTGTCCGTCCCCGCGCCTCCAACATGCTCATACAAAACTGGGAGAACTCCTAATTAATCAGCCAAGCTGTTCCATAGCAGCCTTGTGATGGCACTATAAATCCTGGGTTGTCGCTCCACGAACCGGTCCTTAGCTAGCTTGAGCAAGACTAACACAAACCGAAGTCTCGTGCATACTGCACCATCATCAAACATCCCACTTGCTCAAGCTACAGCACACCTAAGTTCCATGTTGCTAAAAGGTTACACCATTCCCATGATTAACGTGCAAGTGAACCATTAGTCAAGATTATTAGCAAAATTAAATTAACCCAACCAGATCAGCAAGCTAAGCATGACCTACCCGATCAAACCACTATCATCTACCACACCCAGGCGACAAGGAATGATAAGGAACATGATATAGACTTATAGGATTCAAAATTAACGCAATGCAAACTAAACTAGAGGGAGAAAGCAAATAGGATCAATATGCTTCAAGGACACTTGCCTCAACTTGGGTGCTGCTGCTCAGAGCCTTCAAGTTCTTGATCTTTGTCTCGGTGGTTCTCTCGAACAGCGCGTTCTCTATTTAACGATAACATGCAAATCACACATAGCACAAACAACTCAGAACAGTACACCAAACAGTATATTTAGACTACAAAACAGTACTAACAGAAAGTACTCGTCACTACGATCGTTTGGACGCAAGAATCGCTGAAAACAAAGCTACGGGTAAAGAGATATGACATTTTCAAGTTTTCAGGACTAAACAGGAAAAACAGACACGACTGAACAGGACAAACATGAACGTTCCCGCTGATTGGCAGCATGATATAAGATATGGTTTGAACATAAATATCCAGGAGTCTCAGGAACACATCCTGGCAAGACGGTTTGGACAGAAACACAAGGAGATAGGAGATCGACCTGTTAGAACATGGCGCGGTGCTGCAGCAGCGGTAAAGCTTTGGATCGCGTTCCTCGTGGCTTCAAGGAAGATCGAAGCAATCCCTCCTGTGGGAGCAAGGTAAACTTGATGGAACATGCGTGTGAACGGTCTGTGAACCAGGAAAGTCAAGGAATTGATGAGAACACCGAATCAAATTACCATCACGTGCTGGATGCGTCCAGAACCGGGGAGCAGTGACCACGGTGAAGCAGATCCTGGCCACATCAGAGCAGATCTCACCTTGATCTTCTGGTATGTTGTAGGGGACAACAAGCCGCATCTCCTGGTAAATTTTGGCGGTGTTTGATTGGGTAGATCGCCGGGAACGCGGATGCCAACAGGGGGCGACGTGGCTGGGCGCGAGTGCAGGGAGCGGCGGCAGCAGCCTGGCGGCGTTGTTTGTGTTTGAGGGCAATGGGGAGGACGTGGGGAGGGCCTGGATTTATAGGGGAGGAGGGCTGGTTGCTTAGGAAAGAGGTAGAGAAAGAAAGGAAGGCAATAAAAGCATTGATTGGCGGTATTTAATTGTTTGTCTCTTTCCATTTCAGCACATATGGTAGGTGGGCTGAACATAGATGGTGTTGCCGGTAACATGTGCTGGACAGGTAGACAACAACGAGCGGAAAGAGAGACGGTACTGGTCATTGATCTTAAGGGATAGGACATGGTATAGCTGCACGCAAACTCATCAAAGGCGGAGGCGGAGCGGCTCATTGTGAGGCGTTGAGGAGTTCGAGTTTGACTCCAATGGCGGAATGGCGGCGATTGTGTTTAGGATTCAGGACAAGTGCAAGTAGCAGCAGGGGGTGTGTACCACATGACAAGAGGTGTCAACGGACTCCGGCTTGAACATGGGTCGAAGAAGAAGGTGTGTTGGGCGGGAAAAGAGATAAGAACACGAAACGGAGAGAAGGATTGGGTCGAGAAAAAGGAATTGGCACAAGGCATCACTGCGGATTATGATTCTCGTTTCTATTTCTGGGATTAAAAGGAAACGAATCCTATTCAAAATTTTAAATACTTTTCCAAACAAAGAAAATCCTACATGCATCTAACCAGCATGAATGCAACAAACATTTATAATATAAACCTAAATTGATTATTTGTTTTAGAAAATAGTTCTTTTGCCTAAAGAGAATTGTTAACCACCTAAATAATTCTAAGAAAATTTTAATCTATTTCAAAATCTTTAAAATTTAGTGAAATTATAGTCACATTCCAAAATTAGAAATTTTGGGGTGTGACAGATGAAGATAAGACGGCCAAGGAAATACACGAAGACGAAGAGTAGAGGCGACTAGGTTCAAGTGCTAGGTGCCAATGCACTTGTAATAGCTTGTAATAGGGCTTTTTTCTTTTTCATTGTGGCCGTACTATAAAGGGGGGGATTGAGATAGGAACTTGACCTAGACATGTTCAAATGATGTGTGGACGCACAATTACACTCTTGCTAGGTGAGTTCGGTGAACCTTGAGTTCATTCCACAGAGTCCGATGAAAGATCTTGGAATTTCCGGAAGTTTGGATTTTGGAGTAGGCACCGGACAATAGGGTGCCAAGCACCGGACCATCCGTTGTGTCTCCAAGATCAATTCCAGAGATGACATTTTCTGGAGGAGGTACTCATTTTAAGCACCGAACAATCGACCATAGGTACCGAACAATCCGATCCCTATTTAGTGTCCAATTCCAGAAACTATGTTTCTGGAAAATTCGGTGAAAATGAGCACCGGACAATCCGGTGGTGATCACCGGACAATGCGGTTCAAATCTGAGATTTGACCGTTGTGGGCTGTGAGCACCGGACAATCTCTCTATAGGGACCGGACGATCCGGTCCTTATACGTGGCAACGGTCAAAATTCCGACCGTTGGAAAAAGGCTCAGGGAATAGGCACCGGACGTTTGCCCCTATAGGGACCAGACTGTCCGGTGATTAGACCGGACTGTCCGGTGCCTACAGAGGACCGTCCGGTGATGGGAATTGCTGTGCCCGTTGGCCTAACGGCTATCTTTCTTCCCTCGCCTATAAAAGGGGTTCCACCCCCTCCCTGTGCCTGTGCTTGAACCAGTGAACATTGAGGGACATCCCAAGGTTGTTCAAGCCCCTAGAGTGTGGAAGGGTCATGCCAATTTGATTCTTGACATTCACCTCTAGTTGCAAGACTGCAAGAGTGAGAGAACACCGTCACTAGCTCGTGGAGAGATCAAGTGAGGATCAAGATGTCACATCCCGCTTTTTCAGTGTATTTTGGCCTTGAAAATACACTATGATTCCTGTTGACATTTGACCAAATCCAGGGTTATTTCAAATTTTATTTCAATTTTTGAGTTTAAAATCATTTTCTTTGGATTAAAAAGGCTTTTGTTTGAGCCAAAAAGAATTTTATTTGAGCCAAAACTTATTGCAAAATATTTTTCCCCAATTTCTAAAACCTTTTTATGTTGCAAAATGGTTTCTCCAATTTTTAAAACTTTTCTTAAAAACATTTGGTATTTAAAAAGATTTTCTTGAGTTAAAGCATATTTAAAATGATATTATAAAAGTCCCTCAAACCTTTCTTCAAAATAAGTATTCATGAAAATGATTTATGTTTTATGTCAAAAAGTTTATTTTGAGGCATATTTGTTTATAAAAATGATTTTCAACCTTTATTTAGCTTTTATAGATTTTAAAGAATTTTTATTGAACTTAAAATGAGCTTCTATTTGGTGTGATAATTTTCATTTGGTTCAAAATGTATTTGAAAATGTTTTACAAAGTTTATTTGAATTGTAGGAATTTTCTTGGTATTTTTGGAGGTGTTTTTATATTTTCAACTTGCCAAAAACCTTTTTTTTTGAAAGGAATGTGTTTAAAATGATTTTTCTCTTTTATATAAAGATATTTATTTAACTAAAATATATTCCAAAATGGTTTTCAAGATTTATCTAACTCATAGGAATTTTCTTAGAATTTTTGCAGTTATTTTTGTATGTATTGAAGGCTAAAAGTGTTTATTTGCTTTTCTGAAAATCTGGAAAAAAAAAAAGCGTCGCTGACGTCATGTCATCTTCTTCCTCGTAACCGCGCCGGACTCTCCTCCGAATCCGCCGATCCGCGCCGATTTCCGTCGCGCCACTGCCGGTGGACCCGCCCCGACCCCGAGTCCGGCCTCCGTACGACTTCCGCTGCCCTATAAATCCCCACGCCGCTCCGTTTTTCTTTTCCAAACCCTAATCGCCGCCGCCGCGCCATGGTTGCCGAGCTCGAGCTCTCCGTGCCCGGCCTCCCCGCTCCCTCTCCGCCTCGGCTGACACCGCCGCCGGCCGCGCGGGACCGCGACGCACCCGCCCGCGCCCTCGCCGTGGCTCGCCGAGCGCCGGAAGCTCGCCGCCGCACCCCGTCGTCGCCGACCGTCCTCCGCTTCCCTCCGTCGCCCACGTGCTGCCTAGTAAGTTTCCCTGCGTCGCCCTCTATCTTCCCCGCCTAGCGCCGCCCATCCTAGGCCACCGGAGCTCCCTCCGGCGATGTCTCCGGCGACCCGCCACCGCCCGTCGCTCGTCGCCGGCCGCTAGCGCCGCCCCCGCGCCGATCCGATCTGGACCGTCGGATCCCGATCTGGACGGTCCAGATCTGTCCGGTCCACCGTGGACCAGGACCACCGTGAAACCCAAACCCTGTAGACCTGTGGACGCGGTCCACAAGACCCCGTGAGCCAACCCTAAACCCCGGGGTCTCCTGGACCCGGTCCACGAACCCCCGGCCGAAACCCCGCGCGCACCGTGGACCCGGTCCACCAAACCTTTTCTGGTTTTAAATAATTCGGTAAATAATTATTGCGCAATAAATCGATTTTTAGGTTTAAAATTAATTCATAAATTCCAGAATAATGTATTTTTACATTTTAACCCCTAGGTTATTTAGTAATTACATTTAGGTCCATGATTTTTACAGAAAACCCCCTGAACTTTTATTTATTTACAATTCAGTCCCTGCATTTTTACATATAGGCCCCTATAAAATTTATATTTACATTTTAGTCCCTGTGTTTAAAAGTATTTATATATAGGTTCATGTTTTTATAATAAAGCCCCTGTAGTTTATTTTAATTATGTTTAGGTCCAACCTTTTTACAGAAAACACCCTAGACTTATTTTTAATTATGTTTTAGTCCCTGCAATTTTACATTTTAGTCCCTGAACTAAATTTATATTTACAGTTTAGTCCTTTCTTTTTAAAAGTAATTACAAATAGGTCCTTAAAACTTGTAACAGCCATATCTTTTTAACCGTAGCTCCGTTTTACGTGTTCTATATATCAAAACGATCGTATTGACGCAACCTATCTTTCTAGTGTGTTTTCGTAGTACCTATCTTTCGTTAAATTCTTTCTCTGGCCAGAACCCTATTCCATCACCCGTTCACCTTATCGATCGTTTCGTCAAATTCCGTTTGTCATCCTTTAGTCAATCGTTCATCTTTCTTTAGTCTGCCTTTTGGAATCATATTTATTTGTGTGTTCCATTACCCCAAGTGTATCCTTTCTCACTTGTCAAACGTAGACATGTGTAGTTCCAACCTTTTGATGCAAACCCTAACCAAACCAGTTCAACAATAGTTCATCTAAAATCCATACGCCTCTACATGAACTACATGACCCAAACAAACCCGTAAGCCTCTACCTAACCTACGTTTCTGTAGTTTCATGCTCAACCCTACATCTTTGTATCCTAGTTCCTTTAGTGAACTTAATTCCTACGCTCCCATTAGTAAATATTATTTTCAATACTTAAACCTATATTGTTTTACAAGCTTATTTAGGACTAAGCTCATGTCATGTCCACATGCGTATTTAGTTCTATTTAATGTTGTATAACAATGTATGGACTTGAGTTATTAAAGTAATATTTCAGCTAGTTGCTTCATATATCTAAAGTTCTTCGTTCTCCCAAGTCCTTTTTGTTTTAACGTTCCGTCGTCTTTTCCGATTCTTCCAACATCGTGACCTAGTTAAGCGAACCGTTTTATTTACATTTTTGTTATGATTGTTCTCTGTGCTTAGTGTATATTGTTTGCTTGCTAGCTTGTGTGTATCGCGCGTAGTCGACACGTTCAAGACGAGTTCGTGGATCGACGATGAAGACAAAGATCGAAGATTGGATCGTCAAGATCACTGAGCAGTAGCAAGTGTTTTATTGAGGCAAGTGTTCCTTGTTCATACTGATCCTATTTTAGGATGTGTTCCTCTCTATATTTCTTTGCATGCAGTCTTTAATATTGAATCCTATGTTATTCCAGTTTACTAGCATTTCCTTTATTATCCTTGTCGCCTTGGGTGATGGTGTGTCATGGGTAGTTTTGCTTAGCTTTGCGGTATATGGTTATGGGTGGGATAATATAACTTGCTTAATTGTTTATATGAAACTGTTATGGTGGTACCTTGGGAGCTGCGACTTGAACAAGTGGATGGTTTGAGCGGGTGCAGAAGATGCACGAGATTTGGGATGGTGTTTGTCTTGCTCGGGTCAGCTAAGGACCGGTTCTCGAACCCTGTAATCGGGTACAACAGTACATACCACAGAGCTAATATGGGTAATGCCTGGCGTATTAATTTGTATTCGCTTAACTTTGGGGCATCGAGAATGTCCGGTGGCTCCTTCCTGTGTGCACAAATCTTGACGCGAATCGGCTATTCCAAAAATCCAACCGCTTATTCCCCTTTCGCACGAATCTTGGCGCGTCGGGCCTCAAATTTTTCCTTCGTCTTCCCCATCGCGCCCGAAGCCCTCGCGCACACCGCCGCCGCTCACCCCGCGCTTCCGCTGTCGTCACGCCGTCTCCGGCCCCTGCTCGTCGCTGCACGACACCGCAGACGCGCCGCGCTTCCTCGCTGCACCCGCAGCCGCTGTTCTTCGCCACCGCGCGCTAACCCTAGGTCGCGCCCGAGCTGCCGCCGTGCTCTACCTTGCGAGCGCCGCCGCTCTTCGCCCGACGGCCACTGTCGTCGCCTTCTCGCGCTTGTTCGAGGTACCACCGGCCCTTCTCCACCCGCGCCGCTCCCTGCTCGACCCCGAGCACCCTCGCGTGGAGAAGACTGCCGCCGCTGCCACTGTGCCGCCGCTGTTCCCTCTACTCCGGCCGTCCTCGGTCAAGTTCATCGGCGCGTGCTTGTGGTATGGCCCCCTCTGTCCCTGCCCTTTGATTTCCTCGAGTCAATTTCGTGCTTTTTGGCACTGACCCGAAATTCATCTGTGGACAACAGGGTTTTTCGCCTGTTCCGCGAAATTTCCGACGATCGCCGCTCGTTTGTCAATTCCCTGAGGTACTGGACCTCACCCTTGTCCGTTTCGTGCATAAAGTTCCAACCTTTATTCACCTTTTATGCACATTCGCTTGTCCAGGTGCCCGAGAAGCCGCGGTCTGTGTTCGTCGTCTGCAGAGCGACATTTGTTCTTCTCATTGGTAGGTTGCGCTCTCTGATCTGAGTCAATTCTTTCTATAGGGTCCTCTAGATTGCTTACTACCTGTGTACTTCCCGTCTTCTGTGCTTGTCCGTGTTTGCAGCTCTTCCGGGTTGCAGGTTGTCTGCTTGGCAGAGTTTAGTTCAGAGTTTGTTAGTTGTTGCCAGAGCAGTCAGGATGTCAGGCACCGGAGGCAGTGGTTCTAGGAAGAGGCACGGCAAGGGTATCTTGGTCGAGGAGCCGAAGAAGAAGAATACCAGGGCTCAGAGACAGGAGGAGCTCAGTGCCAGGGCCATGGAGGCCATGTTGCTCGAGGATGAGCAGCAGCAGACAGGGCTGCGGATTGGCACCGGGGCCTCTACTGACACGGGGTCCGTCCTTCGCAGGTCGGCACGTGTTGCTAGTGCTGAGGCTCGGGTCCAGGAGGCCGAGAGACAATTTGCTGAGCAGCAGCAGGCCAGGACCAGAGGCCAGAGAACAGAGCCGCCGAAGAAGAGGAAGAGAGGAGAGGCAGAGACCTCAGCAGTAGTAGCAGCAGCAGCAGTAGCCAGTGAGCAAGAGGAGGATGTTCCTCTAGGTCGTTCCAGAGGCGTGATCGCCGACCTAGGCCTCACTCCTGAGCAGGTTGCGAGCCACATGCCACCTGAGCGGAGTCTCAGTTCCTACACGGGACATGAGATCTGAGCTTTGAGGCTCGTTGACGAGGGCACGTGGATCCCTCCGAGGAACACCCGAGGTCCGAGAGAGTTCCACTGGATTTTCCAGCAGAGAGACCTGGAGTGGGCGTACAGACGTGAGCCAGATGTCATCAGAACGCACCAGGCTCTGGACTTCGAGAGGCTAGCTTCATAGTTTGGCTGACTTCATAGTTTGCGAGATCTTCGATGCTATCCAGGAGAAGATAGGGAAGAGGAAGCTCCCGATGGCACCGTACATCTGTTACTTGCTCATGAAGATTGGAGACATCACCCCTTACCAGTACTCGGAGCTACCCCGTCACCTCTCCACCTACGCTCCGGTACGCCCTGGAGATGCCCGTGTGCGCGCTCGTCCTGCTCCTTCACCGACTACTCAGCAGAGGATGACCGTGCACCTGGAGTCCCCGTCCCTCGACATCGACATCACAGCCGGGACTCCAGACGCGCACCTGAGGATGTTTGAGACTATTGACCACAGTGACAGGCAGGGTGTGCCCATCTTCGCAGCTCAGGCTTCTACGTCAGTGCCACCCGTGCCTTCTCCACAGTCCGACTCGCCACCTCCGGGCCTGTTGACGGCAGTTCTTGAGCAGACCAAGGCCCAGACATGCCTTCTTCAGCAGATACAGGCCCAGCAGCTCCAGTCTCAGGATCAGATTTCACATCTTGAGGAGTTGAGACGCAGAGATGCAGAGGATAGACGGAGACGTGAGCAGGTTCTTCTGGAGGAGATGGACACCATGAGGGCTCAGCAAGCACAGCTGTTGCTTCTTCTAGTTCGAGACTCTGGTGTTCCGGCTCCTTCCCTCCAGGTCAGACCCACCTTAGTACTCAGAGACCTTGGAGTTGAGCCAGCTGTTTGAGGGGGAGCCAGTACAGGACTGTCTGCACAGATTCCAGGTTTGCAGTTGTCACCAGCACGAGCACCGCCAGCTTCAGTTGTACCTGTCACCGCTCCTACAGTCATCACTACTACTACAGCTCAGGAGGTGACACCGGCTCAGGATAGGGACTTGCCTTCCACTTCAGATTCACAGCGGCAGTTGCCTGGTCCTTCCAGTTCAGAGGACGATGAGCGTTTTGGGTCCTTCCTCGACGTTTTAGAGGCTGGGTACTCCCCTTGGGACGTTGCACAGGCTCTAGCTCCCAGACCTGTCTTTGGTGCACGGGCACCCCGAGGAGTACTTAAGGCTGATCCACCAGAGGAGGAGGACTTCGACCCACGCAGGAGGTTCCTTTACTTCGTACTGTTCTTGGCCGAGGGCTACCCTCCAGGGTCTGTTGCTCAGTTTCTTCATCCGAGACCTGTCTACCGGCCTGCTACCAGTGGAGATGCTTCAGCCGGACCTGCACTTCCTCCAGCCTCCGACGCTTAGACGCGACTTTCTTCCTGGCTTTTTGGCGCTTGTTGCCAAAGGGGGAGAGAGTGGGTGAGAGAGCTAGACATAGCTTTAGGGGGAGAGTTTGGAGGGGTTTTGCGAGTGATTCGACTTTTTATACTTTTTCTCGCGCTTTTGGATGATGTATGAGCTATTTGGTACTCGTGGATGTTGTTTACTTCGCTCGTATGTTATCTCTTGCGGTGATGTGCTTAATTTCTCGCATTTACTTTCCCGCTTGTTTTTGTGCTTGTGTGATCCTGTGTTTCCATTGTGTTGTTGAGCTACTTGGCGAAAGGATCACCTCCCCAGCTTACTTGATATGTCTCTTTGTGAGCATGATTAATGGGGGAGAAGCATGGTAAGTAAGGTAAGTTTGCATTAAATTTCATTATTTCACTCTTACTTACCAGGGGAGAGAGTGGTTTAGGATGATGCATGTTTGACCACAAGATCATTTTTCATCATCCTAAATCAAAGCATTTACTCTTGTTCTTAATTAATATTTATTTGAGTAAATTGCTTAGATGTGCATGCATGCTTAGTTTTTATTTCCTTCTTGCACATCTTATGTGGAATTATGGGTTGACTTATTTTTAGTTCATTTGCAAGTCTCTAACAATTCTTGCAAGTGGCATATTCATGTTTGCCATAATTTCACATCTTGTATGGGATTATGGAATGGCATATTTTTAGTTCACATGAAAGTCTCTAACAATTCTTTCATATGGCACTTTCTTGTTTTGCCATAATCCTATACACGTATGAGATCATGGGTTTGCATATTTTTAGTTCATATGAAAGTCTCTAACAATTCTTTCATATGGCATATTCATGTTTGCCATGACCTCATACAGAGTATGGAATCGCGGCCTACATATTTTTTAGTTCATATGAAAGTCTCTAACAATTCTTTCATATGGCATATTTATGTTTGCCATGGTTGCATACAACATATGGAATCATTGGTTGTCTATGGGGAGTTCATATGAAAGTCTCTAACAATTCTTTCATATGGCACATTCATAGTTGCCATGGTTTCATATGACATGTGGACTCTTGGACTTGGCATATTTTTAGTTCACTTGAAAGTCTCTAACAATTCTTTCAAGTGGCAACATTCATGTTAGCCATGAGTTCATATGTTTAGGTTGCATGTGTAGATTTTCATTCCTACTCTTGTCATTATACATGTACCTTATGGTGTTGTCATCAATCGCTAAAAAGTGGGAGATTGAAAGTGCATCTAGGCCCCGTCCCTTAGGTAAGGGGATTTCGGCGATTATGACAACACGGCTTGTGCAACTAACTCTTTGGATGTAGGTTTCATATCAACTAAGGAGGAGAAGTTGCAAGCCATGGAGAATCTTGGTCCCCGGAAGATGAGGATAAGACGGCCAAGGAAATACACGAAGACGAAGAGTAGAGGCGACTAGGTTCAAGTGCTAGGTGCCAATGCACTTGTAGTAGCTTGTAATAGGGCCTTTTTCTTTTTTATTTGGCCGTACTATAAAGGGGGGATCGAGATAGGAACTTGACCTAGACATGTTCAAATGATGTGTGGACGCACAATTACACTCTTGCTAGGTGAGTTCGATGAACCTTGAGTTCATTCCACGGAGTCCGATGAAAGATCTTGGAATTTCTGGAAGTTTGGATTTTGGCGTAGGCACCGGACAATAGGGTGCCAAGCACCGGACCATCCGTTGTGTCTCCAAGATCAATTCCAGAGATGATATTTTCTAGAGGAGGTACTCATTTTAAGCACCGGACAATCGACCGTAGGCACCGGACAATCCGGTCCCTATTTAGTGTCCAATTCCAGAAACTATGTTTCTGGAAAACTCGGTGAAAACGAGCACAGGACAATCCGGTGGTGATCACCGGACAATGCGGTTCAAATCTGAGATTTGACCGTTGTGGGCTGTGAGCACCGGACAATCCCTCTATAGGGACCGGACGATTCGGTCCTTATACGTGGCAACGTCAAAATTCGGACCGTTGGAAAAAGGCTCAGGGAATAGGCACTGGACGTTTGCCCCTATAGGGATCGGACTATCCGGTGATTAGACCGAACTGTCCGGTGCCTACAGAGGACCATCTGGTGATGGGAATTGCTGTGCCCGTTGGCCTAACGGCTATCTTTCTTCCCTCGCCTAAGGGGTTCCACCCCCTCCCTGCGCCTGTGCTTGAACCAGTGAACATTGAGGGACATCCCAAGGTTGTTCAAGCCCCTAGAGTGTGGAAAGTTCATGCCAATTTGACTCTTGACATTCACCTCTAGTTGCAAGAGTGCAAGAGTGAGAGAACACCGTCACTAGCTCGTGGAGAGATCAAGTGAGGATCAAGATCTTGTTACTCTTGGAGGATTCGACTACTCCTAGCCGGCCTAGGAAGGATAGGAGATCAAGGAGAACTTGAAGAGCTTCCGACATGTGGAAGACCCCAAGGCCTCGTTGCTTCCGACGTGTGGAAGCTTCCGGAAGCCTCATCGTTCCCAACGTGGGGGAGCCTTTGAGAAGAGCTTGAGGAGGAGCTGTGTACACGGTTTGGAATCCGCCGACCCGGGAGTGGGAAAATGGATATCCGTAGGAGAACTTGATCACGTGGTGATTGAGTGGAGCGATACCGATTGAGTGGGTGCTCCAACGTGGACTAGGGGGGTGTGTCGACACCTCGATACCACGGGAAAAAAAATCCTTGTGTCAACCTTTCTTTTTCCCGCATTTACTTTCGCTCTTGTCCAACCTCTCTACTTGATCATATTGCACGTTATGACTTGAGAGCTTCCTACCTACTTGCTTTACTATTCCGCTGCGTATCTAGTATGTGTAGGATGGCCCGTGTGCCTAGGACTTAGAGTTTTCAAGCTCGGCAACGCGAGCGAGAAGTTTCCGAAAATTGAAATCGGTGCCTAATTCACCCCCCCCCCCCCCCCGCTCTTAGGCCTTAAGATCCCTTCAGAAACATGTTAAAAAAACAAGGTGGCGGGTGGAAAATCGATCCAGATGGATTTTGCGTATGAAAACCTCCATCTACAAGTTGCGCATTGTGTCCGCGGACCCCTACAAGGCAGGCCCTCCTTCCATGGCAAAACGCAGCCAAAAAATTGACAAATCCTCGTAAGCAACTTTAATTTTTTGGATGATTTTCGATGAAGTCCCAACGGGCCACCGGAAAGCAAAGGGGTTAGTACATGAAAAATGAGTCAAAACGGGTCCGGTGGAGAATGGCCCGAGATTGGTGGAGATGCTTGGAAACATGTTAAAACACGCGGTGGCAGGTGGAAACATGCCAAAAACTTCGATCCAGAAGGGTTTTGCCCATGAAAACCTCAATCTGCAAGCCGCGCGTCTTGTTCGTGGATCCCTGCAAGACAGGCCTTCCATCCATGGAAAAACACTGCCAAAAAAATTTAAGATTTCTCATGAGTGAGTCACGGTGAATACAAATTCATTGTCAGGGTGGGCAGAAATAAGAGAAAATAATTTTTCGGATGGTTTCTGATGAAGTCCCAGTGAGCCACCGGAGAGCAAAAGGGTTAGTACACGAAAAATGGGCCGAAACGGGTCCGGTGGAGAATCGCCCGTGCTTGGTGGAGACGCTTGGAAATGTATCAAAACACACGGTGGTGGGTGAAAAGTTGCCAAAAACTCTGAACCGGCTGGGTTTTGCCCATGAAAACTTCAATCTGCATGCCGCGCGTTGTGTCCACGGACCTCCGCAAGGCAGGCCCTCAGTCCTTGGTAAAACACAGCCAAAAAATTCGAGAATACTCGTGAGCGACTCATGGCAAACATGGAGTCGTGCCAGGGTGGTTGGAAACATGAGAAAATATTTTTTTTTATGGTTTCCGGTGAAGTCCCAGGGGGCCACCGAAGAGCAAAAGGGTTAGTTCACGAAAAATGGGCTGAAATGGGCCCGGTGGAGAATCGTTTGAGATTGGTGGAGACACTTGGAAACGTGTTAAAACACGTGGTGCCGGGTGGAAACGTGCCAAAAACATCGATCTGGACAGGTTTTGCCCATGAAAACCTCAATCTGCTAGCTATGTGTCGTGTCCGTGGACCCCCGCAAGGTATGTCGTTGATTTGCGACTGCAATAAGAATAGGGGGTGGATCGTCGAGATGAGAGATCGAGGGTTACTAATAGAGCTTTCCTTGTTCTACAAGTTGTACATGGTGTGTATTCCAAGTAATCTAAGTTGTATCTATCTCCAGGTCGGAGTCCGAGTAGGCTCCGTCTTCTAGATAGGTTGCCTACTCGGTTTCCCCGACTAGGCCTGTCGTGAGGGTACTCGGTTCTGTGTTTACCACAGCTAGCCCCCGAGTCCTTTATGGTGGAATGTAGTCTTCGCAGCTTCTTAGTCTTGATGCTTCAATGAAACCGTGAAGGGCTCTGAATATAAGTCTTGCTTCTTGTTATTGGTGTGCATCGAATAGATGCACCCAATGGATGTAGCCCCCGACTATCTGAATAGAAATATTCTAATCTGATAGTCTTTTCAAAGTATTTGCACATTTGGTTTGGATTTTTATCCTGATTGAACAGGTCGGGGAATTCGTTTCCCGAGCCCTCGAGTATCTCCTGCTATGCTCAAGTTATCTTGGAAGCCTCTTTTTGACTACTTTAGCTGAGTAATATTCAAGGTACTCGTTTCCTAAGTTACTGATTCTTTTTACTCTATCTTCCAATTTTATTTATCTCTACTATTTTTGGGCTGGTGGGCCGCGTGGCCCGTTTCGAGCCCCCCAAGTGTTTTGACCTAGATCTTTTCCAGGCCCGATCAATCGTCGCTTGGTTTTAGGCCCATCTTAATGCGGCCTTTATGGTCTTTCTTGGTCAAACCACGTCACGCACGCCCGAAATTAAAGGAGGTGGGCGGTTCTCGCGGCTCTCCAACTTCTCCATCCCTTTAAATACGTGGCAGATTAGGGTGAATCGTCCTCACTCTTGCTTCCGTTTTCCGCCGCTTCACATTTGCGAACTTCTCGCCTTCTTCTTCCTAGCGATCCCTCAAGCTCTCCGCCGCCATTGCCGCCATTTCCCTAGATTCCCCAAAAAAAATGGCGTCCGAGACCGAGAGCTCCAAGAAGATGATCTCTCCCCGTGGTCGATCCAAGAAGGGCGAGCACCTGCACTGAGGAGAAACTCCTCAAGCTGGTCGATCTGAAGGTTCTCCCCCCGAAGCATATCACGGGGTGGAGGGCTCCAGGAGACGAGACGACGCTGCTACCCAACCCCAGCGAGACTGTCTCATTTGAACCGTTTCATCTTCGAGGGTTTGGGATCCCGGTCAGCCTGTTCTTCGCCTCCCTTCTCTCCTTCTATCAGATCGGGTTGGCGAATTTCAATCCCAATTCGATCCTCCATATTTTGATTTTTATCCATCTTTGCGAGGCTTTCCTCGGCATCCCTCCCCATTTTGCTTTGTTCCATCGGATCTTCTGGATCAAAGCATTTCCTAGGAAGGGGATTGTTTCTTCTGTCGGCAGTGCTGGTCTCCAAGTTAGAGACCAGACCAGTTATTTTTCCATTCCCCTTCCTTCTTCTCGTAAGGGGTGGCATGATGGTTGGTTTTACATCGCCGACCTGACTTCCAGCCTCCGCCCCTTCTCTCCGACTGCTCCTAAGGATATCCCTGAGGGGTCCGAGTCCTTTGATCCTAACTCGGAGGCTCAGGTGAATACCTTAATGGAGATGATTGCGTCTCTTCAGGAGCGAGGCCTCTCGGGCCTGACCATTATCTCCAGCTTCATCACCCGCCGAGTACTTGATAGGCTGAGCGAGACGGCGTGAGACATGGTGGTTGCCGAGGGCGGGGGGAAACCCCCAGGAGCTAATGATGATGGCATGCTTGAGATTGATCTGGAGGAGGAGTTGGAGGCAAAGAACAGAAACATGGTAATCGCTCGGTATTTTTCCGGGCAGCGCTACAATGTACGTGGTATGTTTGCTGAGATGAGTGTTGCATGGGGATTGCCGGAGCCGGCTCCCTACTAGGCGCTGAGAGATAACTACTTTCTGATCGAGTTCAATAGTAAAGATGTCCTGGAACATGTGCTGAATGGAGGACCATGGAGACACAAAGGGGATGCTTTGATCATGGAGGCATACGATGGCATCACCAGGCCGTCAGATATCCCTCTTGTTATGAGGAATGAGAAGTATGCAAGGATTCTTCGTGGACAGGTGGGCCGGGTCCTGAAAACTGACGGGAGAGTGAGCAATTATGTTAGGGTGAGGGTGAGCTTTCCCCTTGCAAATGTCCTGAACCCAAACATTGTTTTCAGAATCAAGGGAAGAAAAGAAGAGCCGTACCCAGTAAAGTACGAGAATGTGCCTTGGTTTTGCTTTACTTGTGGTCGCATTGGTCATTCGGAGCGGGTGTGCCCGGAGGAGGTGATTGCTAGTGGATCGTCTCAGTTCGGTAAGGAAATGCGTGGCTCTCCGCCATCGGCGGTTGCTAGACACAGAACGTCAATTCCGGCCGCGAAACCCAAAGCTGCGAAAGCCCTGAATTTCGTTGGTCCTCAGCGGGAGCGTGTTCTATCAGCGTCAAGCTCGTCGAGGGTACGGGCTGGTAGTGGTCGGCAGGGAGGAGCTGAGCCGATGAATGATAATGCTGTGAACTCCCCAATGAAGGTTGACCCGGCACTCTGCGCTGAGCTGGAGAAGGGGGTGGAGGACATGGCTGTGGATGATAAAGTGATGCAACCGGCAGATGGGAGTCAAGGAAGTTTCCAGGCGAGGGTTTCTTTCAGAACAAATGAGGTGCTGTGTTCTGAATCATCGCTGGGTAGCATTGGGGTGGTAAACCAACCAAATTTAAAATGGAAAGGAGGAGGAGCACGTGTCGTGGGTGTGAGTTCTGAGTCACCGGTTCAGCCCATGGACGACGTACAAGCATGTTCACAGCTGGTTCCAGTAAAACAGGAAGTGGAGGACAAGTCATTTACGGTGGATGCTTCGCCTGCAAAAAGGGCAAGAGCGGACCCAACACCTAACACGGCGAGCCCCGTCAGGCGCTATGAGTCTTTTGAGCTGGAACTGCCGGGGGGCGGGGAATCCCGGACAGTTCAAGAGCTCTTGGCCCTGCAAAGGGCAAACAACCCCAAGTTAGTGTTCCTGTGTGAGACACGGGTACACGAGAGGCGAATGAAAAATCCGAAGTGGCGTATCGGGATGAAGGGATGTCATGCTGTGAGCAGCGTCGGGTTGAGTGGCGGCCTGGCCTTGTTCTGGCAAGATGGTGTGGAGGTGGACCTCTTGTCATATTCAGATCAGCACATCGATGTTGCTGTTAGGTTGGAGCCTGGAGCTGTGCAATGGCGTGCAACTTTTGTTTATGGGGAGCCAAGAGTCGAGAACCGTCACCTTATGTGGAAGAAGTTAGAGATGCTGAAACCAAGGTCTAAGTTGCCATGGGCGATTATGGGAGATTTTAATGAAGCGATGTGGCAGTTTGAACATTTCTCTGAATGTTTACGGCCTGAACGTCAAATGGCGGCCTTTCGGGATGTGTTATCTGTTTGCGAGCTACATGACCTTGGGTTTGCAGGTTTGCCGTACACATACGACAACCAGCAGGAGGGTCGGCGAATCGTTAGGGTGAGACTTGACCGTGTGGTTGCTACTGATGGCTGGCAAGATTTATTTGGCGCTGCACAAGTTTCGCATTTAGTTGCAGCTCGTTCAGACCACTGCCCGGTATTGTTGCGCCTGTCTGCGGAGGCAGACCGGCGGCCGCGCCGTGGTGGCCTGCAGTATGAGATAATGTGGGAAAGGCACTGGGAGCTGCCGGGAAGAATCGAGCAGGCGTGGAACTCCCGTGAGCCTGTGCAGCACCTTGGAGATATTTGTGTGGCTTTGAAACGTGTACTGGAGGACTTGAAGTCGTGGAGCAATGAGACCTTTGGCTCGGTAACTAAAGAAATCAAACGGCTTCGTGAGAAGCTTGCTGGACTGAGAGAGCGTGACTCAGCTTCAGAGAGAGCTGAGTTGAGGAGGACCCTGGATGAACTAAATGAGCATATGTACAGGGAGGAAATGTTGTGGTTACAAAGGTCAAGAATTTCCTGGATGCGGGAAGGGGATAGAAACACAAAGTTTTTTCACCGCAAGGCTATGTGGCGGGCGAGGAAAAACATGATAAAGAAGCTGAAGGATAATCAGGGCAATTTTTATACTAGGAAAGAGGAGATGCATAAGCTAGCCACTGAGTACTTTGAAAGTTTGTATGACCGGGACCCGGCGGTCTCTCCGGAACGTGTTCTGAATGTGTTCGATCACTCTATTACTGAGGAGATGAATATTGCTCTGTGCCGGGAGTTTTCTGATGAGGAAATAAGCAACGCACTCTTTCAGATTGGGCCACTAAAAGCCCCCGGGCCGGATGGTCTCCCGAGTAGATTCTTCCAACGTAACTGGGGCCTCTTGAAAGACGATGTGATCCGAGCGGTGAAGGAATTTTTTGCGGCAGCAGTTATGCCGGTGGGGGTAAATGATACGTCAATTGTCCTAATCCCCAAAAAGCAGCAGCCGGAGGAGCTTAAAGACTATCGTCCCATCAGTCTTTGCAATGTTGTGTATAAGGTGGTCTCAAAATGCTTGGCGAATAGGCTGCGGCCACTGCTGCATGATCTCATCTTTGAAAACCAGAGTGCTTTTGTTCCGGGAAGATTAATTACCGATAATGCGCTGATTGCCTTTGAGTGTTTGCATATGATGCAGGGAGCTCAGCCGGGGAGGGATGATTACTGTGCGTACAAATTGGATCTTGCCAAGGCGTATGACAGAGTGGACTGGCGATATTTGCAAGGGGTGCTGGAAAAATTGGGCTTTCATAGTAGATGGGTACAGTGGATCATGGCCTGTGTGTCCACTATGCACTACAGGGTGAAGTTTAATGGCGAACTCTTGCAACCGTTCACTCCGTCACGAGGCCTACGTCAAGGTGATCCATTGTCGCCTTACTTATTCTTATTTGTGGCTGATGGCTTGTCTCATTTGCTGTCACGAGGTGTTAACGATGGATCGGTCGTGGGACTTAAGGTGTGCCGGAGAGCTCCGACTGTCTCGCATCTACTCTTTGCTGATGATAGCCTGCTATTCTTCAAAGCTACTCCTGATGAGGCTACTGTTATTCGAGGGCTGTTGTCAGATTTTGAAGTGGGTACTGGCCAGCTGATCAGCAACAATAAATGCTCAATGATGTTCTCTGCTCATGTCGATGCCCCGGTCAAGGAGGAGATTAGACATATCTTGCAAGTGGAGAAGGAGGCGTTTGATCCGAAATATTTGGGCCTTCCCACACCGGAGGGATGGATGAAACGTGAGGCTTTTCAGCCGCTGGAGGAGAGATTGGGAAAAAGTCTTGCGTACTGGTCCGACAGATATATTGCGAGCCCAGGGAAGGAGGTACTCATCAAGTCTGTAGCCCAAGCCATCCCCACATACATGATGAGTGTGTTCAGGCTTACAGCCGGCCTGTGTGAAGAAATGATGATGCAGATCCGGTGGTACTTTTGGGGTGCGGAGGATGGTCGCCGTAAAACGCATTGGTGTGCATGGCGACGTCTTATCATGTGCGAGGGTCAGGGTGGCCTTGGTTTTAAGGACCTGAGGTTGTTTAACCAGGCACTGCTCGGACGTCAAGCTTGGAGATTAATTGAATCGCCGGACAGTCTGTGCGCGCGTATCTTGAAGGCGAAATACTACCCCAATGGACATATCTTGGATACCGTCTTCCCGTTAGCAGCATCACCAACGTGGCGAGCGGTGGAGCACGGGCTTGAGCTGGTGAAACAGGGTGCTATCTGGCGTGTTGGAGATGGGAGGAGCATCAGGATATGGAGGGACAGGTGGATCCCGCGTGCGCCGTCGTTGATGGTGATCGGGCGCAAGTCACGGAACCGGCTGCAGTGGGTTTCGGACTTAATCCAGGGCGACACCTGGGATATGGACCTGGTACGTCATGTGTTCCATGCGCCGGACGCAGATGAAATAGAGAAGCTCAGACTGCCGAGAAGAGGAGGGCAAGACTTTGTTGCGTGGCACTATGAAAAGAATGGCATTTACAGTACGCAGTGCCTACCGGGTTGCATTTGATGTTGAATATGGTGCGAATGTGGAGTCATCGAGCAACCAGCCCTCGGGTGATAGGAAGCTGTGGGATGGGGTGTGGAAATCCGATGTGCCGCCGAGGGTTAAACACTTTGCCTGGAGAGCAGCAACCGGTACTTTGGCGACGAGGCTGAACAAGAAGCGGCCGGCTAGAGCGGCAAGGGACTTGCCAACTATGTGGCACTGACGATGAAACGGAGCATCATGTCCTCGCTAATTGTGTGCTTGCCACCAACCTGCGTAACGCCATGAGGGAGGTGTGGCAGCTGCCAGCGGAAGACTTATTCTCAGACAGAGGTCGTGATTGGCTGCTGCTCCTATTGGCACAGTGCTCTTCAGAGGAGAAGATGGGCGTGTTGCTGCTGTTCTGGCAGGCGTGGCATAACAGGAACCTGGTTGTGCATGAACATAAAAGAGTGTCGATCGAGGGCTCGAAGCACTTCCTGGAGAGTTACAGGAACTCGTGGTATACATCCAAGCTGCGGGTGCATGTTGATCTGAATAAGGGGAAAGCAGTACTGGGGGCTGCACCGAATGTGGCGACGCAGGAGAGTCAAAGGAGGACGCCGACGCGCTGGTCGCTGCCAAGGCCGGGCCGTGTTAAAATTAATGTTGATGCTGCTTTCAGGTCGGGTTCGGGAGCTGCGGCCATCGGCGCGGTGGTGAGAGATGACCAGGGCAAGGTTCTTCTGGCGTCAGGTCAGTTCCTGCGAAACGTTGGCGACGCGGAGGAAGCTGAACTCCTCGCTTGCCAGGAGGGGATCCAGTTGGCGAGGCGTTGGTGTGCGGAGCCTGTCACCGTGGAGTCGGACTGCTTATCTGTGGTGAATGTGCTCAGGTCGTCGCAAGTTTTTAGAGGAAGATTAGCTGGCCTTTTCCAGGAGGTAAAGAACCTCGCAGGTGAATTAGGGGATGTCGAGTTTACACATTGTGTCCGTGATCAGAATAGGCCGGTGGCTCATGTTATTGCTCGTGACGTTTGTAATGGCATGTCTTCAGCTGTCTGGCTGGGACAATGCCCGCCGTCTGTCTTGCATCTTGTTGATGCGGATTGTAACCCTGCTCTGATTTAATAAAGCTCGGCATTTTCCCTCGCAAAAAAAAAAGAAAGAAAAATATATATTCCTCCTCTGACACCCACTGCACATCCGCCATAAGCCACGCCTCGCAGAAAAGAAAAATTGCCTGATATAAGCAATAATCTCAAAAGAGAAGATGGCAGCGCAAGCTACAGTTCGCGTGGCTTGATCACTGTATTTCATTTATTGTTGGGGCAGCACTGGATGCGGCAGCCGCAGGAGCCATTGCAGCAGTCGCAGCAGACTAATAATGAAGATGTGGTGGCGCTGTGGAGGCCGTGGCGTCCGACGACGACGCCGCCTTTCGGGAGGCCCGGCATTCCGTGGAGCTTTTGGTCCGCCTCCGTGAGCCGAGGCTGCGCGACGCTGCTGGCGTCCTGGTTGTGCGCATCTGCTATCAGTTGCCCCATGGTAAGCACTAGCAGGCAAATGGCGGCCATCTTGAGAGCAGTTGGAGACGCCATGACGGTAAAAGTGACCAGGGACGATGCAAGGGAGCAGAGGGGTATATGGTGCGAGTTGTATGTGAGCACGTTCCGCTATTTATAGATAGATCAACATATGATCAGCAACTCACGGACCCCAATCGAATCATCATTCTGCTGATATAGAGAAACAATGCATGTGACCGTGTCAGTGAATGCGACGGGATAGATAACCGCAGAACAAGCTCGATGGAATCTTTCAGGCATGGATCCAGGCGAAGAGAGATAGGTGCTCTCCGGAGTCCAGACTCCATCAAGCCATATCGATCAGTCCACTTGCACGCACTCTCTACATATACATACACTGCATAAATAGATTATAGAGTGGTTGATGAAGACGATTACGGATAAATCATTATAATGGGATACATCCAAGCAAGTCCTGCCATTGGTGCCGTCCGGGACTAGACTACGGTTATCTACAACTGCAGGTAGAGTTTTCTTTGTGAACCGCACAAATCATGTCCTCTACAAAACCACTGCATAAATAGAGTGGTTGATGAAGACGATTACGGATAAATCATTGTAATGGGATACATCCAAGCAAGTCTTGCCATCCTAGTTTTTGAGACCGGACCAGACAACGAACCGGCGGAGTGCTCGGTTCACTGGAGGCAACGTTAAGAACGTTAACCAAGACTTAAAGCAACTTAAACAGCACTCACCGGCGAAACTACACTCAAAACACGGTAACCGAAAACTTGATAACTAAGCCGCAAGGGAGTACAAGGGTAAGGTAAGAAAAATGATGGAAAAAAGTATACGGAAGAAGTTTTGTAAGGTATTTTGTTATGAAATACCACTAGATTAGCGATAGCGACGAGTCTATTGTTTTCGTCCTATAGTCATGCATAGCTCTGATACCAATCTGTAAGGTCCCCATTTCTGGGTACCTGTGTGCCTCAGTGTCATTCCCTGGAACAGTAGCTGACACGCACATTCGGCACAGAATTGATAACAAGGTAATACAAATGATTATAAATAATGCCACTTACGACATTAGAAGGGTCTTACAACACGGGATGTGCAGCATCCATGCCGACCAGCCAAACAGAACTCTACAGCGAAACGGGAAAATGGTGCAACCCATTGCCTACTGGCAGCATGAGTGTGGACGGCAACCACGGACTCCTAGTCTTCGTCTTCTTCATCGGCAAAGCTTTTCTCCGGCTCTTCTTCTGAAAGCAACAAGGATGAGTACGGAAGATACTCAGCAAGTCCTAGCACTACAGTTGTATAGATGCATAGGGGTATAATCAAGGATAAGGCCATAAGACGATATGTTGAGCACGAAAGCCAGTTTTAATGCATAAGGTGATTAACACATGATAGTAATCTAAGCAGCATTTGATAAAATGTCTGGTTTTAATTAGGGGGTTGTTTGGCCCTGGGGGAGATGCACTCAATCCCGCCAGTTCCCACAATTTTATGCTGCAGCACACAAGCCCAGCAGTCTTCGGCACACACAGCCAGATTATCACACAGCATAGACCCACTGGTCTCTACCCACCAAGAAAACGCACACAGAGTCTCATCAAGTGTGGCAATGACTTTACGTGTTCATAACCGAGGATGCGGCTATTGCAATAGATTTAACCCTGCAGGGGTGTACAACTTTACCCACACGGTGCGCTCCCCTCCATCCTTTGTAAGAGTATGGAGTGGCACAAAGAGGCACATTAACTGTCTTCAATCCTCCCAGACCCCACCACGTCAACTACCAATGATCCCTTCACTGAACTGGGCTAGGTGATGCCACGTACAGAGCACCTACCTCTCATTGGCGTCATCTACGCTGCCCCTGCCCGTCATAGGATCGTGACATGATCGAATCCGGCATGAAGCCAAGCCCTTCGCCATAAAACCCGGGTCATGTGGTTGTACGTTTGTGGCACACCACACAAGGCATACAAAACATTTACAGGCGACCAACAGATGTTTGCCCGGTCCACCGCAGTCGCACAAAAAGGGTTTTCCCATTGCACTTAACTCCACGGTTTTAACACACTCATGCCACCAAGGTATCCCATCCCACACAGGACACAACCATCCCATACCACACAAGGTATGCATCACCATTCTTCACCAAGTATCATGATATAAGTGATAAGTGGATGCTCATAGAAATGAGACACCCGGCATCTCCGAAGAGAGCAGTTGGAACCAGCCCTAAGCATACTAGTAGAAGAGATTCATTCCAGGCATTATAATTAATGTGGGAGAACTAGAGCTAATTATGGTGTGTAGATAGGGTGGCATAGTGAGGCATTTTACTGGATAGGACATAACTATGCAGAACATTAAGATAGCGATAAATAGCAACATATGTAACGTCATATTTTAGTTGACCATTTTAGTTATGCAGATCCGGGTTCAATATGAACTAGGACTTACCTTAATCCAATGCTTTCATTTCCTTCTTGATCGTCCTCAACTCTTCAGACTCCGGGTCTTCGGATCTTCACGCCTCAGATCCACTGGTCTGGCTCCAGCTCCGGCTCCGGTAGCTGCTTCTACTAAACACGCAAAGACGAAGCTAAGCGAGAGCTACACAAGGCAAAACTAATAAGAAGCAGATGAACACCAGCGAACAGCCTATAACTAATCAAATGGGTTAAGCGGGATAAAACAAGGTGTTAAGGCAACATTGGTGATTGACATCACCGACTTTGGAGTTCTACGGACCGAGGACAGGCTTAGGATGTTTACTGGAAGAACAATTCCCAAGAAACAGAGGAGGGGAGTATTCCTCGAATACTCACCGGCGGGGTTATTCAATTGTATAATTGAATAACGGGTTAAGAGTTGGTCGATCGAAAAGGGTTTTGATAGTTTCAGGGGATTTTTTGGTATTTAAATAAATAGGAGGACTATTTATTTAAATAACAAAAGGATTTTATTAAACAAGCAAAAGGTTTTCTACTATTTAAATAAACAATAGAATTATTTATTTAAATAGCCAAGCATTTTAAATAATTAATAAAAGATTATTTAGTAAAATGAAAGGGTTTAAACAAAACCAAAAAGGTTTTAAATAATTAATGGATTTAATTAAGCACTAAGGTTTAATTAAATAAGAGAGAAGGATTTATCAAGTAAAAAGGGTTAAATACTTTTTAGTACAAAGGAAACAAAGTTCTAATTTTAATTAAATAATTGAAATGAATTTCCAGAGTTTAATAAACTATAAAAACATTTATGGTAAACATTCATAAATAAATTAGGGTCATTAGAGTGACTAACATTTATTTATGGTTCACTATAAATAAAAGGGATCCAAATAAATAAATGGCTAAGGATTTTTAATAAAGAAATAAAGGATTTTATGTTATCAGATAAACAATTGAAATGTTTATCTAAATAACTAAAAGGGGTTTATGTTATTTAAATAAGCAGCAAAGTGTTTATTTAAATAACCTAATTAGTTTTATAAACTAAGAGATTGATAAACCTTTTCATAAAATGTTAAAAGCATTTCTAGCAGATATAAACAAGTAAAATCATTTTTGGAGATGATTTTAGGATTTCATAAATCAATAAAGACTTTTCTAAGAATTTAATTACTTTTCCAGAATTTTATAAATAGCTAAATTATTTTAGAAATGATTTTATAATTTTATAACTCAAGGAAGGATTTTCTAGTAATTTATTGAAGACTAAAACATAAAAATAGATTTAAGCACTTTTCTAAAGAATAATTGATTTTCTAAAGTTTATAAATGGCTTAAAACATTTATAAAAGAAGTAAACATTTACTTATGAATAAACTAAACATTTGTAAACCAGAAAAGCATTTTCTATAATTTTCCTAAAGAATAAACTATTTTACAGAAGTAAAAACAGTTTCTGGAAAAAGAAAAAGGATTAGCAACAGTAGCAGGCCGAAACTAACGGAGTTAGTGGGCCGAGACTACAGAAGTTAGTGGGCCAAATTTTGAATTTGGCCCAAGGCAAAAATACCAAAAATTACTGAAAAAGGAAGGAAGCCTAAGAGCTAATCGGGCCGGCCTTGGCGGGATTGGCCCCAAGTACAGCCCAATCTGGCCACAGGCCACAGGCAGCGACGCACGCGCGCGGCAGGCGGTGGCAATGGCGGCGCGCTCACTGGAACTTCGCCGGAGCGGCAAAGGCGGCAGCGCAGGCTAACGGGAGGCGGCGGCCTAGCGTCTACGCGAGCAGGCGAGCACGGCGGGGGAGAAAGCCTTGCAGGCGGCGGCGCGGAACGCGGAGAGAGGCAGCGGCTATGGGCGCGCGCACAAGGTGAGGACGGCGGCGGTGCACAGCACAAGCGACGGCACGCGGAGCTGCGAGTGCAGGCGAGCGGCGAGCACGAGGAAGACTGAAGGGAGGCAGGGAGCTTACCTTGTCGAGGACGAGCAAGGCGAGCCGATGACGTGGCCGAAGCGGGGGACGACGAGGCGGAGCCGCTCGGCGACGGGAGAGCTCCATGCGGCGCGGCTCCAAGGACGGCGTTTAGCGGAGGGCGAGGGCACATGGCGAACCATGGCGGCAGCCGGAGGCGGAAGATTTGGGGGAAATCCCCAAATCAGATCAAGCAGCGGCGGATGGAGAGGAGGAGGACGCGCTCTAGGGTTCGGAGGAGACGAGGCTCGCGGCAGCGGCATTTCATAGGGCGGTGGGGACATGGGCATCGACTGGGAGGTGGAGCTGGCGGTGGGGGCGGCGGACGGCACGGTGATGCGACGCAACGACACGCGGTGGGGATTCGGCGATGGACCGAGCGCAGGGGTGCACGGGGGCAGGAGGTGTTGACGCGGCTTGGACTTGGGCGTGGTGGTCGTCGCTGGACGGCCGCGGGGGCGGTGACGCGACCGGTGCAAGTGGGCACGGCATGGGCATGGTGTGGTGGCGGGGCGGCGAGAGCGACGGGTCGGCACGGCTCACGGAGTCACGGCGCCACGGACTGCGGTGGTGGAAGAGAAGACGCGGACGGCGACGTGTCGAACAGCAGCGGCCATGGTCGGGCGGAGAAAGGAAGGGGGCTGCCATGGCGTCGACACGGCAAGAGAGAGATGACGGGGACGGAGCGGTGCACGCGCGAGAGGACGGAGGAAGACGGGAAGGAGGTGGGGCGCGTGGGGCCCACGTGGTAGCGAGAGAGAAAGGGAGAGGTAGGCTGCGGAAGCAGGCGTGCTGGCGAGTTGGGCCGAACGGCGGCCCAATTCGACCAGGCCGAAAATGTTAGCGGGCTGTGGGGTGGTTGTGGGGGGGGGGGGAGGGTTAGCTGGGTCAAGCTGTTAGCAGATTGGGCTGGGTTAGGTTAGCCGGTTTGAGCCCAAAAGCAAAAGGGGAAAAAGAAAAGGTTTAAACATAAAAAGGAATTATGTTTAAATGATTTGAACCAGTTTCCAAACAAGGATTTGAACTAAAACGGTTTTGGAAATGAATTGTTTTGAATTTAGGCAGGGTTTAAACACAGGAGAAATATGTTTAAAATTTTTGAATTCAGAGACTTTTTAAATGGACGGGGTTCAAAGTGACATGAATGTGAATTTGAATATTCAAATTCACGAAGCGAGGGAGAGGGGTTTGTATAGTGAGCAGTAACACTATATCTTTGTATAGTGTACCCATGCAGTTGTGACAGTGCTCACTTTTAAAAAAAAAGGAACTCTCCTATGCCTTTCTTTGTCATTGTGAATTGTGATGTGAAGTACCTATATTGCTTGTCTTGGGCATTGAACAATTATCACTTAGGCAAAACTTGTTAATATTGATATTTTTGGTTGATAGGCAAATGTAGCATAGATATTACTTGCCATCAACTTTTTGGTGTAATTATGTCTTGTTCTATCTAAATATCTTTTTTCTCCATTTTAGCTTTTTGGTCTGGTGAATACTCTCCTAGAGAACTCAAGAAAAACATCAGAGAAAGATTTGTCAATCCAAAGATACGCTGTTATACCGTTGTCACCTAACAGTGGTTTAATTGGATGGGTTCCCAACTGTGACACACTTCTTGCTCTGATCCGTAGATGCTAGGAAGGTTTGTCTGCTGTAATCACTTGTTATTTTGCTTCCTGTAATTTAGCAATTAATGTTTCTTTTTCGTCCAGATTTTCTTATATCAGGAGCACAGACTTATGTTGGCTTTTGCACCCGATTATGATCATTTACCCCTCATTGCAAAGGTGGAAGTATTTCAGCATGCTCTGCAAAATACTGAAGGAAATGACCTTGCCAAGGTACTATATTGTTCTCTGTCTCTATTAACACTAATCCCTTAGTTTTGGCAACAATGTGATCTCACTATACTTCAACAAAATTGTGGCAGGTTCTGTGGCTGAAAAGTCGAACTTCTGAAGTATGGCTTGAGCGCCGTACAAACTACACTAGAAGTCTTGCTGTTATGAGCATGGTATGAATGACTGTCATGTTCTGATTTTTCGAATGAAATCTTCATTTGCACAAGAAGATGCTCAAAATTTGATTTTCAGGTCGGGTACTTGCTTGGTTTAGGGGACCGACATCCAAGTAATCTTATGTTAGATCGCCATAGGTACATCTACTGAACCATTTCTTCAACTAACCCTATGCCTCGTGTAATTATTTTTGGTACCCCGAGTCTAATAATAGAGTACTTTTGCCTCAGTGGAAAAATATTACATATTGACTTTGGAGATTGCTTTGAGGCTTCAATGAATAGAGAGAAATTCCCTGAAAAAGTAAGTAGACTTTGTTCGGCACATTATGCTGGGCTGATTATTGATAACACCATTCTAGAGTCTTGTTTTGTTGCCTCTCCAATACATTCTTTTTTGTATATTCCATGTTATCATTCATGGCTTCTAAACTGTATGATTTGGACATTGCTTTATTGTTGTAGATAGTCACTTACCTATTTCTTATATATGGTATAGGTACCCTTCCGTTTGACAAGGATGCTTGTGAAAGCAATGGAAGTTAGTGGTATTGAGGGTACTTTCAGAACAACTTGTGACAAGGTGATGCAAGTTCTTCGAACTAACATAGACAGTGTCGTGGCCATGATGGAGGTGAGATGATTGCATTATTGATTTTCTTTTTTCACATGGGACTACCACCTAGCACATAGCATGGGCCATGGCAAAGTTCAATTATTGCATAAGGACACCCTTACATTTTTCCTTCAATTAATACTACTTTGCGCGTGACCTCTTGTACCTGCATACATAGCCACGTAATTTTTTTAGCAGTCCCTAATTTTCTGTTTTTTCTCCCTTCTAGGCATTTGTACATGACCCGCTGATCAATTGGCGTCTGTTCAATTTCAATGAAGTTCCTCAAGTTTCAACCTATGGAAATACTAATGGAAACACAGTTGTCAGCAGCGAGGAAACTGCAGCTAATCGTGAGCTCATGCAACCTCATCGGGGAGTCCGTGAGAGGGAGCTGCTACAGGTTGCCTGTTCTTTCCCATCCTATGGTTACATGAAATCTTAGCCACTTCCCGGAGGAGTAACGATGTATGTTGCCTATGCAGGCGGTCAATCAACTCGGTGATGCTAATGAGGTTTTGAACGAGCGTGCTGTAGCTGTAATGGCACGGATGAGTCACAAACTAACAGGGCGTGACTTCTCTTCTGGGTCAGCATCGTCGGGACCAGGCAGCTCGACCCAATATTGCAGTGAACAATTGCCTTCAGGAGATGCCCGGGATGTGGATCCTGGTTTACCCGTGAAGGTCCAAGTTCAGAAGCTCATACTTCAAGCGACTTCGCACGAAAACTTGTGCCAAAACTACGTCGGGTATGCATCGATTATTTTATTCTACCCCATTCCCGGCCAGTGTCATTTTATATTTTCTGTGTGGTCATTAATTGCGCCGTGTGACTCACTGTCTGCTGCTTGCTTCCACTCTTTTGCACAGGTGGTGCCCGTTTTGGTGAGCTCAGTTGCAAGCAATTGCATGTAAATACTGTAAATAGCGTGTAAATGTATCATAGTGTTGTTCATATGTAAAGTGTGCAGCAGCGTATTTAGCAGAATCTCATCGATTAGTACTACTAATTTTGGTGATTTTGTCTTCTGCCGGAGCCCTCACGCAGCGCTGTCCCTTCTCCGTTCCTCCTCCCGTTCCGGACTTCCGGACTCTCTCGATGCCTCCACGCAACAACAAGCACACAAAAAATCAAGCCCTTCCTCTCCATCGGGCAGTCCAGAATGGAGCACCACACTGGCCAGCTGCCAGATAGCCCTCCCTTCCGCTCGCGCCCCCAACAGCGCTTACTCCAACAGTGGTCGTCAAGGGCAGGCCGAGCCCGTGTAGCGGTGGCGACAGGGCCTAAGGTCTTGGCCCTCACGCACCCTCTCCGCCACACCCCCCCCCTGCTGCCCAGGCTGCATGGCCATGGAGGCGGCACCCTCTCGGGCCTCTCGGCCACGCTCCCTGCTGGCCTGCTGCCCAGGTCGCATGCCATGGAGGCCGACGCCGAGGAAGTCCTGACCACCGCTGTCCACTGGCAAAGAGGAAGGGCTTCACGTCGTCCCAGGCTCCTCCACCACTGCTGCTGGCACCGGAGTAAGCCGCCATGGCCATGGCCGGCCGAAGCTTTAATGATGAGCGCAACCTGTTCGAGGGAATGGCCCAAAGGTATTGAATTTTTTGTCAACGTTTTCCCGTGCTCCTTTCCATGATTAGGCACCACAAGCAGCTTTCCCTTGCCGAGGGCATTCCATTTTGCTGCTTTCCCAAGCCTAGAAGCCACACCATCGCCACCTTGCTCTCCCTCACCTCCATGTGCTTTGTCTGTATAGAAACAGAGGGAGGAGAAGGTCCATGGTGAACCATGTCTATGAATACCACTATTTTTTTCTAGAAGATATCATATCACAAGATAATTAGAAAATAAATGACGTAATTCCAAACACCAACTAATTTGTGCACCATGGATAGAGGCCATACAATTCAAATTTCCTCACTTTGCAACAAGAGAAATGTTCAAACCACAGCATGATTTGATCGTTGCTTTTACCTTGGCACGATTGACTCCACCATTTCACATTATTAGTCATCACATATTTAGAAGATAGCAGTTGCGCAGAGATCATTTTAGATGCTTATCCTCTTTTTTCTTAATCGTTGTTGCCTTATTCCCTACTTAGAATTCAATGCCTCAATTTATATGTTCATGGGCTCCTTTAGCACAAGAAACCTTTATGAAAAATTCGCTCCTACATCACGTGACCAACAAAACAGCAACATAACATTATTCATCATATTCAGCTTTTCCTTTCGTTCAATTTCAGCCCTTGTTGTGCCAAAAATTATATGCCCTTATATACTTCAACTCCATCTATTAATCCCTCCAGTTTTGCATACAAACTAAAGACTATTCATTTTGCTTCCTTTACTCTTTGTTCGAGTACACACTGAGGAATATCAAGGACCAATAGGCAATTTCATTATGCAATTATACCTTGATGCCTCCCGCAGCAGTTGCTGCGGGGCATCGGCTAGTTCTTTAATGAAAGATGCAGTCGACCATTCTTCGTCGTCTGCTGTATCCTATTCTTTGCTCCTGCCTTGGTACCTAGAGATTTTACCCTGGCTTCAGAGCGAGAGAATAGCCAAAAATTTACACTGGCGAGTTCTAACCTATTTTAGCATATTTTGCTAAACAATACGTATGTCTCACGCACTCCCGCAACCGTCAAGTTTATCCCCACTAGGGCTGCTGGTGCGGATGTGCTGTTCTTCTCCGCTTGATCTTCTAGGCTTGGCTTCCTCTCCAGGGCCTGACTTCTTTTGCGTAGTGGCTGGGCTGCTAGCAACTAACACGGTAACTTTTCAAGAAGATGGTGGAACAGATCATATCAAGTTGGCTAAGCTTCTCTTCAGTACAAAGTACTAGAACATTGCGCGGCAACGCTGCTAAATTGCCCGCTAGTGGGGTTTTATGATTTGTATTGAATTGGAAATTGGTAGTGTTTGCATATTCAATTTTTAGCTATGGAATGTACTCCCTCCATTCAAAATAAATGGACTCTTTAAAGTTGACTAAGCTTATAGAAAAGAGTATACCAACATTTATGAGACACAATTTTTTATAATTATATTCATCATAGATATATTTTCATATTAGTATTTTAGTCTATAAAACCAGTCAAAAATCAAATAGACCAGTCAAGTATTTTTTTTTTTTGGCGTTGTAGATGTTAGTATATACATAAGAGATTTGCAGCTGAATAATAGAGAATTGATTGCAACTCAGGAGATGTTTGCTTTGGTCATAAGAGAAAGGAGAATTTTCTATATACCAATTACTCTAAATTTGTCATGGTTAAATAGCAGAGATGCACTTGTATTAAATAATAGGGAGTTAGATAAATTTAAATGAATCCAAATCATATTTAAATGCACTTGCATCCATAAACTTGTTACATATTGTACCATTTATATTGTCGTGTTGCAGTCATATTTCACAAATGTTTCATTGGTCAATCCTGAGTGTTGCAACATCTGACCATTAAATGTGAAATGTTACAAAATCTGGAATTTTGTTGCATGTTGTATTATGCACATGTTAATGTTGCTCTTCTGTTTGATAGATGTTCCATTACTGATTCTTGAATGTTGCAACATAATACTTTAAGAATTGAATGTGGCAATTCCCTCCATTTTGAGAGGTAGACAATATTGGATCATATTTTATGTCTTTTTTCATGATACCAAATCACTAGCCGAACATAAATTACTACCTATAGCAGCTGTTGGGGAAAATGCTCCCAACGATTGCTTTATTCAGTTCAATCGAAGGCAGACAAGCCCTTCGGATTCGTTACA
The DNA here is from genome assembly GCA_007726485.1 of Eragrostis curvula. NCBI lineage: Eukaryota > Viridiplantae > Streptophyta > Magnoliopsida > Poales > Poaceae > Eragrostis > Eragrostis curvula. Next base: position 1,601,650 of record RWGY01000051.1, on the reverse strand, counting down.
ACGGCTCTTTCCGCCTAAGAGCCCGATGGTCATAAGAGAGGGGGGGGGGGGGGGGGGGGATTTATAGACATCATCCCCTATGTACAAAGACTATTCTGCCCCTGCTAAGCAGCCTATACTGCCCTCACCATGCACCGACTACCAAAAATGCCCCTCGGCTAAGGTTCGCCCTGCTTCTGATCCGTTCTGTTGCTTCCTTCGGCCGCTTCGTACGCCCTTCGGAACAGGTTTTCGTGTCTTGCATGAGCTGTCTTTGCCCTTCGGCCGCTTCGTACGCCCTTCGGAACGAGTTTCCGTGTCTTGCATGAGCTGTCTTTGCCCTTCGGCCAAGTTCTCTTGCCTTCGGCCTTCAACGCCGGTCGCCCGAACGTCTTCCTGACCAGTTCCTGCGGGTTCCCTCGATTCTCCTTCGGCTCGGACAGCTCCTTCGGGCGCTCCCTTGATTCTCCTTCGGATTGCGACCTTTGGTCATCTTCAGCTCCTCGCTCGGCCTGTTTCCCTTCGGATCGCGCTCCCTCTGCAAAAACACACGGCATAAAAGGACCAAAGCCAACGGGATGATGAATCGAAAGCCCCCATCCCAACAGCAGCATTGTCATTGATAAACTAAAATACGCCATCATCATGTTCCGCAACATCTCAAATGTTCTAATGCAACATGAAGATGTAGTTACTACAACATTGGAACAAATATTGTAAAATAGAGTTGCTAAAGCTACTATTATTACAAGGTGATGTTTCATGTGTATTAGTCATGGCAAAAGTAGACATTGATCCAAGAAAAGTTCATCTTCAACTATGTAAAACTATACGGATCCAAAGGGACTGTCCATCTTCCCATCACATTTGTCCATGTAATGCAAGTTGTGGTGAAATCCAACTTGTGACAAGTCCGATACTCAAATCATTTGGTGTGCCCAAATGATAGTAAATTTCGCCACTGAGCATCCAAATCACAGTGAGTGTCCAAATCATAGTAAATTCAATGACTTACTTTAGGCGCCCAAATCAGATGAAATTTGAATTTTGTGGATCCAAATGATAGAATTTTTTTAAGGAAAAACGGTGGTTTTTAATGGGTTGAGATGGTAGCCTGCATTTGGTCCAAGCAGTTTACCGTGGGGTTGGCACACACTTGGGCTTTAAGATTGAGGTCCTGAGCCTGAGCCAGCAAAGTTACCCGCCCGCCTGCTACGGCCCTCCTGACTGTGGAGTCATCTTAGTCGTCGGATCAAATCCGATGGTCGTAGTTCTCCGGGTCGCTGAACAAAATGGCGACTCCGGTCGACACCCTGTCTCAACCCTAGTTATTTTGCAGAGAGAGAGACAGAGAGACCGAGCGGCAGCCTCGTTCCTCTTCCTTGATGCGAGAGGGAGAGCAACGGAGAGGGAGGGAGGGAGGAATCGACGGCACGGGAGGAGCCGAGGTTGGACGCGGGGAAGGAGTGCAGACCTGTGAAAGGATGGAGGAACAGAGGTGGAGCAGTCTATCCAGCGCCATGGCGATGCGGATCTGTGCTCCGCTCGTTCTGTCGCGAGTCCAGCGGGAGTGCTAGCCGTCGGATGGGCGGCATCGGCGTCGATTGGTGGTGAGGGGCCTCCTGCGCTCCAGGAAGATCCTTCAACGTCCATGGCGGCCGGATCCATCTAGGAGACGGCCGATCTAGAATGGCGCTGGCCTGATCCAGAAGGCCATCGGCTCCATGTCCCACGTGGTGGAGGCTGTAAGCAGTAGCGTAGTACTGCGGCTTAGAACCGATCGGAGATCGGGGGTAGGAAGAGGATTGGAGGAAGAACAGGAGAGGTAGTTGGGAGGTAGGAGGGATTGTACTAGAGTACAGTTTGTTTGACAATGTTCGATACCCCTCTACTCACGCACGGCTCTCCTTATATTACAACGCGACTCACGCGCATCACGCGCGCACTCACGCCGTGCTCTCGCTCACTCCCATTCTGGGCCAGCCAGATGAACATTGGGCTTCTTCGATCTCTTGGGCCTGATTCGCTCTTCAGTGGGTTGGGCCTCCTCTGGTGGGCTAACACCCCCCTCTCCTTGAAAACCTGCTTGCCCCCAAGCAGGAGCAACAGGAAACTTCAGTTTCAACGCCACCATGTCCTCCCAAGTCGCTAGTTCTTCTGGAGAGTTAGACCACTGCACTAGCACTTGTGCTATTTGAGAGCTTCCCTTGGTGATCATTCTCTTGTTCAGTATCTTGTAAGGCACCTGCAACTCAACATGATCAGCTGGAAGAGTTGGAAGAATAATTTGATTCTTACCCACTGCCTTCTTAAGCTGTGACACATGAAAGACTGGATGAATAGAACTTGAAGCAGGAAGTTCTAGCTTATATGCCACTTGACTAATTCTCTGGAGTATCTTGTATGGTCCAAAGTACTTGAATGATAACTTTTGACAAGCTCGGGAAGCCACAGAATTCTGCACATATGGTTGTAGCTTGACATACACAGAATCCCCTATTGCAAATATCCTTTCAGATCTTCTCTTATCAGCTTGGTGCTTCATCCGTTGCTGTGCTCTAAGAAGATGCTGCTGTAGAAGCTTGGATACCATTTGCCTATGAGATAGCCACTCTCCCAGGTCATCTACTTGACAGGACAAATCCAGATTCAATCCAAGCTGCTTGGCAGGATACCCATATAGAACTTCAAAAGGGGATTTATCCAGTGCTGAATGAAACGTAGTATTATACCAAAATTCAGCTTGTGTTAGCCAAGAATACCATTTAGCTGGACATGCATTGACAAAACAATGCAAATAGATTTCCAGACACTGATTTAGACGTTCCGTTTGACCGTCTATCTGAGGGTGGTATGCAGAAGATAACCTCAATTCAGTACCTGCCAACTGGAACAGATTCTGCCAAAATGTGCTAGTGAAAATCTTGTCCCTGTCAGATATGATAGCAGTAGGGAGCCCATGGTACTTGTACACATTATCAAAGAATGCTTGTGCTACTGATTTGGCAGTGAAGGGATGAGCCAAGGCTATGAAATGAGCATATTTAGAGAATTTATCTACTACCACAAGTATGCAATTATAAGATTTGGATTTGGGCAGACCCTCAACAAAGTCCATAGAGATTAACTGCCAAGACTGATTAGGAATTGGGATAGGTTCAAGCAAACCTGGATACCTGGCTCTATCAGGTTTAGCTTGTTGGCAAACAGAGCAAGAACTCACAAACTGGTGTATCTGAGCTTTCATCCCTTTCTAAGCAAATAAGGATTTAATCCTTCGATAAGTGACTGGTATCCCAGAATGTCCACTAACAGCACTGTCATGAAGTGCAGACATTATCCTTTGCTGCAATGCTTGATTATCCCCAATCTAGATTCTTCCTTTGTATCTGATGAGACCATTTTGCAGTGTGTAGAACTTGTGACTAGATGGTTTAATTGCTAGCTCAGCCAACAGTTTCTGAGCTAATTCATCAGACTGATAAGAATCGACTACCTCAGATAACCAAGCTGGCTCACATATGGACATTGCATTGAGATAAGAAACATTACCAGGTTTCCTGGAAAGCGCATCAGCTGCCGAGTTGTCTACACCTCTCCTGTAAATGATCTTATACTGCAGACCGATAAGCTTGGTAAATACTTTCTTCTGCCAATATGTGTGTAATCTCTGCTCATTCAAGTGTGTGAGGCTGCAGTGATCAGTATAAATAAGGAATTCCCCATGCTGTAGATACTGGCGCCATTGCTCTACAGCCAACAGAATGGCTAAGTACTCCTTCTCATAAGTGGAAAGTCCTTGTGTCCTTGGCCCCAATGACTTGCTGACATGCGTTGGCGGTGGTGCTGTTCGTGACTCCGTTCTGGTTGGTGGCCACGCTTGCAGTGGTCTACCTGCTGCGCCACCCCAAGTTCTGGAGCAAGCGGCCGTCGGAGACACTCAACTTCTTCAAGAGGCTGCCTGCAAATTACGACGTCCTCCTGTGACGATGGTGTCGGCGTGGTTTGGACAATATGCATGGCCAGCTAGCTTCAGCTTGAAGACGAGAAGAGAAGACATCATGTGGTAAATTAAGATTGGGAGATTCGATCGGCAACGTTCGAATATAATACGCCTGTCCGCGCTTGAAGAAACTGTCCACGCTTGAAGTAAAGCCAACTTCTTCAAACTTAATTATGTCAGTTTTCTCAGGATTGTTTGCAGTTTGCAAGTGGTTTAATTAATGGTGTGTGTGTGAATGGAAGAACCTCATTACTGATGTGCTAGTCATTCGCGTCCACTTTCTAATGCTGGTGCGCTTTTCAGAGCTCATACTTCCAGCAGTGTTGCCAGTGTTGGTGCGCCGTCTTCGTCTTCGGGCGGTTGCTGCAGGGCCGGTTCCTCGGTCGTGGGATGAATGTCCCTGCCCTGGAGCATTCTCCGTAGTCGCCGATCGGCTTAGGGTCCTCGGCATCGACGCATAGACGCCAAGCTCTAGTCCACCCGAGCCGGCGTTGCCTCCGCACGGGGCCGCGCATGCAAGTCCACTGGGCCTGGGCATAGAAGCCGTCCTGCCGTGGTCGACATGCTACCTGTCCCCAGCATCATGTGCCATGCTCTCTAGGCCCACATCAGCCATGCGCATCATGCTTACGCAACTGCGACCCCACGCGTCCGTTAAACCGCGAGGGTCAGCTCTGATACCACTATAACGTCCCGACCCTTGGGGTCCGGGCCCGCTTACACCAGGCAACTCTCAAGACTTCCCTCACAGACCATTATGAGTTTTTTTTGCGCACTTTATCCTCACTCGTGCGCGCAGGAAGAACTTCCCGATCGGTCACCCATCCCGAAATTGCTCCAGGCCAAGCATGCTTAACCTGGTGTTCTTTTAAGATGAGCTTCCGGAAAAGAAGTTACATCTTGATATGAATATTTTATCAATCTTATTAAGCCTTGGGCTGTCACAGATTTTACATGACGAAATTGACCACTATTTGTCCTGTCCCTAGTTTCATGAAGGATTTTGCGGAGAATAGATCATGTGAAAAACAATCACTAAGAAATAGACTGATTTTTGTGATAAATTATTAGATGCATCGTTGCTTTGTGCTGAAACAAACATAGCTAATTTTAACAATGAACTCATACAAGTATTGTATGGTATGTAACTTGGAAAACGAAATTGGTCTGTTTAATATTATGTATTGCCCCATATATTAAGTGCCTGCAAAATATAGGTCAGGTTGCAGTAAAAAGTACAGCTTGCTCCAATTTTTTTCTTTTTCATGGATGGAAATTGAGACTTTGTTCCTGACAGACTGAACATTAGCACCTAAATCCAGAGATAGTGTTGCTAAGGAAATACCTGTAGTATCACTTCACTTTTGCTTGCTTTCAATATTAGTACAAATTTTTATAGGCTAATAGAACTTTAACAATCAAATGTAGCATCTGATTTGAGATGATTATTAAAATGAGAAAGTGGTATTAACAACCTTTTTGGAGGTTATAATGTAGTATGAAATATAGTGCTTTGGGAATTTAATAGCTGTAGCAACAGTTAGATACAACAGATTATAGTTAATTCATTTCATCTTACCACTATCTAGTTAGCTATATAGCACAAGGAATCAGTTTTGTGTCCTGAAGAAGCTGACCATTTTGCCTGCTGCTTGGCACTCTGCCTTTTCCTTGCTTGTCCTACTTTATTCAGTCATCATATTGTGCCCTATAGTTGTTTGAATGGAATAGAGACATAGAGTTCAAGACTTGCAGCTGCAAATGTCATATTTCATTTCATGTGATCTCTTACCTCAAGTAACAAATCCGAAATTCTGACAATCTAAAAAACAAAGAGAACTTGCAGTTGCAGAGGACATGAGCATGGTCTAACGAGAGGTCGTGGTTTCCTACATCATTAGAATCGTAATCCATGTTAGGCATGTGCCGCTAAGGGCCTCAATCGAAAGGGCTTACCATCGATGTATGCCTGATGGGCTAACCTTGGTCGTGCATTTCGTCGAACATTTACTTGGCAAGAAGGTTGGATGTGCAATCAGCCGAGCGTAGTTGTCGATTGTGGCCGCACTATCTCTGCGTGCAAAGCTCGGTCGCCGTGCCATTGCCACCCTGCACACTGCGCCACTTGCCGGCGCGTGCCACATCCTCTTCCATCCTCGCGACGGTGGAAGCTCGGGGTGCAGGGCTATGGCCCCATGCGCGTGCCCTCACACCCGTGGCCTGTGGGTGAGGCAGGATGGGGGTGGAGGAGGAGATGACGATAGCGAGGGAACTGCGTCAGCGTGCCATGGACGCGAGCGACGGGGAAGATGCGATGGGAGGACTAGGTTGCAACATTTGTAATTCAATCCTTTGCAAAGGCTGTAGGCGTAATAAGTATTATTTTGAAACATCGAGCCCCTTGTTGCGTCTAATCTCGCAAGTCAAAACAAACGAAATCAACTCGTAAGTCGTTCGCACAACTTATATTAGCCCAGCCTCAGCCATGGTTTTTTTTTTTTTTGGGGAAAGGGTAGGGATTTCATTAGATATTCGGAAAAGTACACCCCTTGTTTACTTGGTGACTCCTACAAGATATAAAACTGAAACTAAAACACTTAAAGGAGCTCACTGCCAACTTCCTCTTCTGCTTCCTCGGACTCCAACATACTCGTCGCTGAGAAACGCTGGAGGTCGCCCATGTTCCACCTTCAGCGAGGAAACCAAACCCTTTTTTACCGCAGTAGCCCGCACCGCTAAACAAGCGCTCTTAAATCCACTGTCCGCCATCGGCAGCTTCCTCCCGAAGCCTAGAACCAACTCCATCCTTCCACAACGTCTGAGACTCCACCGCCAGGTACACCGACAATGGAGCTCAGTGACTAAAACGCTGCGACCAATGAAGAAATCTCCACCGGTCCAGCCTGACATGAAACAGGGGTAGAAGATCCCCCAATCGCACAGACAACATGACGGAGACAAGCATACCACTGCAATCGCCGAAATCAACTCTGACGATCCAGCGAGACAGACAGGGGACCAAGATCCCCTCAAACCGCAGTACAAGAAAATCTAACCCTATACATCTCACCACAACTAGAAGTTCAGGCTGGCGTCGATCACTACAAGAAATCTGGTGATCCATGACGTACATATTTCATCATGGATTGAAGAAAAATCGTCACAAATTGGCATCCGTGACAATTATTGAGATCATCATGTATCTCGCGTCATAGATTGACTCATGACGTTTTCTGAAAATCCATCACAGATCCATGACATTCCTTGAACGTCACAGGATAGCCCAAGCCCAGCCGCGGCCCAAACCTTAGTGATGAATCAAACCGTCACAGTGTGATGTGCCTGCCAGCATCGATAGCCTACGAAGCCCATTTTGTATTTGGCCCATTTTGAATCTAGCCCAGCAAATTTGGCCTAGTCAATTTCCACTATTTAAAGTAACTAATGCCCATTTTGTATCTAGCTCGTTTTACATTTGGCCCAGCAAAATTTAATCCACTGAAAATTTTCAATATAAAAAATAATTGAATCCCATTTTATATACAGAAAACAAAAACAATCACAGAAACAAATGTTCTGATGTAACATTCCAAAATTTATATATACACCTATCATAGTATTTACATCAACCAGTCATAATTCACAATTAATAAGACAATAGCACAAGTTCTTATAGACTAAAATGCCAACAATATCACTGCTTCCATCAACAATAACCAACAAATGTAAAAGAGCTTGTTATTGGTCCGAGCATGCTGATACAATTATCCAGGCTCGTCTGTTGGCACGCTCCTCTTCTCTGCAATAAAATAGAGCAATAAAATCTTTGATTAGTATACTACTTTATGACAAGACATGGGAGAATGAGATATAACAAAGCTGTGTCCAATAAAATGCCCTAATTTTAGCCATTAGTATGACTGACACGGAGCTTTTATACTCTGTGTAAGGAGGGAGACATGCATACATGTAGAACAATTGAAATGGATTACTGTGCAGAAAATAACTTATGGATTTCCATTCTACCACAATATGTCCTGTAGATGACTTGTTATCACAGAAATCAAACCTTAGCTGCAGGAAGCTTGTTATCACAATAAAACATATATACCAGATGTCTTAATTTTAGTTCATTAACTAATCAGTGCTCTCGAGTAAATGCATGCTTGCTTAAACTTTTGTAATCGTTACAAATACAATAAAGGTAAAATGACCAGCATCCTTGGAGATCACAAGTCAACAACACACCATAAATTTTGGAAGAAAAGACAAGAAGAGAGTACTATGTGATGTGATCTCTATGAAGAATCAATCAGTTCCCTACGTCACAGTCATCTGAAACGTCGATGGCAATAACCACTCTTTTTCAGCACTGCAGCTGCTAATAGATTCATATTCTAGCAGCAAACACCAATCAGTTTATTAAGCACATAGATCAAACAACTATCACATCCTGGTCTAATAAAGTAACAAGTCCTGGTCTAATAAAGTAACAAGCTCTAGATTGTTTCACGGCATGCCAATTTTGATTCAAGCTAACAAGGTGGAAGGCACCTTAGTATAATGAAGTAATCAGCTGTCAATGCTATGAAATTAACTACCAATGCCTTATAAAATCGCCAATGCTCTCAGTAACATAACTGACAGTACTGTCAACAACTGCTAATGGCTTTCTTGGTTTAATTTGGTTATGCACCTAACATACAACAGCTATCAAAAAGTTACAGAAATGGGCCAACAAGTTTACTGACAGCAAACAAGAAACTAATTTGTAACCATATTTTAAAAGAATAGAAATGTCTCCAAGCAAAGCGCATGGTTATAATTGCCGAACTGCACATGTGTTTAGAAAAAGTAGCATGTTGGCCGGGCTTTACTTACAGTTTAATTGTGGATCTATCAAACAAAATAAACCCAAAACAGAATAGTAATTCTACACGGCCACAACAGCAAAGTAAACCCAAATTTACAGCATACACCACGATTCCAAAAAAATATAGCTAAACATCTCGTGTTATGTTGAAGCATAGGGCGGCAGGGAATGAGGGAAGCCTGCATACCTGCAAAGCGAGATTTTTGTTGTGGCCGCACCAGTGGACGTGGAAGACGACAAGTATGTTGGCCGCACGCACTGCCGCATCAAAGTTTCACCCGTGCATCTGAATCCTCCAGCACCCTCCAGAGGGTGTTCGGCGCATAAGGGTCTAAATTTTAGAGAGGTTTAAACTCTAGATAAACTATATTAAATAAAGTTTAATTACAAAACTAACTATAGAACCCTGGTCTAATTCGCGAGACGAATCTAATAAGGGTAATTACGCCATGATTAGGTGATGGTTACTATAGCATTACTGTAGCATGACTTTAGCAAAACATAGATTAATTAGGCTCATTAGATTCGTCTCGTAAAGATGTACCCATCTGTAAAAAAGTTTTATCATTAAATTTTATTTAGTACTAGATTCTCTTTGTTTAGAGACCTCTAAAATTTAACGCTAAAAGAAACGAAACAGGCCAGTAGTGGGGGATCTTGAACGTGGCCACCTCCACCCTGTCTCCGCGTCGGGGTCAAGCGGCCTCGTTGTCACCGGCGAGGAGGAGCAGAACGTGATGCCGAGGAACGGGCCGTCGGTATCGATGCGACGACCAAGCGCAGATCCGGCCGCTGGACCACTGCCGCAGGCCCGAGCTCCACCGTATTAAAGCAAATCACAGAAATAATATATGTTTATTCGGGGTATAAGGTGTACATTTGTACAAAAAAATCATTGCGAAAATCAACTTTTTCTAAAGAGTTGCAAAAAAGTGAAGCAATTGGTGACTCGTCACCATGAAAGAATGAAAAGGAGACGTACAAGATTTAACTTAATGAACATGATATAAATACATTAAAATGATAAAGCATGATTTAATAAACAAATAGGAACAAGAATCACTTCATTTAGATTTCATATGAGGAAGTTATACATGTTCGAAGTTTTAGTTGAGAATTAAAATAGAAAAGCAAACTGTGTACAAAGAACTGATGAGGAAAATACTGGGCGCTTTCAGCTGCAGGCCGAATAGGGCCCAGGCCCAAGTAGGCCAGCGGTTTGGGTTAAAAAAGAGGAGATTTAGGTTAGGGAAAACGAATAGGGCCCATACGAAACAAAAAGATTTTTCTAGTTTGGAATAAGTCTACTTGACCCCCCAACCTATTGAAGGATGGATACATAACCCCCTCACCTTTAAAACCAGATATTCTACCCCCTCAACTATTCAAAACAGTCTAAATAACCCCTTGGGTGGTTTTGAAGGTGGTTTTGCTGACATGGCATGTTGCAAAGGTACTGATATGTGTTGGCCTAACTCACTCTCTCACTAGAACCTCACACAAACACACACAAGACTCTCCAAGGAAGAAGAAAAGTGGCAGGACTAAAGATAATTTTCTCTTCCATGCACACCAGCGTGAACACACAAGCACTTATATTTGTCACTCACCAGCACGAACTGATTACAAAAGTATAAGTAGCCACACGCTGCTGCCGTGGCCTCACTCACCCACCTCCACACTGATTACGTTGTTTTTCTTTTTTGTTTCGAGTCTAACTTAATCAGGTACCCGGGACCTGATGATGAGCTAGCTCAAATGTCATGCCGCCGAAAATTGACTGGAATCAGATCTCATCTTCCCCAGCGCTTGTCTTCAATCCCCACCCAAATCGAGCTCCATCCTACACTCTATCATCGTCTCGGACTGCATCCCAGAGTACTCCCAGTGCCATGGACTCACATTGGAAGTACACGGTGGATTATGCAGAGATGCAATTGAGAATAAATTATTGAAATTCCTCATAAGGCAATAGGTTCACAAGGAGGTGCACAATGTGCTTGTGGTACCACGCATATTGCTTCACCAATCACCATCACTAAGAAACTAGCACTCTTTTTCAAGAAGTCTTGTCCCTGCAAATTTTGCCGTGATTTTTTTCTCACTCGCTATTCGCGGTGTGGTGCTCAGAAGTCAACCAATCCATTTTCGAGTTCAGATTGTCAGCATTTTGGACCTGGCATGGCCTTTGACGGCTGTACAGAGGTATTAGAGAGGGAGGTTGGTGGCTTGGCGTAAGAGAGAGAAGAAAGCAAGAGAAAAGAGGATATGTGTAGGGTCATTGACTGACACATCAGCAAAACCACCTTAGAAACCCCCCAGGGGATTATTTAGACTGTTTTGAATAGTTGAGGGGGTAGAATACCTGGTTTTGAAGATGAGGGGGTTATGTATCCATCATTCAATAGGTTAGGGGGTGAAGTAGACTTTTTCCTTCTAGTTTTGTTTTTCAAAAGGTTTGAACAAATATTTTCGGGCTGTGAATAAAAATAAAAAATACTTCTAAGAATTGTAGCTGTAGTCTAGTTATAATCTCAGATTGTTCTCATGTGAAAGTGAAAACGATGAGGTGAATAAAAAAAGGTGAAAGGGCCAAAATGTTTCAACGCCAAGACTCCAAAATCCTACCTGTGCGTGCAGCGAGATGAGCTAGAAAACAGTTTGTCTCCTACCGTGCTTCAATATTTCTTAATACGTAATATCTCGCTTTCATTTCAAATGTATTTTTTAACTTTCAGACAACATATTTGACCATTCGTCTAATTTAATCTTTTTATAAATATTATTTTTTTGCTATAATTAAAATATCTATAATGATAAAATAAATAAATAATATTTGCAGGATCCACTGCCGCCGGCGAGCACCACTGATGGATCATTGATCTCGGTTGCGTGTCTGTGCCTAAGAGTTCGATTCGCTTTTGTTTCCTCACTAAGTAGTGCTAAGAGTAAATAATAATAATATAAAAGAAAGTTGCAAAATAATGCGACGATGTGTCCTCCGCTAACTGGTACTAGGCCTATGCGAGCACTTAGTCAGTATCTAATAAACAAAGTACCAAATAATTACATAACCTATCGACTGGTGGAAATGGTAAGTGAGGAACTCTGATAGTGTCAGGTTGCAGGTTCGATTCCTCAACCGGCCACTGATTTTTTTGCAACCACAATATTTTCGACACTGACGGTGGGAACACTGACAGTGGGAACGGTTCGTGGGCCGTCAGTCAGCGCACCCGCCTGGTTCTGGGCCGCACATGCCATTTAGGCCTGGGTGAATTACATACTAATAAAGAACACATGAAACAAGCACGTCTAAAGAAGTAGACTATTTTATTTGTTCAAAGACCATTTTATTTTTTTCAAAAATTATAATAACTGTTGGATTGGCATGTCCACATCGGTACCTATTTTTTCAAAAGTATAATACTACCGTTGGATTGCCATGTCCACATCGGTGGCCAATTTTTTTTATTCGTGATATTGTGACTAAATTCATTTGTCATGTTTGCGCTATGATATTATGGGAGCATCTATGACGATTTATGTATTTGAACTATGACGGTAACTGAAGGATTGTCAAAATATCTAAGGCCCATTTGGAGGTCTCATGAGCCCATTTCAGATCCATGACGAAGCCTGTAATATCATCATGGATTTTGCATGTTTATGACATTTCATAAGAACGTCACTCGAAATTCATCATGGATCTCCATATTTGTTGTAGTGGATGAACTCGCCCGCAGAGGTCCCGTCAGAGATTTCATCAATACCTCCATGAAAGAACCAACATGGGAGACTATGCAAAACTAAATACACGAAACTCCTAGTCGCAAATCCACCATCGAAGATGGCGTTCGCAACTTGGAGCAGCAAAAGACGGCATGACTCTGCTCCCGTCGACACCACCGGCCCCTTTTCGCGAGGACCAACTGCCTTACCCCAAAACCGTACCAAACAGCAGCAAGAATTCAAGCGTCAATCCAACGATTCCATACCTCCACTGCTAGCAGAAGATAAGGAATCGCCAGGACTGAGTGCTGAAAACTGCCGTCGTACAGTTGATGCCCTTCTTCCTCGCTGAACCCCTTCAAATCCTCGCTTTCCCCCAACAAACTCTAGCGAGCAGCTTGCCCCGGCGTCGATCTGCCGTCTCCGCTTCGCCTCCGGTGCAAAAGAGGCCGCCGGAAGGGAGGGAGGGGCTGGATCGAGGCCCGGATTCGCCGCCACCTTGAGTTCGCTTGTTTCCTCTCTCTCTGTACTGTAGCGGGTCGGGAGCCTTCCAAACGTGTATTAGCCATGGGTTAACAATAAGAACTCACAAGACCACAAGCCGAGACCTACCGTTTACCAAAGATTTGTCATTTCTCCTGTCATGCTCCCTACATTTCTCTTTGGAACACGTCATGGCCTGGCCCTGTTCACTTGACACTATACTATTCTAGCTGCTGATGGTCTGTTGACTTGTTTCATCTGCACCAAATATTTCTGCAATTGCGTAGTAGGAGACACTAGGTGAACAACGTGGGGTCGATCGATGGAGGCGTATTGTAAAACATTTTTTTGACAACTGATTCAATGTCTGATGTGAAAAAAAAAAAGCCAGCATCATGTAGTTCAGACACTGTACACTCACGTGAAAATGATATGTTATTTTTTCTCAAAATAAATTAAAATATTAATTAGGTCATGACATGAGTGGTTGATGAGATTATAGTATATCTTTTTGTTCGGTTCACCTAGAGCAAGAAAACAATGGATATCACAGGTCAGGCACTTGATTTTTACTGGCCACATGCTTAGATCCTCTTGCCCTGATAAAGGATGAATCTAATAAACGAGTTGGTCAAAGATGCCCCATCGTTAGTCAGAAGAGATTACCCATGCAAATTTCCCGTTCGTGCCTAGTAATTCACCACGCAAAAATACTATTGCAACAAAGTTTAAATTACCCCGTTTCCAACGTACAAGCAAGAGGAGCCGGCCAAAAACATTGGAGAAAAAACACACACCAGCAAGCTAAACTAAACTCGTACCTGCCTCCTAGGCGTTGGAGACCTCGCATTTCTGGATTGTGTCATCCCAGTTTGTCAACTCTTCTTCGCATTTCTGTCGTTCTGGCTTGGCATATCTCTAGCTGCACGCGCGCCTCATCACACAAATTAGACAAATATATAAAGTTGGGTACGAAAATGAATATCCAAAAACGAAAGTTCGGTGCGAAATGGATGCTAGCTAGCTAGTATTTGTAAAGTACCATGTAATGTGCATGATGAATTATTAACAGAGCAGCTAGTATCTCCTAACAGATACATGCATTATATATGAGGTTTGCTATCCTTTAATCGCTTGAAATTAGGGGGTCATTTCAAGTGTTTTTACACCATGTGGATCCTAGATCTAAAGGCTAAGTAAATTGATTTAAAATGTTACAAATTAATCTATGAAGATCAGATTTCAATCGATTGAAACAGAGTAATTATGTTATATATATTGTTGTGGAAGAAGAAGTATGAAAAATAATTTTCGGGACAGAATCTTCAAATTTTATATGCCCACCATGCACGACCGGCAAACCAATTTGCGCATTTATTTAGTGCGATCTAGCCGTCTCTTTCGCAGAAGGCTATCGAGCATGGACGGACGATTGACCGATCGCAGCAGATCGGTCTTCAGTATTTCAGGGCAGCTAGCTCGTGCTCTCTCATGCTAGCCAGCTCATCGCCGTGTGGACTTTGCACACGTCTTTGAATCCGTCCTTCTCCCGTCTCATGCACAGATATATATATATAAATAAAATCGCCATTTCTCCTAGCTAGCTTCGTGCTGCCCACTCTCCTCGTCGTCTTCCACACCAACGACTCTATAACCATCATCCGCCATTGCTGTCCCTCGGCAGCAGCGCAAGAAGAAGAGCTAGAAGCTAGGAGGTCATTGCTTGATTGCGTTATTAGCAATGGAGGAAGAGCAGACGCAGGTGGAGGTGCCGTGCTACTTTTTGTGCCCGATCTCGCTGCAGATGATGCGCAACCCCGTGACGCTCCCCACGGGGATCACCTACGACCGCGGCGGCATCGAGCGCTGGCTCCTCGCCGCCGGGACGTGCCCGCTCACCAAGCCAGCCCACGCCCAACCACACGCTGCTCCGCCTCATCCAGGCCTGGTGCGCGCTCCACCCAGGCGTCGTTGATGGCGTCACCACGCCCAAGCCCCCCGCCGACCGCGCCCGCCTCGCCGCGCTCGTCTCCCGGCTGCTCGACGTCGAGAAGCGGTCGCCGCCGCGAGAGCTCCTCGCCGCGTTGCGGGAGATCAGGGACGCAGCCGCCGAGGGCGAGCGAGGAAGGACGCTCGTCGCCGCGGCCCCCGGCGCCGTGGACTCCCTGTTCGCCGTCTTCGTCCACGCCTCTGCCAAGGCATCAGAGGACGATAACGCGGCGGCTGCCTGCAGCGACGAGGTGCTGGAGATCATCTCCTCTTTCAAGCTCACGGAGCAGCGCCTAGCCAGGACCATCGAGACGGCGGACGACCATCGCGAGCTCGTCGGCGCGATCGTGTCCGTCCTGCGGCGGCCGAACGCGGCGTCCCGGGCGCGCGCGGCGCTGCTCCTGGAGGCCGTGGCGGCCGCCACGTCGCCGGCGAGCAGGCTGGCGTCCCTGCCGGAGGAGGCGTTCGTGGAGCTCGTGCTGCTCCGCGACAGGGTGTCGAGGCCGGTGACGAAGGCGGCGCTGCACGTGCTCGCCGGAGCCGCGGCCCACGGCCGCAACCGCGTGAAGGCGGTGGGCGCCGGCGCGGTGTCCGCGCTGGTGGAAGCGCTCGTGGAGGACGGCGGACGGCGCGAGTGCGAACTGGCGCTGGGCGCGCTGGGCAGGCTGTGCGGGTGCGCGGAGGGGCGGGCTGCGCTGGTGGCGCATGGGGCCGGCGTGGCGGCGGTGGCTAGCCGGGCGCTGATTGGGGCGTCGGAGGCGGCGACGGACGCGGCGGTGCTGGAGATGGCGGAGTGCGGCGCGGTGGGCGCGCTGTGCGTGGCGGCGGAGCAGCAGAGCGGCGGGAGCGGGAGGACGGCGGAGCGGGCGAGGGAAACGCTGCGGATGCACGCCGGGGCGTGGCGGAGCTCGCCGTGTCTGCATCCACACCACCAGGCCATGTACCCGTGCTAGCCATAGCGCACTGATTCAACCATTACGACTGCAGAGAAATTGAAGGCGGGCACAGTAAAAATTGAGATGGGGGAGAAGAATCCGATGAAGCTACTGATCTTTTTGCTATCATGCATATAATATCTTTTGTTACTGTTTTATATACGTGTATATATATATATACACACTTCAGTAAGGAGACATTTCAAAAGCAGTCAGGAGACCTTTGGAACACCTGAGGTGACATTGCAGGATTAGTTCAAAAGCACTGAAGGCTAGCTCGATCCATGGGGAAGGAGGCGATTCATATTCTGACACGTCAGCTTTTAGTAGAATTTTCGTAAAGGGTGTTGGTGGACATAGCATTCCTCGAGATGAATATGTATGGATTGCTCGAGTCACCTACCTCCCTATTGCACACGAGTCGAGCCTCCTGCATGAGCTTATATTGGGCCGATTCGTATGTATTTATGCACGTGTGTGTATGTAAAATGTTTTCCTGTAAACTTTTGTTGTCATGGGACTTTTAAATTTTCCTGGACAAAATAAATTACGGTCATACACTATTCTTCTAACTTGTTGCCTAAACTACACAAGAAATTTTGGAATCTTTAGATAAAGCTATCCTCTGGCTTCCTTTTCTAGCCCTCCCAACTCTCAAGAAATCAGATGGTTCAAATTTTGATGCCAAGCAAAAATCATTGATACAGAATGCTTTACAGAAGCGTAGTAGTCTAGGATGACAAATCACAATACGGCGTGCACCATTCATTCTGGAATGCTTATGCCTGGAAAAGACCATATGGTCCTAACTAATCAGAAGTCAGCAAGAACTGCCTTTAATCCTGCAATGTTACTTTTCTTAACAAAAGATGTGATCCTTCAATAAAGGAAAAGCAGCATACAGAGGCGAAGTCATTGCAAGTAAACTTATGCACATTAAATGCCAATCCTCATCCTTTTCCAATCTTACACAATGTTCAGTTGTCCACATCCTTGCCTCAATCTTCGCTTTCAACTCTTCAAAGTCAATCCCTTCAGCAAAGTTCACCAGTCACCGTCCATCTTTCAACTTGTATGCCTCACTTTAGACGCTGCAACTGTAACAGTATCTAGATCAGGATTCTCAAAGTTCACTGGACCAAGTTCTACACGGTACCAGTCATCCTTCAGAAAAGGCCTGGCAACGGCGTTTCCTTAATGTCATGCGGTGATTTACTGATAACTCTCTAGTATCTACGTCTGGACAGACTGTGGTGCCAGAGGGGTATGGTTGTGCTCGAAGTCATATGTCACAATTAGCATCGCCGGATCATCTACGCACCGCTCAACTTGCTTCCTTGCCGGGCAACCCTTGACACTGCTGCATCTGTAGTAACCCCTGCATTGAATTTAAGTCTCGGCGCCATCAGTTTCATGCAGCGGCAAAGACAGTCAACACACATGTGCTTGCTCTTTCATGCATGGTATAGCTAAAATTTCCTATCAACTAGGGCAGACATTAAACATTATATGGGGTAGGGGAATGAGGGCAATCAAAATTAGGATGTAGATAGCCCAGTTTGGAATTCAGATGCATGTGGCATTAAAACTTTTAGCTTCTTTAGGTCCCCATGATCGATCATTGCTTTCACACAAATGGGCACAAGAGTTGAGCCCGATGATAATCCATTAAGATATATTTAATTGTGATAGCAACTAAGATATCAACATGCATTCCTTCGTTGCCTAAGCACTTGGGAGTAAGAAAAAGGTAAAGTAGAGTGGATGATCCACAAACAATTATTAATTATGCTACAGATAAAGGGGCACCCTGAGTGCCTGGTGCAGAAATGCCATCCATACTCTCATGGTACAACATGTGGAATGAATAATGTCTACATCATGATGTATGAAAAGGATTTGATACAAATTTCAGTGCCGATATTTCTTGTTACCTTGGGTAAGGGGAGCCCTTGATTGGCTTCTGTCCGTACTTCCGCCACGAGTATTCATCCGTTGGTATATCAGCTAATTTGTTGCCAGTAGCTGGGACTTTGATTGACCTCTTAGTTCGCAATTTCCTCCTGAAAAGAACATAATAATCAGATCATGTCCATAACCCATCCATACAGATAGGAGCACAATAATCAATAGTAGAACTCAATTCACCTTCTATGACGTACGTCAGCGGCGGCCGCTGGTTCCGCAGGTACTGCAGGAACGTGTTCCAGTCCCGCCCCTTCTGCGACTCGTATGGCGGGGCTCGAGCCCTGTTGCTCCGCGACCGCAGCCCCAAGGTCTTCCCTTAGTAGGCTTGCGTCCATACTGTCCCGAAAGCTGTGCGCGTCTTGGCCAAGCTCCGGCGTTTGCAACCAGCCATCCGGTGTCCACGGCTCGTTGAAGCTCATCTGCTCCAGAGCCGTCGACGACGACTCCGAGAAAAACATCGAGCACGGTTGCTGTCGAGGTTATAGGGCCTCGATAGATTTGTTATAAGGGCGAAGGAATCAAGAATACGATGGTGAACACGAGACAAGGAGTTTAGACAGGTTCGGGCCTCCCAGAGGATAAAAACCCTACGTCCTGTATGTCGTGGTATTGATTGTGTATGTTTGAGAAAGGATCCCTGCCCGCCTTATATAACCAGGGGTACAGGGTTACATGGAAAGAGTCTTAGTCGGTTACATCATGAAAATACTTGGAGTACAAGGCAAGAAGCCTTTCCTACATCCAGCCGAGTAGTAGAACCTTCCATCTTGTATCGTGGGTTACTCGGTTTCTTCTAGGCTGGTCCGACTACCCTTGTCAGGTTACTCGGCCCTTTGGACTTGAGGGTACTCGGGGGTCATGGTAACGACAGTAGCCCCCAAGTGCTTTTTGATTGATCCAGTGAATTGCTTCCGACTAGTCTTCTCTCCATGTAGGAATTGATCTCAAGTGATATTGAGAAATTAAAAAGGACTTGACCTGAATCAAGTTTGAGGTACTTGACCTCGGGTGGACCAAGATCAACAAGGCCTTGAATTAGGCATGATGTCAGTTGGCACCCAACTCTGAATGATATCAGAAAAATTGGATAAATGCTTGTTGAAGCAAGTTTGTATGTAAATGCCGTGTATAGAACAACACTAAGCTTTCAGAGCTGATTAAGTCTATAGAGGAGATTTGAATAAAGTCAGCATCCGAGTTTGTCGGCTAGGGCTGAAAGCATACTATGTAAATAGTACCTAACTGACTGAGTCGGCCTAGGCTGAAAAGCATGCCTACAAAGTTGAAAATGATGAATGCACGATCAGTGCATCATACTGATGTAGCCCCCGAGTTACTGTGTAATTCGTAGAATTGTATAGTAACTCAAAGTAAGCTGAACCAATAAATAAGATCTTGATCCGAGTGAAAATAAATTCAACATCCGAATCTGTCGGTTAGGGCTGAAAGCATACTATGTGAATAGTATCCAACTGACTGAGTCGGCCTAGGCCTTGAAAAATGCATGTCTACAAATTTGAAAATTATGAATGCACGATCAGTGCATCATACTGATGTAGCCTCCGAGTTACTGTGTAATTCATAGAATTGTATAGTAACTCAAAGTAAGCTGAACCAAGAAATAAGATCTTAATCCGAGTGAATGAATGTACGATCAGTGCATCATACTGATGTGTTGAAAAGTAGCATTCATTATATAAGGAACTCATGTTTTCCTGCGCACAAGGCAATTAGAACAGGAAGTCACAATGAGTCTCAGCCAAGAACTTCTCATTCCGAGCTGGTGTCTAGGTCCATCCAGCTAATCAGCCAGGGATGATTGCAACCCGTAGCCCCCAAGCTGTCTCTCAACGAAAACAATTGAGATTCAGAAGAGGATAAATTCTAGGTATTATCTGACTTAAATTGTCAAGGATATAAGACAACCCGTGTGCCTGGCAAGTCTGCCGAGAGAATGGTGAAACTCACGCAAGTGAGTCCACGTGGACTAGCCCCCGAGTCTGCGGATAATCAGAATGATTATGTGCAGACTCAAAAGAGACATAAATCCGAGTAATGACTGATGATACTACTGAATAAAATTAGTGGAGCTCACGCAAGTGAGTCCACGTGGACTAGCCCCCGAGTCTGTGGATAATCAGAATGATTATGTGCAGACTCAAAAAGAACTAGAAGCACACGGACTGAAATCTGTACTGCTAGACTGAAAAATAGATGAGTGTTATACAAATAATCCAAGAGACTAAGTGTATACTCTAATAATGCACGTTTAAATTTTATCCGAGTCATTCATCCTTATCCACCGAGTCACAAGTTTACTGTGACGAGTTTGTCGCTGATGCAGGAATCTGGACAGGCGTTTTTCAGATCCTGAAGCAGAAACGTCAGATCATTTTCGTCCTTTGAGATTCTTCGTCTGGGCCTTTAAAACCAAGTGTTGGTGTTGGCCGTTTCCTCATCTTCGCAGTATCAAACCATGGCTGGCCGTAGGGACTCCAGGCATAGGGTTTCATCCGCCGCCGCTCCATCAGCTCCGGGCAACATGCCGCCGCCCGCAGCAGCTCCAGTAGCTCTAGCCCCAGCACCACCTGTAGTTCCAGCGCCCGCTCCTATTCCCCTGGAGATCGTTGAAGTGCTCAACGAGCCTCCACTCGCGGTGATTCATCCTCCAGCGGAGGCCCCAGCTCTGCCGGAGTTGATCGTCATCTCCTCTGGGGAAGAGGACGAAGATGAACCGCGCAGGAGGTACCTGCCAGGGCGCAAGGATCTCCTTGCTAAGCCATCTTGTGTTGCTCACAGGACCCGCAGCCGCCGTGGTGGGTAGATGTAGGTTCCTTGTAATAGGCTAGAGTAATGGCGCTCGCCTGAGTCTCCTGTAATGCATATTGTTCTTGTTTGGTAATGTTCGTCTGCATCTTCACCTTTTGGTGAAGCCTCGTGTCTGCATTTGTATTGCATTTTGTTTTCAGTGAAATAAAGAGACTCAATTTCTGATGTGACTGAGTCATGTTGTGAGTCGACTGAAAAACGCAGAATCCGAGTGATCTTCCTTTGAGAAGCCAAATTGTTCCTGCCTATCTTCTGAGTAATTTGGCCGAGTAATCTGGCCGAGTTATTCTTAGGGTTCCAAATTTCCCGCCTGTTAGCAGCCCTAGCGTATAGGAGAAGCTAAACGGTTAGTAAATCTGAGCCGCAGAGATAAACCAGGCGTCTTGGAGCGTCAGATTTGAATCATCCGCGTATATTATTAGGTCTCGCCGCAATCGCAACTCCTCTTCTTCCTCTCGCCACCATTCCTCACACTGTTCATCAAATCCCTAAGTCCCACGAAATTCTCGCGACTCAGATGGCCGGAGAAGGAGATCAGAGAGAGACGGAGGAGATGGTTGCTGCTAGGGCGCAGCCATTCGATGCTTCGGCGGGTGCAAGCTCATCTCGAGGAGCAATTGTTCCAGGGAGCAATGAGGGCGGATCTTCAGGTCCTCTGATCGTCGTCCCGGATGCTGCTGAAGGAGAGAAGGCCCATCCATGGCCTAGATCAATCTCTTCGGAAAAGAGATTGAAGTTCTTGGTGAAAAAGGGTTGGTTGCCGAACAAGGAGATCATCGGCTGGCGAGCGGCAGAAGGGGAAACATTCCCATCTCCAGGGCCAGGTGAAATCGTAGTGTTTGAATCCTTTTTTCGGCGCGGATTTGGATTGCCGACCCATCGCTTTCTTAGATCTCTGCTGCACTTTTACAAGATTCAGCTGACGGATCTAAATCCGAATGGTGTTCTTCATTTATCGATGTTCATCACTCTTTGTGAGTGTTTTCTGGGGATTGAGCCCCATTTCGACCTTTTCCGAGATTTGTTCTTCTTGAAGCCACATCCCTCGGCCGAAAAACCACAGTTGGTGGGAGGCGCCGGTATCCAGCTTCGGAGGAAGAATAATTATTTTGATTGCCAGTTGTCCACCTCAAACAAGGGTGGCACTGTGAGTGGTTTTATTGTGCCAATGTTCTTCCGGCCCTGCCTAAATTTCCGAAAAAGTATCCAGTGTATGAAGATATTTGGAAAAGTAAGCCGGGCCCTTCAGTTGCTGCCGAGTTAAGAGAACTGCATAGGTTGATTGCAACTGTGAAGGAGCCGAGTAAAGGGGTTCTCGGTCCAGCCATTGCGCTGAACTTTTGTTTGAGGAAGTTCCAGCCTTTGAAGGCGAGATACTTTCCAGCCTGGCTGTGGAGAGGTTCTAAGGATCCTAACCAAGAGCCCATTCCTGGGGGATACAGTGAGGTGAAACGCCGAGTCATCAGCCCCAGGAACGATTTCTTTGTCGTAAGGGACGCTGTCACTTTGCTGAAGCCTTCAGGTGATGAATACCAGTGGTTCGGCTACTGGCATAACGATCCCCGTCCCGCGGGAAGTTTACTCATTACTCAATAAGTTTCTGAGTTATTCTCCTAGCGAAATGTTGATCGCTTTGAACTATTCTTGCAGGGTCGTGATAGGTTCAAGAACCCTGGTCCTGAACCTCCGGTGATTACTGACAACAACTTGGCGCCTCTGCGAATCAGGGAGCAGAACATTGAGTTACGCGAAGATGATGATGAAATCACTGATGCTGAGCTCAAGGCCCTGTTTGGGGACTCGGACGACGACGATAATGTCGAGGCCGAAGGTGATGATGAAGCTCGAGAGGGTGGCGAGGAGATAGAAGATCCTCTGGCCACCAGCAGTGAAGAAGGAGATCAGTCTCCTGGCCATGAGGATGTCCCTGCTGCTGCTACTCAGCCTGCATCTGCAGGTGAGTTGATTTATAACCGTGAAAGGCGTAGTAAGGCTAATCAGGACCGATATGCTCGTCGATTAGGTCTTGAATATGCTGCAGGCCAAGGACCCAGCCAGCAGTTGCCCGAGCGTCCAAAGCGCAAACGGAACCCCTCAATAATCATCTCTGATTCTGACGAAGAGAAGACGCATGAGGATCTGGGAGATGCTGAACCTTTGCCCGAGAAACCAGCTGACTCGGGAGCCAGAAAGGCTAAGAAGACCAAGGCTCAGGTCCGACATCCTTCCTTAGCTGTTCGAACTTTAAGACAGGTATTACCCTTTTATGTTAGAGGTCACCTTGCTTCCTTGTTCTGCTTAATGATCCAGTATAATTCTCACAGGTTAAGGATGTGGTTGAGGGAGAGGACAGTTCCCAAGTTCTAGATGCCAGCATGGTGGAGAGGCATGCAGAAGATGTTGATGCCAGTGCTGGGCAAAATATTATTGTGGCTGTTGCCACTCTTGATAAAGAGTTGGCAGTTATTGATGTTCTTGCTAAGGGAGGTGATGACGTTAGGGATAAGATCCTGATGAGATGGGGAAACTACCTCAGTTCCTGACTCAACCACGCACCAAATTCCAGCCCCCAGCAAGAGGATAAAGCCATTGAAGAGGATGAGGGTTTCTGACAGGTAAGCCTTTTATGGCAACCTTTATTTTATTCTTTTAGCTGCTAAATTGCTTTAGCTGACTGAGCTTGACTTGATCTTTTCATCTGACAGCCTCCCTACTGAAGAAGAGCCAGTGATGACAGCTGAGAAGACCGTTCCCGTAGAAGGGGAACTGGATGTCAAAACGGGCATGGAGAAGACTGTAGTCACAGAGCCGACGCTCGCCCCTGATGGTGATGGCCAAGGGAACCCAGAGGAGACCAACCAAGAGGTCGCCGAGTCATCAGCTCTAGTGCTCCATCCTTCTCCGTCGCCTGCGGTGGAAGTTCAGATGATGAGCCGAGAAGACCCATTAGTCAACCGGCCTCAAAGCTTGGGCGGCGCCAACTCTTCTGGGCTTGACATGGAGGTTGAAGATCTTTCTCCTCCTACTATTGAGTTTAACCCAACATTGTTTGAATTTAAGGAGAGCCAGAAAAGATCTGGGAGCCTTTCCTTCGAATTTGCTGGAGAGAAAGTAGTCATCAACGAGGAGGATGAAAAAGAATTCGACCTATCGGAGAACCAGCTGATCGACTTGATTGACACTCGCAGGTGAAGTTTTTGACTTGCCTTTCCTATTGCACTAGAAAGGAGTCAATGCTTATCATGTGTGATTTTTGCAAAAAATTATTACTAAAAGCCGAGAGAAGACTAAGTTCTTCAAAGTTTTAAAGTCTGCGGCCGACTCACTCCATGAAGACCTGACTGCCAAGCAGCTGAAGATCCAGGAGCAACAGGAGGAGATGGCTAGACTGAAGGCTGAGTTGTCAACTGCTCATAAGGAGAGAACTGAGTTTGAACTTACCCTCGCAGGTAATGTCTTGGAGCCATTACTTGTCAGGTTTTCTGAGTGTGCAAACTCATCTGACCTGTTTTGTTTTGTAGCTCAACCCAAACTGACCAAGGATGACCTGGACGAGCTCGAGCTGTTGAGGAGGAATGCTCCTTTGCTGAGAGAAAGCGTGGCCAAAGCAAATTTTGAAGCCGAAAACAAAGCTAAGGCCTTGTCGGCAGCTCTCCAAGAAAAGGACGCCCTCAAGGTTGAATTGGACAACTTGAGGACTGACTCGGACCTCCTCCTTACCGAGAAAGAAGAGATTCAAGGTAAAGGTAATGAATAAAGGTCTTTGACCAGTTTCTTATATCTTTGCTGAAAGACTTTGATTTTGCAGGTGAACTGATGACTTTGAAAGGAGAAAACACTTCTCTCATTCAAAGTGCCAAAGCTATCTGCCAGTTTACTTGGCCAGTGCCTGAAGAAATGCCCGAAGGTCCTCTGCCTGCTACGCTGGCACAAGTCCCTGAAGCACTGAGAGCTCATTGCAAGTCGGTCGCCGAGTATGCTGCTCGTCATTCCTTAGGAGTGGTCAAGTCACTGTACCCCAAGATTGACTTGGCATCTTGCAAGGAGGGCTATGCCAAGGGTACAACCACTGAGCGGGCAAATCAGCTGTCAATGGAGGCCGGTAGCTGTGCAGAGGAGTTGGTGAAGGATGTTCCTTTGTCGCCATAGTTAGGGCTTTTAGGGATTTCTGTAAATAAAACAATTAAGTAGTCATATGCAGGATTGGATACTGAATATTTTGATGCCACTAAGCTCTTGAAGTGGCCAGGTGGATAATGATTTGATTTTTGCTGTTAACTATCTTATGTTTATGCACTCTTAGCTGTTCCAGCAATATTAGACCGTGGGTCATCCTATGCGTAGGAGTTAGCATGAGAGTTTCACAATCAGAGCAGTTGTAACAATTTATATATGATATGAGATGAGTGTTTGTCAGTCGGGGTTTTTTGTAGACTATTTTCAGAGACCGGTTGCCTCCTTATGTTTATGCACTCTCCGTTGGAGCTTCACAATCAGGATGGGCAAGGCTTACTTAGTCATTCAGAAGAGATCCGAGACATATACTCATGTATTGATTAGCCCCCTGGCTCTGTTATGTCTAAGGTAATTGGTCATAACAGAGTCAAAGATGAAGTAAACAAAAAGGGATTTCATTTTATTCATGTAATGCACAAATAAGGCTGTTGTACAAGTATGAGTTGCAAAAAAGCATTAAACAAAGAAGCGACGTAGCTGATCAATGTTGTGTGTATGTGGCAGAAGATGCCCATTCTCTCGGCGCAGTTTGTACGATCCAGGCCGAGTGACTTCGTGTACGACGAAAGGTCCTTCCCAAACCGGTGATAGCTTGTGTCGGCCTTCGGTAGACTGGATCTTCTTGAGAACGAGGTCGCCTACTGAAAAGGCGCGATCCCGGACCCGTCGTTGGTGATAACGTCTCAGCTTCTGAAGGTACACCGCGGACCTCCGAGACGCGTTTTCTCGCAGCTCTTCTAGTTGGTCAACGGATTGAGTCAGCTGCTCGTCGGATGGCTCCTCTCGATAGTTGGTTACTCGGGGAGATCCAAATTCGAGTTCGGAGGGGACAACTGCTTCTGCTCCGTAGACCAGGAAGAAGGGCGACTGTCCCATAGGACGGGTAGGAGTGGTTCTGAGTGCCCACAATACCGCTGGGAGCTGTTGAACCCACCTGGAAGCATGAGACTTAAGTCGGTTGTACAAGCGAGGTTTTAGTCCTTCAAGACTATACCATTGGCTCGTTCAACTTGCCCATTGCTTTCAGGATGGTAAGTGGAGGCGTGGCACAATTTGATGCCGACGTCCTCACAGAACGCATCAAACTCTTTGTTCTTGAAATTGGTGCCGTTGTCGGTGATGATCCTGTTGGGAACGCCAAACCGAAACACTATGTCTCTGACAAAGTCGATTGTCCGGGAGGCGCTTAGGTCACGTATCGGCACTGCTTCGATCCACTTGGTGAACTTGTCCACCATAACTAAGAGGTGAGTAAATCCACCTTGAGCCCTTTTCATAGGCCCAACCATGTCAAGCCCCCAGACCGCGAAAGGCCAGGTGGGAGGTATGGTTTGTAGTGCTTGTGCCGGCAGGTGTACTTGCCGTGCATAAAACTGACAGTCTGTACACTTTTGAACAAGGCTAGTAGCGTCAGAGACTACTGTTGGCCAGTAGAATCCTTGCCGATAAGCTTTTCCCACTATGGTGCGAGACGCTGCGTGGTTACCGCATACACCCGAGTGGATATCCTGGAGAAGCTGCTGGCCATCTTTCCGAGTGATGCACTTCATGTAGATGCCGAGTCCTTCGATATCTCTTCTGTCGGCACTTTTTCGGAACAACTCGCCATTGATGACTTTATACGCCTTACTTTTTCTGAAGAGAGGTTCATACTCCTCCTTTTTGCTAGGGAGTTTTCCATGTTGTATAAAGTCAAGGAACGGGAGTCGCCAGTCTTCTTCTTCCTGGTTCTCGGAGATGTCTACAGCCATGGCTTCTGCATCAGGCTGTGGCTGCAGCAGCTCTTTTGGTGGGGCTTCCAGATCCTTCTTGATAGAGGAGGCGGTAATGAATTCCATGAAGACTCCTGGGGGAACAGGTTCCCGGCCGGAGCCTATGTTGGCTAGTCGGTCTGCCTTTTTGTTATGATCCCGGTGAACATGGACATAATCAAGTCCTTCGAACTTGTCCTCAAATCTGTTGACCGCTTGAACGTAAGCAATCATGTCCTGGTGAACACAAGACCAGTGTCTCTTCAACTGGTTGACAACCAGGAGAGAGTCGCCCCGTACTTCAAGATGTCGGATGCCGAGTGATGCAGCTATTCGTAAGCCATGTAAGACAGCTTCATACTCGGCGGCGTTATTTGAGACTTTAAAATGTAGTTGCAGGGCATAACTCAACTCATCTCCACTAGGGGAGATTAGTAGGATGCCTGCTCCACCGCCCGAGAGTTGCAACGAGCCATCAAAATACATGACCCACTCTTCAATCTTTTCGGGCTTGGGAGGAACCTGGGTTTCAGTGTACTCGGCTACAAAGTCGGCGAGAGCTTTCCCTTTTATAGCCGTTTGAGGCTTAAATGAAAGTTCATAGGTGCTTAGCTCAATGGCCCACTTTGCGATTTTGCCGGTCGACTGTTTATTCTTAAGAACATCCTCGATGCCATGAGAGGTTATCATGGTAATTGGGTGATCTTGGAAATAGTGGATGAGTTTGCGGGAGGCCATCAGCAACCCGTAGGTGATCTTATGGATGTGCGAGTATCTGACCTTTGAATCGGACAGAACTTCGCTGACAAAATATACCGGTCTCTGAACTTTCTGAACTTGGCCGGCTTCTTCTCTTTCTACAACAAGGGCGGCGCTGACTACGTGAGTTGTCGCTGCGACGTAGAGGAGAAGAGGCTCGTGTGGGTCCGGAGGGACTAAGGTCGGCGGTGAACTCAGAAACTCTTTTAACTGGACAAAAGCGTTCTGAGCTTCCTCGTCCCATACGAACTTGTCTTGTTTTTTGAGGAGTTTGAAGAACGGAAGTCCCTTTTCGCCGAGTCGTGATATGAAACGGCTCAGAGCTGCCATGCACCCTGACAACTTCTAAACATCACGCTGGCACTCTGGGACCGGCATCTTCAGTATTGCTTCGACTTTCTCGGGATTAGCCTCGATGCCACGATGGGTGAGGATATAGCCGAGTAATTTGCCGGATGGAACACCGAAGACGCACTTGTCGGGATTGAGCTTCATTTTGAATTCTCGCATGGATTCAAAAGTGGCTCGAATGCCTTCGATAAGGTCATCTTTGTTCTTAGTCTTGACAATCACATCGTCGATATATGCCTCGACTTTGCGCTGCTCAAGGAGACGGGCCAGGCACTTCTGGATGCAACGCTCATATGTTGCTGCCGCATTCTTGAGGCCGAAAGGCATTGTTAGATAACAATAAGCGCCAAAGGGAGTTATAAAGGACGTTTTGAGATAATCCTCCTCTTTGAGTCGGATTTGGTGGTAGCCAGAGTAGCAATCAAGGAAACTCAATAATTGACACCCAGCAGTGGAGTCTACAACTTGATCTATTTTAGGGAGCCCGGAAGGATCTTTTGGGCAAAACCTATTGAGATCTGTGTAATCAACGCACATGCGCCATTGTTTATTCTTTTTCCTAACTAATACAGGATTAGCGAGCCAGTCAGGGTGAAACACCTCCTTGATGAAGCCGGCTGCTAAAAGCTTAGTTACATCGTTTCTAATGGCTTCTCTGCGGTCTGGCGTGAAGCGTCGCTGTCGTTGCTTGATGGGTTTGGCCGTCGGGTCGACGTGAAGAGCATGCTCGGCAATTTCCCTGGGGACTCCTGGCATGTCGGAGGGTTTCTAGGCGAAAATGTCAATGTTGTCCCCTAGGAAACTGACGAGCGCGAGTTCCTATTTAGCATCCAAAGATGTCCCGATGTTAGCCGTCTTTGTGGGGTCACTCGGATCGAGAGTGATCTTCTTGGACTCGGGTTCAACGGGTTGGACGCTGGATAGGGAAGCCTTCTTTGAAGGGACCGAGTTATCCGCGTCGTTGGCGTCTTCTTCAAGGTTGAGCATTGCCTTGCCGAGTTCTGCCTCTTGGGTCGCCGCGAGCTGGAGTGACTCGGCTTCACAAGCATAGGAAATCTTAACATCAGAGCGGAGCGTAATGACTCCTTTTGGAGCTGGCATCTTTAGAACTAGGTAAGTATAGTTCGGAATAGCCATGAACCTGGCCAAAGCTGGCCTGCCAATGATGGCGTGGTAGGCTGACTCAAAGTCGGCTACTTGGAAGCAGATGTATTCTTTCCTGTAATTGTCGGGATTGCCGAACTGAACAGGAAGAGTAATCTGTCCGAAAGGTAGGGCTGAGGTGCCCGGGACGATCCCATGGAAGGGGGAGTTACTCGGCTGGATACTTAACCTTGGGATTTTCATATCGTCAAGCGTTTTGACAAATAGGATGTCAAGAGCACTCCCTCCATCTATGAAAACTTTACTCAGCTGGACGCCATCGATGATCGGGGAAAGGATCAAGGGATATCTGCCCGGCTTGGGGATGTAGTCTGGGTGATCTCGTCGATCAAAGGTGATAGGTACTTCGGACCACCGTAGATAATGAGGTGCATCAACCGAGATCGTGTTGACGGCTCGGCTGGTGAGCTTTTGCTTTCGTTTGGACTCATATGCGTTTGGGCCACCAAAGATATGGAGGCATTGCTTAAGTTCTTGGTAACCATCTTGGTCATCTTCATCCTCAGCCTTTGGGTCTGCCTCGGCCTTCTTGTTGGTGTAGGTCATGAGCCCCTTAAGCTTCATGCAGTCGCGGAGTTTGTGAGAACTCTTTGGGCCGCCATGAAAGATGCAAGGCTCGTCAAGGAATTGCTCGTAATTGGTGGGTTCTCGGGGCCCACGCTGCTTCTGGAATCGGGACTTGTCGGCTACTGCGACTAGATCGTCGCCCTTGCGCTTCTTGTCCTTCGAACCTGATCCTTCGGGTTTGTCCGACTTGTTCTTGCCATCTTGGCGTCTACGGTAAGAGTCTTTGTCGCGCTCAGCGCATAACTCATTCCCCGCAGCGTATGAGTCGGCTAAGGCCAGCATCTCTCTAACAGAGCCGGGATAGCCTTGACCCATCTTGTGGAGTAAAGGTTGGTCGGTGCAACCGTCGATAAAGGCCGAGATGACCTCTGTCTCGGTGATGCTCGGTATCTCGTTCTTCTTCTGCGAGAAACGCTGGATGAAGTCCCGAAGGGACTCGCCCTCCTTTTGCTTGATCATCTTGAGATCTCTGCTTTTGGCGGGTCTTTGTGCCGTTGGCTTGTAGGTATCAATGACTGTATGGCGGAGCTCATCCCAGGAGTTGATGGACCCAGGTGGCAAATTGGCTAGCCAACGTCTTAACGGTGGAGCTAGCATGATGGGAAGGTAGCAGGCCACAACAGCTTTGTTGCCGCCAGCAAAGTGAACGGCGAGAGAGTAGGTATTCAACCACTCAGCCGGATCTCCTTTTCCATCGTACTTCTCAACACCTGGCAGGCGCATTGACTCGGGGAATCACGCCGAGTTGCGGAGCCTTCGGGTGAGAGCTTGTAGTCCGTCGATGTCGGCTGAGTCGTCATCCGAGTGACGGTCATTGCGTCGGGGAGAGCCGCTACGGCGTGGAGGTGTGTCTCGGCGTTCATCGTCGCGATGGCGCCTGTCATGGTCCTGGTCGCGGTGTTGGCGATGACCGTCACGGTAACGATCTTCGTCACGGCCGTTCCTGCGTTGGCCATCTTCTCGGCGACCTTCCCGGCGTCGGTCGTCCCGATCACAACGCCGGGCGTCACGGCGGTCATTGTCGCGGTCCCGCTCCTCTTTTGTCGGCGGTATTCTCTCTGTGGGGCCTCTCGAGGAGGTGTGTCCCGAGGTGGAGTTCTCCTTGGTGGTGATCGCGCTGGCGGGGTTGGTGACCGTCCGATGCCGAAGCGATCATAGTCGTCCTGTCG
>RWGY01000051.1:1513412-1570762 GCA_007726485.1 Eragrostis curvula | reverse complement strand
GTTCCGGTTTGGCTGGGCAGAACACTATCTATCCTTGTATCGTTTTTATCGCTTTGTGGACTTGAGAACAATTGTAATGTGTGAACTATGTGTGTTGAACCTTGTAATAAGTTTCTAAGGACCTCTTTATGCTAGTGTGTGACGCTTTGTTGAATTGCTGTATTGTTTTTTTTCTGTCTCTGTGCAGCCTGAAAAACCGGAAGTTCCGGTTTTGGCCAGACAGCACAGATGCATTTCTGTTTATTATGTTGTGTGATTATCTTGTCATATGCATCACGTATTATTTGTTCACACACACTTGTTGCACCCCACAAATGCATACATGTAGGAAAAGCTCTCATGTTTTCCATTCTATATGTGCAAATGGCATTTGAGGCCAAATTTTTTAATTTCATTCAAATATGCACATATTAAGGGGGAGCTTATTCTACATGTTTGCATTATGAAATATTCTTTGAATATCATTTGTAAGCTTTAATCAAGGTTGTCATCAATCACCAAAAAGGGGGAGACTGAAAGTGCATGTGCACCCCTAGTGGATTTTGGTGTATTGTATGACAACATGATTAAAGGTCTAATATTCTTTGTGAGTATATGGACAGGTTGCAAGCAATATATGTACAATGTCTCTCATGAATACACTCTTTGATGTACAATTGTTTCAAGCAAATAAAAGACCATGTGAGCAATATATGATGAATTATTTCAAATACAAGATTCTATATCTAGTGGCTTTCTCATGGTCAAGATGAAGAATGATCAAGTGCTATATGTCATTTATGGTAATATGTTTGGAAGCAACTTGATCAATCAATAAATCAATCATCAATACAAAATGGATGCTTAAGGATGATGCAAAGCAATGTATGGCTTAAATAGCAAGAAGGTGAAGGGTTGACATGACTTGGTCGCGATAAACCATAGTTAGGAGAAGGGCAAGCAGGAGTCTTGGCGCCGAGGCACCTAATGTATGGTGAAGGACAAGTGGAGTTGATCTCGATGGACCGTTCAAGCTATATGGAGTATATATTGCTAAGTATCAATTATTGTTGAATCACAAGCTCAAGATAGTGATGCTCAAAAGAAGTTCATGTGGCTGCCCTCATAAAGCAAAGTTGAAGAGAAGTGGCAATATCAAGTTTCTTATATGCTCAAGTTGTAAAAGTTGTTTTATATTTGATCTTGAGTATAGGTATGCCGCTCTATCAAGAGGGATGCTACATGGATAGCTAGCAAGTCTCAGTGCTCAAGGAAAACCTAAGTGAGAAGAGTGAAACACTATAGCCATCAATTTGCACTTAGTTTGTGAGCCTGGCAAAACCGGAAGTTCCGGTTTGCCAAACCGGAAGTTCCGGTTTTAGCAGTTTGGGTCCAGATATTTTCTGACGGAAGTTCCGACACCTGACGGAAGTTCCGCCACCAAGTGACCAAAACACCAGAGAGTTTGTGGCGGAAGTTCCGACAACTGTCGGATGTTCCGCCACTTCACTGACAAGTCATCCAACGGCTCTCTTTTTGAATCCCAACGGCTAGTTCTGGGAAACCGGAAGTTCCGGTTTGTGAAACCGGAAGTTTCGGTTTTTACTGGCTAGTTTCCAACGGCTAGTTTCGGGGGAATGAGTATAAATACCCCACCACACCCTCTCTTTGAGGGTGCTGACCACATCCACGAATACATTCATAGCCAAGGTGTCCTAGAGCTCTCCCCAACCTCTCTTTGTGAGATTTGTGAGATTATAGCTAAATCCTTTGTATTGGGTTGAGAGAATTTGAATTAGAGAGCACAAGAGAGCATCTCATACTTGAGCATTTGAGCACTTCGCCTTGAATCCGTGAAGCATTTGTTACTCTTGGAGGTGAAGCCTCCTAGACGGCTAGGTGTCGTCCCTAGAGCTCCCAAGCTTGTGGTGAGCCTTGGGAAAGTTTGTGCAAGGCCCGTTTCGCCTCCGCAAGGAAAGAAACAAATAGTGGAAAGGAGGAAAGTGGTTAAAAGAGACCCGGCTCTTGAGTAGAGCTTCCTCAACGGAGACGTAGGCAGCTTGGAGAGCAAGCTGCTGAACTTCGGGAAACAACTCCTTGCGTGCTTCACTCGGTTTGCATTTGCTTTACACGTTCTTATCATTTATATGCAAATCTTGATTGACTAGGTTGCTTGTGTAGTTGAGCTCTTATTCTCTGTGTATACTGTTGCTAGAGCTCTTTTACATATCCTAGTTGTTTACTTTCAACCTAGAGGGAACCGGGGATCGAAAGATCTGAACTTCTGTTTTTCTGTCCCGAGAAAACCGGAAGTTCCGGTTTTGGCAGTTTCAGTTTCCGCTGCAGTTTTAATTGCTTAATTTCGTATATCGCCTATTCACCCCCCCCCCCTCTAGGCGACATCAAGGGACTTTCAAGCACTCATACGGCATGGGCGAGGATAAGCCGTCCGAGCTGTAGCCAGCGTTAGTTCCTTAATCTGTCGGCTCGTACATGGAGTCCCAAATTGAGGTATCATAGGTGTCCATGTGATCTTCCCGGATGCAAGTAACCAGGTTGAAGGACATGTCTCCCTCTGATACTAGTAGATCCTGCACGCCTCCCCGGAGAAAAGTATCAGCAGAATTGCGCAAACCGAAGGGAAACATACCATAGCGTTGAGCCGGATAGTAAATCAAGCTTGGCGAGTCGGATCTGAAGCGGATGTTCTCCAGAGCAGATCTTATCTCGGCTGCCGAGTAGTCCGAGTAGGACTCGATCTGAAGGCTGGAGAAGCCGGACTCTAACTCGGAAAGAGAAGAGTCCGACTCGATTTTGACCCCGGTAGTCGGCGAGTTGACGGGGACGAGGTTGCCGATGTTGTCGGCGACGAACTCCAAGCTCCCGAAGCTGAGCCGAGCGCCTGGAGTGAAGTTGTTGATGAAGCGATCCATCGTACTCGACGGAGAGGATCCCGACGCACCCCCTACCTG
This sequence comes from Eragrostis curvula, assembly GCA_007726485.1. Lineage (NCBI taxonomy): Eukaryota > Viridiplantae > Streptophyta > Magnoliopsida > Poales > Poaceae > Eragrostis > Eragrostis curvula. Next base: position 1,567,811 of record RWGY01000051.1, on the reverse strand, counting down.
GCGCGTCACTGTCGAGGTTATAGGGCCTCGATAGATTTGTTATAGGGGCGAAGGAACCAAGAATACGATGGTGAACACGAGACAAGGAGTTTAGACAGGTTCGGGCCTCCCGGAGGATAAAAACCCTACGTCCTGTATGTCGTGGTATTGATTGTGTATGTTTGAGAAAGGATCCCTGCCCGCCTTATATAACCGGGGGTACAGGGTTACATGGAAAGAGTCTTAGTCGGTTACATCATGGAAATACTTGGAGTACAAGGCAAGAAGCCTTTCCTACATCTAGCCGAGTAGTAGAACCTTCCATCTTGTATCGTGGGTTACTCGGTTTCTTCTGGGCTGGTCTGACTATCCTTGTCAGGTTACTCGGCCCTTTGGACTTGAGGGTATCCGGGGTCATTGTAACGACAGTTGCTCCAAGAAATCCAAGTCCATCAGCTCCCGGGTCATCACTGTGGCTTGCGCACAGGTTGTGCCCGGTTGTCCACCTCGGCTGCTCCGCGAACGCAGGCCGCGCTAGTGCTGCGGCGCTAGCACTCCGGGCTAGCCTTAATAACCGTTGACAGAACATGGCGGCCAAGAAGTATTTCCACAACGACGGGACGGGGACTGCAGGAGTGATTAACTGCCCCCAAGTGCCAGCGCAGGTATGGGTTCCGTTGTAGATAACGCTGAAGAGATAGGGGTCCTCGTCGGTGCGCTGTAACTGCTTCGTCGCCGCGCATCCATGGGAGTTGTGGTGTGCGCACCGGTAGTATCCCCTGCGGAATTTTCAGTTTCACCAACTCGATCAGGTCGGACTATCCCCGCATGCACGTGCGGCATCGAAATTAAGAATTAATGCTCAGTTTATTTTAAGATATAGTAATAAGCCGTCGGTACGGGGCAACGGGCATCGCTGACCTTGGGTGCTTCGCACCGATGATATCCTTCTCGTCATACTTGGTCCAGGAGTAGCCGTCGCCGCCTGTTATCGCCTCCTCCGTGCAGGGGAGACTGTACACCCTCCTGCATTCACACGACTCAAGTCCTTACAGTCTTATTTGCGTTCTACATGTATGGCCATATGCCTATATCCTTAGTTTATTAAAAAAGACTCACGAAAAAATATTTTATATTGTAAATCAATACAGGTTCTTAATTTACTTACTTTCAAAAAAAAATGGTTCTTAATTTTCAGTGCCGGTCAAAGAGTCAGCAAAACTCAACCATAGAAATAGGCAGAATATAGAAGATTTGTTAGTATAATTACTGTAAGTAGGAAGATACATACATGATGTCTGCCTGTTTATTCACATTTTCCCCACAGACGTTCTGAATAATTTCAGCTTTTTGAGTTGCTTTGCCCTTTGGATTTTTCCCCTAGACATTCTGAATAATGTCATCTTTTTCAGTTGGTTTGTCCTTCAGAATTCCATGTTGTTTCAGAGCCCTGTGTTCTTCTGCCTTCAGCAGGCCAGGTGGATTATAATCAGCATTGTCTGCTGAAATCGTGGCCGATTCGATGTACAGTTGACACAAGCTCATCTTGCTCCCAAGCTACAACATATATATATGGATCACCGTTGTCTCAGACTGAATATAGTACAATGATCGATCAAGTCAAGCAAGTGTACGTGTGTAAGCGAACTTACTGTCAGCCATGGGTCGGTTGCACCAGGGGTGGCTTTCTGAAATGCCGTAAACTCTTCCATCTTCCACTCGGTTTTGATCCCCAATGATTCACACCTCCGGTAGAACTCCATGGTTCTCTTCATTCCGATAGGAAGTCCCTCAGCTGAGTGGATGTACCCAGCAGAGCCTGTGGCGGCCTCCCAATACCCGGAGGGTGCCTCTCTTGGACGGCCACCACTCGCCTCCCCCAGTGAGCGGAAGAAAAACTGTGGCTCCTGCATCAGCAACGGGCCAGTGCCATTCTCTACGTGTAACACAATTGCATGTATGTGGTTAACTACTTAATACGATTATAGTCTGCTACAATATACTAGATGAGAACTAACTTGAAACGGGCAAACAAAAATCAACTTTTACACTGAAAAGGCGCAAGGATTTGTTCATATGATCTCTGGAACTTATAATTTTTATATATTAAAGATTTTTGTGCATAAAAAAGAATTAATGTGCAAATTCCATAATTTATAGATTAACGAAAAAATGACAATAGGTTCCAAGTATCCTCTAGTATTTTGGGGAATGATTTCAAAATTACAGAATTCATTTGCATCGAGAATATATTAAAATGAATTTCACAAACTATTTAAACTCAAGCAGTCCATCATTCTTCCCCCTTTATCTAGCTCAATGCCTACCAAGTTATAATTTCGATATCTCTTTTCCATGGACCATAAAAAATAATTGTTGTGTAAAATTTCTCTTTATGATGATCTCAAACTTATTGTTACATGATGCAATTTGTGTGCTGGAATACTGCACACTAACATGGGTGCCAAGGCTAAGATACCTGCCAGTTTCCACGGGTCCACAGAGTAGGGGTCAAAGACGGGGATGCGGCCTGTGATATCATTGTGCTGGTTGTCAAGCTTGTTTCTCAAGAGGAGCAACTTGTGCCACTCAGAGAAAGTAAACCTGGAGAGAAGACATTTCTTTAAAACTCAGTGACAAGACATTTAGCTTCCGTCATAATATGTTGGGAAAGAATGGAAGCACAAATAGGTACGTTGCTGTTCAGAAGAACAAATCCAGACCTGCTGTCAGCCTGCTTGATCCCTTCTTGCCCGGGGTCCTCCATATGTTGTCAGCGGAGACTTCCTCCGGGATCTTGCATCGGTTTAATGTCCCATATTCTTCTTCTCGTGTCATACTACTGTGATCTTCCTCGCAACCAAAGATCTGGTTTACACATGTTACAGTGACCCTAGGACATCTTGTGTGCAACTTCGTGGCATCTCTGAATGCTAATTCTGCAGCTCTTTTGTCGCACTCAGGACTGGCACCACCAATTTCTGCAGAGACCTCTTTAAGGCTTGACAAATTCTCAATGCCCACAGGTATTCTACTTTTTTCATCAGCTACGGGGGCATTGAAACATAGCTTGAGAATACGGAGGTTCCGCATGGCATCCGCGTCAAACTTCAGCCGAGGATCACAACACTTTAACTTGAAGTATCTGAGAACCCAAAATCCTGCCTTCCCAATAACAATAATTTCTGCAGGCTTAGTCTGAACGTACAGAGAAAGAACAGAGAGAGCAGGCAATCCTCTGAGAACATCAACATCATCCCTGACTATTTCCCTAACACCGATCTTTAAAATGCAGAGATTGCTGAGTTGCCCGATAAACATGGGGAGGCAGGAGCATACACAAATGCGTGGTGAAAACTCAAGCCTCTGAAGAAGGATCGGGGTAGATGACGCAATTCTGAAACCATCACCCGTGATGCTCATGGCTGTAGCACTAGCATCACCCCGAGAATTTCCATAATAATAGACTGTAGGTATCAGTGTAAGAGACTTAAGGTTGTTGAGTCTCCCAAGAACAGAGCGCAGCAAGAGTTGCATTTTGTTATTCAGATTGTCACGCTTCATGGCAGAACAGGTTAGCTGAAGATCTCGGAGATTTGTCAGCTTTCTAAGGCTCTGCACATTTTCCATTGAGTTACCACTGAGATCAAAATATCCAAGTGTGCGAAGTGATGTATGTAACCAATACCATTGGGCAGACCTGTCTCGGCAATAAGACTAAGATGCAGCAAGCCTGGCAAATGAGTGATCTCTGACGGAATTGAATGTACACTTGCATCTATTTTAATTGTTTCCAGACGTTGCAGGCCTTGCATCCGAGTTTGTAGCTCTAAGGTGACATTAGATGTGACTTTCAGATATCTCAGTCGAAAAAGTTCCGAAATTCGGGTGAGGTCCAAACTGATGCTATCCTTATCACCCCCCAAATGGAGGATTAGAACCTGAAGAAGCCGAAACTCCATAATGGAAGGCAAACACTTGAAGACTCCAAAAAAGGCAAGCGTCCGAACTTGTGTTAGTCTCATATTTATTGGTAGCATTGCATCTTCTGCATTACCAAAGTGAAGAGATAGTCGGCGAACCTTTTCAGCAAGTATGGTACTTGTTTGAGAATGATCTATCGCAGTGACAAAATTCTCTTCTATGGACTTGCACGAAGAAATATGATTCAGTACAACATGGTGAACTACGCAGGACAGAACCTCACCATCGTCTTTGATATCTACAGGCTGGATCATTTTTCTACTAATAAGCTCATCAAAATAAGCCCCTGAGATTTCTTTTTTGTCTTTCCCTTCTGTTACTGAGATGAATCCTTCAGCTATCCATTGATTCACCAAATCATCCTTCCAAATTATATTGTCCTCTTCATAGACACTCATATACAACATACATGCTTTCAAATGATGGGGGAGATTATTGTAACTAAGGTTGAGTACTTGTTTCATCCCTTCCCAAGTAGGATTTGTTGTCAAACCATACCCTAAAGATCTGTTTACATGATCCCATTGCTCTTGTAAGACAGGCTTACTTCCTAGAAGACGGGCAATAGTGACAATAGCCAGTGGTAAACCACCACATTTCCTTATAATGTCATATGAAATTTCACCGAGTTCCGGAGGACATTCACATTTAGGGCCAAAAAGTGAACTAAAAAATAGTTTTCTTGAGGTATCCTCATCAAGCGGTTTCATCTTATAAACATACTTTGAGTCAAACCCACAAGATTGCAGAGCTATATCCTCAATTTCTGTCGTTGTTACTATTCTGCTGCGACTATTACCATCTGGTAGAGCACATTTAATAATATCCCATGTTGAAGTAGACCATAAATCATCAATTATGATCAAGTACCTGCAATATATATAATTTTACAATCAAAGCACTGTGTCAGACCAGTAGCAGATATCTAATCAGTAACCGTAGCTAAAATGAATTTATTGCTGTATATGAGCTAGTTATGTTTTTTATTCCCTTCTTACACATACGTCCTCTAGGTTAATCTATACAGGCTAAAATGAACACCGCTGCCTATTTTTTCCCAAAAATTATTTTTTATCACAGTGCGGTTAAGATCATCTCCTTTGATAATGGTACACAGTTTAACTTGAGTTACTACTCCATACAGTATACACATTGGCCACATACATGGAACGGAATGCAGTATGGACTCTGGACAATGGAGCCGGCTTGTGCTGCGTTGAATTTACTACAATGCAAATATGCAAGTATCCATTTCTAAGTAAGTAGATATCCTATGTATGTAATTAACGGGAGAAGCGTTGTGAAAAATATAGTAGCACCTCTTATATTGCAGATGTGTCTTGATACTGGAAATTAAGCCATGCACATTCCAATTGTCAGGGGGCTGGAGCGGGCGAACTTGGGAGAGCAGGCTAATGAAAATCCTCCTCATATCAGGCTTCTTGGAGGTTCGAACAAATGCCCTGCATTCGTAGTTTTGTCCAAGCTTGTGGTACAGCTCGCTAGCAAGGGTGGTCTTACCAACTCCTCCGAATCCAACAATGGACACCACCTTAAGCTTCTTCTGCTCTTCATCGCGCGCCATCATCAGCCACTCTTGGAGCTCGTCCATAGCGGCGCCGATACCGACATTGGCATCATTGGCGGCACACCACTCGGGTCGCCAAGAGCTATAAGAAGACACATCTATGCATCTAGCAGTAGAAGCTCTGCCGGAAAGGGCACCAAGGTTACACATGGCGCGGCGTTGAAGGGTCTCCTGCGCGCGCACACTGAACTCTCGGATCTTGCTGGCCATCCATAGGCGCAGCCTAAGCCTCTCATGACACCCAGCAGCGGTAGTAATCTTTCTCTTACGCCACCGAGTAATAACCGGATCAACGCGAGCTGGAATATTAAGTTTCTAATGCGGGAAGGAATGCAGAGCTCCACGGTGAATCCGTACGTCCCTCGCTAATCGGCCATCGACGCGTGTACTTTGCGTTTTTAGTGGCGAATCAGTCGCCAACGCGTAGTCGCTTGTGGGCCAGGGACCAGCCGGGAGTAGCGCACTGCATCGTTCTGTTCTTTGACGGGTTGCCGGTCGCGGGCCGTGTTTTCAGAGAGCTCACGTTCACTGCGCCTGGTCGCTCCCGTCGCTTCCTCTCTGCTTCTGCGTGCCACGCGTTTGGCCCTCGCTCGTCGGTGAGGTCGGTTGCATCGATTTTCGTGGCGCCTACGGTTCCTCTTCTTCCCATCTCCTCGGTTCCTCCGGTCTGGATTGGAAGAGGCAGCAAGGGGAGGGCTGGTGAGAGGGGCGGCGGCTTCGAGTGGCGGCACGCGGCGGGCGTGGCCGATTGAGCCGGTGCCTGGCGGGGTGCGGGCCGCGCACGGATGGGCGGAGTGGTCCATGGGCGGTCGTGTGTTGGGAGGGCGGCATCAGTCACGAGCGAGGCAGAGTGTTCAGCCGGCCATGTCGATGCAGCCGCGGACGAGAGGTCAGCCAACCTCCGCGCCATCGCCATCCCCGTCCTCAAGCTGCCCTCCTCGACGAGGTCAGCCACCGCTGCCAGATGGAGCTCGACTCGACGCGGTCGTGTTCCATGAGAGGGACACCATGGGGAGCCTTACTTTTCCCTCACCATGGCCGGACCTCCCCTTCTCCTGCTCTCAAAAGGGGCTCTCTTCAGGAGGCGGACAAGGTGGGGACTGGGGAGTTCGTTGGATTTCATCAACTGGCGCCCAGGCAGGTCACGCAATCCCTCATCTCTCTCTCTCTCTCTCTCTCTCTCTCTCTCTCTCTCTCTCTCTCTCTCTCTCTCTCTCTCTCTCTCTCTCCAGGATTCGATTCCACTCAGTTCTATTTTTCGAAATTAATCATTTTTCTATCTCATGTCATGAGCAATCTTGCAGATCTCATTTGCATGTTTATGAGTTCCTCCAAGATCCAATCAAGGACGTGGAGATGTGCTGCCATTGATGGCCAGAGGGCATCGAGATGCAACGGGCTGCTGCCTACGCGCAGGACTCTGCTGCTTTACCACCCATTGGGTGCGGTGAAATCATCCCTTTCTTTGTTTCATCCCTTTTTCTTCTGATCTGTTCTTTGTTTCTTGATGCGTTGTTGCCTCCAACAAATAATAAGATGAAAGGACAGATCCATTCCTCATGATTCTTTATTTCTTTGAAGTAGATTTTGCCTCCAGCTATATGCTAACCAAGGAATCATCAAATTGAAAAAAAAAGGGTTCATCATCTGCCTAGCTTGGTAAGATTTCCCATAACCCTTACCTTAACCTTCTATCTGAAAGAAGTATGAGCGCCAGCTCTTCAGTTGATGGTCCTTTTCATCACCCTCCCTGGACTTGCATGGTATGTAGATGAAATGGAGCCTCTCACATGCTTGCATTTTTTTTTTTTGCCGTCCCAGACATGCTGTTGTTTCTTGATGTTACGTTACCAGACAATTTAGTGCCCCAAAGCTACTATCACACACCCTACTACACTACTTTAGATCATTTTCCTTGATAAATTCTTTTACATTCTTTGATCTAAAAATGAAAATAAAACTGTTACCAAAGTATTGGGTTTATTCAGCTATTCATTTTCTGATATCTACGCTCCTTTGGGGTAGCGTGTCCATTTAGTGATAAACATGAGAAATTAGTAGCATACTCTACTTTGCATCCTGTGTTTAAATGTATATATCAAATTGTACAAGATGACTCAGAATCTTCTATGCCCTCAAAATAAATAGTTAGTCTTTCATGAATTTTTCTCTGACATTCTTTGTTGGGACTTAATTAATCTGAACAACGCACAATTTCAGTTCAGACAATTTGATATCATAATCAAGAAAAAAAAAGAGCAGGTCGTAATTGAACCGGGCTGCTAGATATCTGGCTGATTCTCCCATTTCCGTGAAGAAGCTTTGACTTGATGCTTTCAATTCTTTACCGAAATGCATACACCACATGTGCACATACATTATGATTGTGTTTTAGGAGACAAAAACATTCGTTTGACTCTACAAAGTTCATGTTCATGTTGCTTACAGTTCAGTATATACATTTAACCACATTCTTCTCCCTCTACAGACTTCATGTTCACCTTGGTAAGCAGCTGCAACATAGCATGGATTTAGTTGTGTCGAAATGAAGGGCATGCTTGACACCCTATCTCTGTTTTACTGACAGAAGGTATGGTTTGAGGGGTTTCAGAATATATTGAGACAATTATGTTTCTATTCAAACTATATTGTAATGCCATAAAACATATCACATTTTGGTGAACCAATTTATCGCTTTTTACCCAACCTTTCATGTTCAATTTCATTTGGAGTTTGGTCTCCATCTAGATTATGCCATACGAATGTACTGAATACAGATTAAGCAATGAGACATAATACTGCACTCTGTATTTTGGAAAACAAGTTATTGGTGAATTACATAAGCAATCAGTCTATTTTACCTTTAAGTTTTCTACATGCCTTGTGTTATGTCCTCAATCTGAAATGTCAGAATTGTTAAAGTTTTAAAGGTCGTCACAATGTATGCTACCCATTGCCGGAGCTGTGTATGTTTTTCCCCCATGTCTGGATATATGCAGTTTACATGGTATATATACATAAAAGATCCAAACCGGAATTTTTATTCCTCCGCATGCTTATTTCATTTTTTATTTCAGAAATTTATTACTGCCATCGGGTAGATAAGATATCATGAAATAAGTATATGGATTACTAACTTCTTTAAAGAACTGCATAAACTTATTAATTATTTCTTGATTCTGGTGAATGCAAGGATGGGTTCTACAGGATAGCATCTTGCTTTCTAAAATATTTAGCTCACAACTTAAACGTAATTGGAACTTTCTCTATTTGATTTGGTGAATGTTTCCTCTGATGCATTGTGTGATCTTTCAGATAACATCAATGAGCTTTCTTCTTCAAGATTTCAAGGGATCTTAGTAGTAACGTGACAAATCTTCGACAGATAAAGAACTGCAACAACTTTCTTTTTGAATCAAAAGCAGAGCATGTTTTAAATTCATATTACAGTCATTGCTTCACTCTGTTCTGAATAACAAGCAGTGCATGTTCTCTGTTTTACAGCTGGAACCATGCACGTTCCAGAATCTTTGGGCTCTTTGGGAAGCCGCTCTTTCAGATATATGGCATTATGGTGTTGATCAAGTGGTTCCAGCTGATGTTGGCATATTTGTTGTGTCTTCACTCATCTGATTGCTATTTGAAAGGAAGTCAGATATTAACAACATTGTTTTCTCTTCAGTCATTGTAGGTGTCAGTCTAATAGTGTTACTTCGTTTATGTGCTCCTTATTTAGAATTGTGAAACATTCCATCCCATTGTATTGCCGGTACAAAATTCACATACTGCTTCGGGAGCAAAGATCACCAAGTCATCGTAGGCTGGAATATGCTTTCTTCCATAAAATATTAAAAATTTTAGTTTTGTGCCACCTACACTGTCTTCTGATTTAACAGTGAAACACAAAATTTATGCTGCCTGGAATGTTTTGAATGATCGTGGCTGCATCGACCCACACATGGCATCGCAGTCTTCGTGAAGAAACAGCAGATGTCCAAGTGGCCTCTACGGCCCATCACAATGAGCAGCTGCTGCCACAGATTGATAGTCCAATCCAACCTGACACCCAATCCCACAAAGACCTAACACGGGCGCAGCGGAGCGCGCGGTTCTTCCTAGTAGATCTGGTCAGGGAACCTCTGGCTGTGTGCTCGTACTGGTCGAGGAAGTCGTCGATGTCATACCACAGCTCTCGCACCTCCTTCGTCCAGCACCTAACCATGGTAGCGTGGTCGTCCAGCACCTAACCATGGCAGCATGTAGCCGCGGTGTAGTAGCCCATCGAGCCTCCCAGGAAGCTTGAGCATGCAGGGGCTCCACAAGGCACAGGTAGTCCGAGCCTGCATAGCTTGTTAGAGCCTTCAGATCTCTCTTAAGGCCAAAGTGCACAATTGTTTGTTATAGATGAATTAGCAGGCGGGGTGATGAATAAATGAAAAATATATAATAGAAGCACAAATCACACACCTAGAAGTTGAAAGCATCAGAGCAAGTTTAACGATTTCGCCGGCAGCCGGCTGCGACACCCTACGTTTTGGTGGTGGGTCCCGCCTGGCTTTAATGCGCTGCTGCTCGGTCAGCGAATAAGAGCAGCGCTCGCGCTCTGCGCCGGCGTGGAGCGGGCGCGTCGTGAGATGCCGGAGCGCGTTCTCTCTCCTGCTCCACGTCGGACTACGCCGGCTTACGGGCGACTATAATACTTGCTCTCAGTTGGGATCAGATTAGCATGAGCCACCTCTCGGAACTAGGGCAGACAGAGGGAGAAGTTGGTTCGTTGTTGTTCCATTTGGCTTCATTTTCTTGACACCATGGTGGATGTTGACAACCAGCATCTCGAGGCGCGGTGGCGACCGCGCCGGCGGTGTGGGGTAGAGGAGAGAGTAGCGAGAGGAGAGAGAATACGAGAGAAGGAGGATATGAGCCGAGCGGACGCGGACCTGCGGAGGCGGTGACGGTTCGATGTATCTAGACGGTAGCAGCAGGCCCACGCGACACACGTCACCCACGGTGTTAAGTCAAGAGTTGTCACGCGCACGATGGAAGGGCGCAGCGCTCGCCCTTTTTGGTTGTTGTTCCATTTGGCTTCATTTTCTTGGAATTTTTTATTAAAATAATAGTATTTTAATTAAAAATTGCAAAACAGAGGTACCTTTGGAAAAAATTGCAGAAATGGGTGCCTGTCGGTCATCCAGTGACCTAGGCCTACGTGGCAGCCGACAAACGCCGAGGAGAGGACCTATCGGTCACCCGATTACCGACAGGTACATGTCGGTCTTCCAACGACCGACAGGCAGCGCCGATAGCCAGGGCGATGACCGACAGGCACCTATCGGTCATCCCACAACCGACAGGTACCTGTCGGCCATCCCATAACCGAAAGGTGCCTGTCGGTCATGGGATGACCGACAGGTCTTTTCCTTCCATTTTTTGTTTTGTTTTGCCAGTTTGTGTTTTTCTAAATTTTGTTTTGAGACATGAGGCATAAATTAATTTTTTTACATATATTTTTAGGATTGAGAGGTAATATTGTGTGGTTTTCAAAGTTTTTTTTACGTGAGTAATGCAGTAGAAAAGGTGAACAGAAAAATAACTCGACTTTAACAAAGATACTCAGCAACCAATATCGATAGAGCAACATATACAGAGTGAACTGAAACAATGACGTGTTTCGATGCACATGGCAAAGCTACGTGTCCATCGATCTACTCCTAACACGCCTTAGGGAAATAAATTTCACTCACAGTGAACGTAGTACAAACTATGAGGTGGAATGACATATTCGGTGCACACAATTGCTGATAAGCAACATGAAAATTAAAGGACTAATCGTCGCCTAGGTGAAACGACGCGTATCCCTCGTCGTCCCCTTTCGACTTAGATGAACCTCCTCCGCTTTTCTCGCGAAGCTCGTCCAACCTCAGATCTATTTATCCTCAGTGTCTACTGAGTGCAACGGGGATATTTCCCCTTTCTGAAGGCATCAGGACCTGCTGCCCTAGCGCGGCGAGCTCTCTCGCGCATCCTCTCCCTTTCGGCCTCACGGGCCTCATGAGCAAGGCGATCTTCCTCTTGTTTGCGCCTTCGTTCCGCCTCCTCTCTTTGCTTGCGTTCCGCTTCGTACTTGCATCGATGCTCTTCCTCCTCCTGCCTCATCTTCCTGCGTTCCTCCTCTCTCCTTTCCTCAGCTTCCATATCAAGCCAATGCCTTCTTGCACGTTGAGCGACACGGTAGACATGGGCTATATCCTCTGGTGTCTGCTCAGTGTCAACATACTCGATGAACTCACACAGAGGCGGTGGGGACTGCAATGTTATGAACGTATTAGTGAATAAGAATGAATGGTGGAAGCAAAGAATGACGAAGTACAAGTAGTTACCCTTGGCCTCCTATCGGAAGAGTAAAGACGTTGCGAAGGGTCATATTGGTAGTTCTTGCACATCCAAAGCCTTTTGCCGTAGTCATCACCGAGAACGAGTGACTTCACTAGCCTGCATGGAGTGCCACAGAGGCACATAGGGGCGATGAAGCCATCTCCGAGAGGTAACGTCTCTTTGTTGTGGGGTGGATCGTTGGGGAACTCCATAGCTATAGAAGAAATTCCGGTGTTGGTTAGATTGCGAAGTGGCTGAGCTTAATGGACAGACGATGTGTGCATTTTATAGGCATAACTAACGTGGTCTATAGACGAAGACTACAAAGAAAAGAAGAGTAGATGTCATCGGATGCTCTGCAAAGTTGCCCGTGAATGGATGTGTCGCCATGCGAAAATAATAAATGCGTGTCGTCACGTCACTAAAAGTTGTCTAGTCATGTCGCAGTTGTCTAGTCATGTCGCGTTGCAGAAGTTAGTAATAAAAAATAGTTCATGCTTAAGTTCTGAATATTACAAAAACGAAAGAAATCTACTAGTCAAGTAGTGAACCCTGACCCCTGCCATGATCTCCAAGTCATCCTCCACGCCTACGCTTGTTGGGCTCGCCTTCGGCCCTCTTGCCCTGGGCCTTTCTCCCTCGTCGAATCTGATCGGTGGGGTACGTGAGTGGGTCTGGTGCCTGCCTGACCCTGGGAGCCTCTAGTGGTGTCGAAGGAAACTGCTGGGTGGGCTGTGTCGGTGGAGGAGCCTCTGGCATCTGAGAGAAACCCTGGACATCTGGCTGTCCATAAGAAGACCCATGCACTAAGCTCCCAGAAGCAGAGTGCAAGGAGTAGTCAGGCGCGGCGAACTGTACTAGTGGTCCTGTAAAACAACAATGTAAGATTACAATAACAAAATGTTAGAAATACAAATTTAGCATGTTATTATACCTGTGCTCCATCCAGGAGTAGGCATGAAAGGCAGGAGTCCCCGACGTGGAAACGAGAAGAACTTGGTGCACTAGCAGGTGTAGAGAGAGGTGGAGACCTCTGTCGTGCCCTCGGCTGCACATCTGTTGTGCTCGTACAGGAAGCGCACCGGAGAGCATCCCTACAGCGGCGCGCAAGACGGAGTAGGGCTGATCCCAAGTCACGTGGCTCGACTCGTGGAGGGTTGTCGTAGCATCGAGAGCCTAAATCCTCCAGCTCGCCAACGAGATCGCGGCACGTGTCAGTCTAAAAAACGATAATAGAACATTAATAATTAAACAGAAAGGATAAATTTAAAAAAATAATGAAATAGCTTACCATCAGGTGAAAGGCCCGAGTCGGCTGGGTGGCGAAGGTGTCCGTAATTTCAGGCACGTGCTCTACAGGTGCCTCAGCCACAGCGAACAACCGCACACGCGTCGCCCTGTGGTACCACCGAAGGTACTCCCCGTATTGAAACGGGTCGTACGGGCCCTGTGGAACGTGCACATCTGTCTCTGCACCAACCCACTGCTGTATCCACGACTCCATCTTTGTAGCCCACGTAGTCTCGTAAGCAAGACCCTGACCTTTCCTGTTAAACCTGCAATGAAGATATTGTCAATACGTAAACATTTAGGTAACTTGATGAATGGATTAATTAGTTTATGTTGCACTTACGTGTGGGTGTGATCTAGCTGCAGTCTAGGAACAGGGAAGTCCTGAAAGTATCCAAACTGGCGGAAGTCGTTTGCTCTTAAACTGCCTGTAGAAGTTTGCCCCCAGATGCCTCATACACCATCGACTATGCAGATCGGGCCAAAATTCCTGATCATTATAGTCTGTCTGCAATGTATCAATTGCTGACAATAATCCCGCATGGCGATCATGTAAGATGCAGACATTAGGTCTCTGCATAACAATCGCTCGCTTCACCCACCTCAAAAACCACAACCAACTCTCTGTATTCTCACTCTCCACAAATGCAAAAGCAATTGGCACAATCTGATTCTCCCCATCCACTCCAATAGCGGTGAGGATCTGCCCCTTGTACTTACCAGTCAAGAAAGTGCCGTCCACAGCAAGAACAGGTCGACAATGCATAAATGCTTGTATCATACAACCAAATGACCAAAATGCACGGCGTAGGACCCTGTCCCCATTTGTATTTTCAAAATCGTCCACCGCAACCACAGTTCCTATATTCCTAGCTTGCATAAGCTCAAGCAGGCCAGGTAGGTTGTGGTACGAGTCCTCGTATGTCCCGAACCTTCTTTCCAAGGCTTTTTGTTTCGCTCTCCATGCCATATCATAGCTGATCTCATAGCCTAATCGATTCTCTATGGCATGCATTATAGCAAAAGGAGACATACCGGTCTTCTGCACAATCTCAGGATACATGTACTCAGCTACAAACTGTGTAGTCATGTTCTTGTGTTTCAGAAGGGTCCTATCCAATGAACACGAATGGCCTACCACGATAGACGCCACAAATGACGTCTCAGCTTTCGGCAGATATCCGTGAACCCTCCATGCGCAACCCGGAGCCGTGCACTTGACGTCATATGTCCTCGGGTTTGAAATGACCACCGTGAACTCCTTCTTCTCTGAGAACGCCCACCTCTTTACGGCATGCTAAAAAGATATCTTATCAGGAAACATCTGCCCTTGACGGACCTCTATAGCATCATACTCCCAACATGAATTGTGGCCATCATTAACAGCTAAGTTCTCCATATTGATCCAGTCCTGCGGCTCTTCATATCCCATGCCCCATCCCTGACCAGCTGTTCCATCAACGAATGTACGAAACTCGTCATCATCCCTGTCCATTTCATCAACAATTGCCTCATTGACCTCTCCCGAATCTGCTTCTAGTGTGCCAACATTTATTGGCAACCTATCCTCAGTGGTTGGATGAACCACAGGATTTGCAGCAACTTGACTTGGCTCGGCACCAACATGACTCGGCTCGTCACCAACATATTGCTCCGCATGAACAATTTGTCCCACGACTCCATCTTGCTCTGTATTTACGACATTGTCATCAACCTCCTCCTCCAGACGGGTCGTTGTCGGATTACATTGCACCAGCAACAAGTGAGCAAAATGCCGTTGCAATCCCATCGTCACAAATTGCTTCCAATGTTTAGTGCTTCTCACCTCCACAAGTTCCCATTTCCATGAGCCTTCACGCTTTCGAGGAATCATAGCTCTCACTACAAACCGATACTCTAAAGGATTCACATTCAAGAGACTATGTAATCAGCCATACACTTCGCCTCGCTGCATCTCTACCGGATCATTCAAAACACTATCCACATACTGAAAATTACTCAAATCTACCCCATAGTCACGATGCTCAATTTGACCTTCTCCGTAAAAACCTCGGAAACTCACTACACTGGACATCCTGCTAAAAACAAATTAATTACTATGGAGATCATATATTTTTCTTAAATAAATTTATCTTTATATATCAATATTATTACACCCACTATTTTTCTTAAATATAATCATGCGTTAATATTTTTTTGACAAACTTAACGAACGGCATGATAAATAAAATGCCCATCAAATATGACGTTCTACTACTACTACATACCATTATTTTTAACTAAATCTATAAACACAATACTAGTATAATCTTATTTACTAACGCATCTCCTATAAACTAATAGTCCTTCTTTACACTAATATTCTATTCCCTACACTAACCACTACACTAATATTCTAATCCCTACACACTACACTAATGCTACCATTGATAGACTAAACAAATAAAAAAAAACTCACCTGCGCGAGTGCCGCCCGAGGCGGCCTCCACCGACGCCGCAGCACAGGCCAAGGGGGCCCACCGCCACCAGCCAGCGCCGACCCTCGCCGCGCCCCTCCCTCCGCTGCTCGGCTCGCCCCGCCGCCCTCGCTCTCTCTCTCGCCGACGCTGAAGACGAAGCGAATGGGAGAGAGAGAGCAGGGCGCGGGCGCGGGTGGATAAGGCAGGGCCTATCGGTCGGACGACCGATAGGTGCCTGTCGGGTCGCGGACGACCGATATCTGTCTGTCGGGTCGCGGCTGACCGATAGGTCCCTGTCGGGTCGCGGATGACCGACAGGTCCTACGTGGACGGTTTTCTGCTTCCGACTGCTTACGTGGACGACATGTCGGTCTTCCAGTTACCGATAGCCTCCCTGTCGGTCCTCCAGTTACCGATAGCTTGCCTGTCGGTCTTCCAGTTACCGACAGGTACCCATTTCTGTAATTTTTGCAAAACGGACCCCAATTTTGCAATTTTCTATTAAAATACTATTATTTTAAAAAAAAAATCTTGACCCCAAAGTCCACAGTGCGCACCCTTCTTTTCCTTCGGGGTTGTTTGGCCTTTTGCGTACATTCAACAGTGACCTGACCGGACGGCGGACGGCAATATTTATTTTGTTATTATATATATAGATTCCCTCGAACGCCTAACTGTTGTTGGCATCTCGAGGTCAACCAAACTCTTTTTATAGTAACAAATATGTTAAATACCAACTGGCCCGAACGCTTAGCTGTTGATCGCAAACTTCAACGACTACAGATCAGGACGACGTTTTCTAAAATATCGCATTGCATACTAGTCCTTGAATGTTAGTGGAATTAAGAATTCTAAAGAAGTGCTCAAACTTCCCATGATTTACATTTACCCCGTGAATGCAGCATTCGCCAAAATTTTACAGGTTACATGCTGCCCCTATATTAGGAATGAGAGCAGCATTTAGAAAAGAAAACGGTAAGTTCCTCTTACGAATGGGAGTAATAACTAACAAATATTTATGTGTATACTGAGGAACAGTTCACTGCACTTACGGAAAAAAAAAAAACCGAGTCATTATGAGCAACAAGGTTAGAAACTCAAGGCAAAAGACAACACACATACGTTTAGTATTTAACCCGCAAAAAATATACGTTTAGTATTTTAGCGTGTCGTCAACCAGCTCAGAAATTGGGCACCACCTACTCCACCCAGCTGCTGAGTATAAGGCTATCTCCAACGGGTCACCCATTTCCCCTATAAGTCACCAAATGGGTCTTAAAAAGGAGAAAAACAATCTCCAACGGAACAGCCAAAAGGTCTATCCATTTTCGGAGTCCACCGCCGCGCGACGTACAAGTACATCGCCTCGGCCCCGCGACGCATCGCTCCGCGCCGCGTCTTCCCCTCGCCTGTCCACCGCCGCTGAGGTCCTCTGCCGCCGCCCCGGCGGATCCCCTCCCCCTCCGGTGAGCTTTCCCATCGCCTCGAAGCGCCAGCAGTTGCGCATCGCGGTCGTGCCTCCCCCTCACCCTTTGCTTCCTCGATTCCGCAGCTCCACTCGCCGGATTTGAAGTTTCCCCGCTGCCGCCGAACTGCTGCTGTACTCCGTCGTTGAGCCATGCGTGGCGGCGATGCAGCACGACCTCGATTGGAGCAGCATGTAAATCAGTGTGTGCAGCACGAGCTCGATTGGAGCACGAGCTCAATTTGTGCTCGGATTGGTGGTGGCCATGGAGCTCCGCGGCCATGATGGCTCGGATTGGTGGTGGCCATGGAGCTCCACCGGAACCCAAGGGCGGCGTACGGGATGCCGGCGACCGGGACGTTGCCGAGCAGCTCCACGGGGAAGAACTCGTCGCCCCTCTGCCTCTTCCTCGGGCGGCACCTATGTGCGCGGGCCTGACGTGCGCACCACTGGCGGCCTGCTCCGGCGCAGGTGCGCGAGCGCGGCGGCGATGCGGGGTCGGGGGCGCGGTGGGAGCCGAAGGAGGAAGAAGGTCTCGGGTATTTCGGTACTCCGTTGGAGACAGGCAAGTTTGACAAGCACCCTTTCAGCTGCACGACCCCCCATTCAAGTGTTTTGCCCTCCGATTTAAGGTCTCCTCGTTGGAGATAGTCTAAGGGTATCTAGAGGCTGGAGCTGCCCATCTTCATTCCTTACTACGCCCTCAGCTTGATCGACGAAATTAGTTCAGATAGATCAGTGCAGAGTGCAGACTGCAGAGGAGTGGATATCTAAACTCCCACACACATACACATTCATATGGAGTCTGCCGCAGCGAGTGCTTTCTTGAAGGTCGTGATGGGGAGGCTCTTCCTTGTGATGGAGAAGGAGTACAACAAGAACAAGGGCCTTGCCCAGGAGATCGAGTCCATCCAGCAGGATCTCCGCATGATCGCCGCCGCCATGGACGACAAGCTCTCCTCCTTGGGCCCGAACGACCGCACGGCCGTCGCGAGGCTGTACAACGAGCAGATGCTCGATCTGGCACATGACATCGAGGATTCCGTTGATCGCTTCGTCCATCGCCTCGGTTGCAAGCACCATGGCAGCGCTGGCAGAGCGGCGTCCATGTTGCTTCGGGTGGCACATGAGCTGAAGAAGGTCCAAAGCCGCTCCAGCTTCGCTGACGAGATCCACAAGCTGAAGATCCGCCTCAAGGAAGCGTGTCAGCGGGTCATCGATGCCGTTCCTGTTGCCTGCGGCGGCGGTCAACCCAATGGATCCTTGTCGACGGCAGCACCGCCCCGCGTCGCGTGTAGCCGGCCGGTGGGCTTGGGGAAGCCTGTGGAGGAGCTCCTCTCGCTGCTCGACGAGGTGGGCGGCGAGCCAGAGCAGTTGAGGGTTATCTCCATCGTTGGGTTTGGTGGCTCAGGGAAGACCACCCTCGCGAGGGCAGTCTATGATAACACTCAGACCATGGCAAAATTCGACAGTCGTGCTTGGGTTGCCGCAGCCGGAGGCGGAACGCCTGAGACCAGCTTTGGGATGAGGTGGATCCTGCGTGATGTACTTCAGCAAGTTCGTCCGAAAGACACCATGGTGGATGTTGACAACCAGCATCTCGAGGCCTCGCTCAAAGAGTGCCTCAAGGATAACAGGTGCATCCGCATATCTCCTAATGTACAACTTAGGCTGTAGATTGAAACACGAGTCTACAAAAACAATTGGTTCACATAGATCTTTTTTCTAACAAAAAATATCTTTACAGGGAAAACAGAAATACAATCTTTTTTCAATAAGGCGTAACTCATTGGCTTTTAGTTGTAATTTGACTCAAAATTGTATAGTTTTGACCCTTTCACCCACCAGAAAATATTTGTGTTTACCTGTTTATATACCTGAAGTGGACTTGTTTATCCATTGTGAAAAGGGTGAACTTGTTAGCCATAGTCATTTTTCCTGGAAAACCTACGAAGACATACTGTAAGTCATTAGTCATATGTGATCTGACAAGAAAAAACAAAGGTCATAGGTTGCTTTAGTGTTACACTCCATACTATCTGTGATGGCACTTAATTTCATTCATAACATTTACTTTAATATGTTTTGTCAGACTCCCCAAAGTCATCACATCCTATTTACTTACTGATTCTTGTGGCGTGGGATAGGAACTCCATTGCATCTCTAATGTACCTATTTTTCTTTCTTCTGATGATCTATTCTAATCACGACTATCACAAATGCAAGATTTATAGTTTGTTACTTAACTTTTGACTTGTTTATCAATTTGATTGCCAGGTATTTAATTGTCATTGATGGCATCCGGATGGATGAATGGAGCACTGTAAATTTAGCGTTTGAAAACAACAATAGAAGCAGCAGAATAATACTCACCACAACTATGCATTCAGTGGCTAATAGGTGCAGCCATGGCAATGGTTATGTGTACCCGATGAACAGTCTGGGTGAACAAGAATCCAAACAGATCGCCTTTCTGGGGATTAGGTCACCTGAGTTTGAACAGGGCTCAGCAGCGCTGTTGGGTAAATGTGATGGCCTTCCACTTGCCCTGGTCAATGTCTCCGACTATCTGAAGAGCTCAAGTGAACCCACAGGAGAATTGTGTCCAAATTTATGCCGCACCCTGGGTTCTCATCTGAAGGAGAAGCATGACCCTGACATCTTCTCAGATCTCAGGAATGTGCTTCTCGACAACTACGATAGCTTGTCCGGCTATGCTCTGACTTGCTTACTGTATCTTGGCATATTTCCGAGCAATCGGCCAATCAAGAGGAAAGTTGTAATCAGGCGGTGGCTAGCTGAGGGATATGCACGAAGTGGCTCTCTTCGCAGCGAAGAGGACATTGCTGATGATAACTTCAAAAAGCTTACCGACCGGAATATCATCCAGCCTATTGATACAAGAAACAATTCACAAGTGAAGACGTGCAAAGCTCATGGAATCATGCACGAGTTTGTGACACCCCAGGTGTCTCGTTCATTTTTCTACAATGCTAAGGTATCATGTTGAGCTAATCATGTGCAAATTTCAAATTGTTACATCAAATCAATTATAAAATTTGAAAGAAAGTCAAATTTACATCAAGTTGGAAAAGCAAGATTTAAAAAAAAAAATTGAATAGAAGTTAGTGCAACTGAAAATTAAGGTGAAATATATAAGTGAAATAAAATTATATCCAAAACTTAGGAAGAATTTGAAATTAGAAAGTGCCTTAAATAAGTCCATCAAGTTTAAACTTTAAACATCTTGTTTAATTTTCAATTGTCAAATTCCTGCAAGTTTTGATCAAACCAAGTGGACATCTGTCCCGTACAGGTGTTAATGTGAAGCCCTTCAAAATCTGGTAATGTTTGGAGTCCAAATACACCTCCAAATTGAATTTACAAGAAAGAGGCAGAAATTCGTGAAAAATGAAAAGCAAGCGAGACCTACCTGTCATGCTCTCATTCTCTCTTTCCTCTGTCTTTCTCGACAGAACCAGAGCTGTGCATGACCGCCACGCCATTCCCCCACCGCTCCAGCTCAACCCGACCCACCGAGAAGCAAAACGAGTTCCCAGCTTCCTCTCTACTCACGTTCCCTTTCATTCCAGCCGTTTCCTCGCTCTCTCCGCTTGCTCTCGCTCTCTTTTCTGCTCGCATCGACGCCATGGCCGCCAGTCCCTGCAGCTCGTCACGCCGCCGTCTCACTCCACCGTAGCGCGAGCCAAGTCCACCTACAGATGCAGCTCAAGATACTCTAGCTCCAGGAAGCGACCACATCCAAAACCGTGAAAGTATCAGAGAGTATTTTGAGCTTTTCTCCGACGACGTCTCCGGCGGACATCTTCGACGCCGACGCAAAATTCGTCGCCTACAGTGAGCCCCGTCCACTCAATCCTTTTTAGTTGGATGCGAAAAACTCTTTATCACTCCCCTGACCCTTTTTCCTTTGGATTTCTGTGAAGAGGTCGCCGGAATTTCATTTTTCCCCAATCCTTTCCGTCGGCTGCCTTCGACCTGGACGGCAACGAGCACGTTCCGGCCATCCTCGACATTGAAGTGTACCATGCCGTTATTATTCAGGTCTCCTTGAAGCTCTAGGACCAAACCATGAAGCTCCTCGTCGACCACAGTGACCTCGCGACCTCGCCGAACATCTTCTTCCCGCCACCGTCGCCGCCGGCCACTTTCCGGTGAGTCCCCATCCTCGAGGGCCTCATCTTTGAGTTCATATCGTTGAACTAGTCATGGATAGTCCCTCCCCTATTTCCCTCGCCGCAGTTTCCCCTGCTCCGGCGAAGCTCCGCCCGTTTCTGTCCGTCGTGCATTCCTGACTGTGTGGAAGACGACGATGGCAGTCTCGTAAATAAGTTGCAACTTTCTCAGAAACTGCATAAAGTTCAAAAATCGATAACTGAAGCTCTAGATATCCAAAAATTGCAAACTCAATTGTTGTGTGTTCCTCTCACTTAGAGTTATCCAGTGGTACCTTAGTTGAACATTGTTCATGAGTAGTGTTTCCTGGATAATTGTTACAATTTAAACCCTAAGTAATTCATAATAAATAATCTAGGCATGATAAAAATGAAAATTCAGGCTTGTTAGAATCCAATTGATACACTCTGTTCAGTAGTACAGACCATGACCCCTGTTTCTGTATAATAAACCTGGTATTAATTTTACAAGCTATGCACTAAATAATTCATAGTAAATTGAATATAAATCAGAAAAATGTCAACTAGGGCTTCATCTTCTCCTTTTGAGATGCCCTGTTCATATAAATGAACCATGATAGTTGTTTCTATAAGAAACTTAAACTATTAATTTCTCTTTGATAAACGTGTCATCTTTTTAATAGTTAATCTACTAATTATTAGACCTTAATCTTCTGCATATATGTCACTTAGATGATGACCAATCACTAAGATTTCTGGTCAGGTCAGATAGGCTGATTTGAATAAATTACTTATAAAGTAACAATGCTTCATGGGAGTCGATGAAGGAAATAATTCACACTAACTCCAAATCAGAAAAATCAGAACTATATTATCACTTTGAAATGAAATCAGATTCAAATCACTTCATGCATGTCATGTCGACATTATTATATATGCTTGTTCCAATTGAACATTTCTGCATGATTAGGTAACGAGCAAGTTGAAGCCGACGAGGATCTTCAACAGGGCAATACTTCACAGGACCGCGAAGCCAAAGTAACTAACGTAGCGGTCGAAAACCAAGGCAAGCCCCGGATCATATAAACCCTTTGCAAATTTTACTTTTCTAGAGATCATAATGTGGCGAGTCTACTATGATTGATGCACTAGGTGCTAGGAGTTGAATGGAAATCCAATTGCATTGTTCCCAAATGACCTAAGTGTTCGAGTGTCGATACTAGTTGTCGATAGATGACTGCTATGCTTATAAACTAGTTAAACCTCGACAGGTATCGTTTTTATGATGATTAAACCTGATCACTAAAGATGAAGTTAAGAATGAGTTTATGTACTTGTTGAGACGTGGACGGGGATGGTTGTGTAGGATGCTTTGGGAAGGCCGGGCCTTCACGGTGGTAGCCCCGTTTGTGTCGATTAAGGACCGATTCGTTGTTGGCCCCTTGATCAAGCATTGAACAGTACCGAGTGCATACTAGTGCTATGGGAGCTAGTAAACTTAGTAACCTGCACGGTGGCATCGTTGGTTGGTACCCAGTACACTGGTCGAAAGACACGCTGGGCGTAGTTGGGCAGGTCTTGGCTACGACGGTAGTGGGACGGCTGCCCAACTCGTGAGACTGGACCCTGCCTTGGTGTTTACTGTCTTGTGAAAGGCTGTCGTATATGACTTTTGTGCATATACGTCGTGTACCTCGGGTTTTCGCCAGCTGGTGTAAATCGATTGCAATCGCTGTCCCTCGCAGTAATGAGTACCCGCTTGTGATCCGCGCCTTCACGTAGCACACATGATACTTGCTTATGATGATGTATGTTGATGATATATGCAGTTGCCATATGGATTGTTGCTCCTGCTTATGATTATCTTACAGATTGTTACTTGTCTTTCCTTGATTTAGTTTCAGCTATGCTCACATATGCTCCTGTTTAAAGAACTAAAAGTTGGCTAAAATATGGTTAGCAATGATTAGTTGCTTAGTGCGAGTCTTTTAAATTCAGCCATCCTATTGTGAGCTTTGCATGTCTAGGAGTCAATTTGACGGGTAAGCCTTGCTGAGTAATTAGTACTCAGGCTTTGTGCTTTTGTGGTTTTTCAGGTAATAATGTTATTGAATTGCCTGTTGGTGTTTTGCCTTGGGATATGCAAGTCTCTCAGGGTTGAACTGCCCACTGGGAGTTCGACCAGCCGCTGCAGTGATGTGTGTTGCTAGAGTGATATTCTAGATGGGCATCAGAATGTCACTACTGCTGTATCGCTGAGAGAAATGAACTCTCGTGTATCAAACGTGTTTTGAACTTATCGTTTACGCTTTCGCTACTCTGTAATATATCCGCTGCACTCTGAACCAGTTTTGTAATAATAATAATGTAAAATATATCGCAAGTGTTGGTATTATCTCGTGTCTGCTTAAACAGCACCGTGGGACAAAGATCCTGTGGATCGGACTGTTAGAGCTGGCATCAGAGCTGGTCCAAGATAATACAAACACTTTAATGCCGTATTTTGAAAACTACGATATACGGTGAGGATACGTTAGTATTGCCCACATAAGGATGATTATTAGATGGTGACAATGCTAACCCTGGGTTATGATTGTTTAAATTATGTATGCGCAACTACGGAAATGACCTTCAATGGGGTCTTGAGGTAAGTGATTGGCTCACTCGTGTTGGAGTTGTTACACGGGGTGATTCTTTTCCATGAATCGTATTGTGCGAAAATGATTTTGGTGGGTGACTCACTCGTGTTTGAGTTGTGACACGGGGTGATTCTTTTCCATGAATCGTATAAAATTTTGGTTTTATTTTCTTCTTCTTCATTTGATGATTGTTTCGGAAATGGATATCTTCTGCAGGTACGCTAACATCGTTAGTGATCACAATTAGATTATCTTACGTGCTGAGTGCGGGTCGTCACCGATAAACGTGCCGCTAAGTTCGGCAAAATATGTGTGTGTTGTGAGGAACGAAATTAGGTTACATAAACTTGTTGCATCATGGCATTCTTAAGTTTCTGAACTAAAAGTTGTCTTATCTTGATCACTCACCTCTATATGAAGTGGAAATTCGCAAATTTGAAAGAAATCCAAATTAAATGGACCTATATCAACTCAACATGTATCATTCCTATTCTGTTTAGAATCTGTCCTGCAGTTGTCCTAACTTCAAAAATTTACAAGTCGAGTTTCGTTGATCCAATGGAGGTGTTTAAATACTTGTTGGAAAGCCCTGAAAGTTAGCTTTCCCTTCCTGGTGGTTTCAAAAATTTGTAGTACTTGATGTGGTCTCCACGGCCAAATTAACCGCTTTGCAGCAAGCACGCGTGGATGGATGCGCCATGGGACGTGACGTGATGACAAGTGCGTGCTATATACCCTCTGAAACTTTGGCCACGGCCGATCCGCCCCATTTCTGTATCCTGGAGTGCGCCTCGCTTGCCTGCTCATATATACGAAGGTTATTAAGTGCTCATCAGATGATATTCCAGTTGGTGTTGATACAAAGGTTATTAAGTGGTCATCGTGATCAGTGAGCTTTGCTGACCTCCTTGTTCCAGTTGGTGCGTAGCGTGATGCAAACCAGGATCACGGTCTGCAGGCCTACTCCTGTGAGCATGCCACCCCACATCCCCTGAACGTACGAAAGATTCAGCAAAAGAACCACGGAGCAAATCAGTGGCCGATCATATATAGAAGAACTGAAAATAAAATGTCGATGAACGTACCTGAACTCCGCGGTGGAGCGGGAAGGCGATGATGTAGCCCACGGGGATGCCGATGAGGTAGTAGCAGGCGAGGTTGATGTATGCCACCAGCCACTGCCATCCGGCCCCGACGGCGACGCCCGACAGCACGGGCTGCACGCTGTTGAGCAGCAGCGAGAAGGCGAAGACGAAGCCGAGGCTGGCCACGGCGCGCACCACCTCGGGGCTGTCGGTGAAGGGCGCGCCGTACACGTCGCGGAGCAGCAGCACGGCGACGAAGAAGGCGACGCCGATGGCCACGGACGACATGAGCACCACCAGGATCGCGAACCTCGCCGCGCGAGGGCGCCCCGCGCCCAGCTCGTTCGACACCCGCACGCTGGGCCGGGCATCGTCGTGCCGTGTCAGTGGCAATCAGTGAATTATGTTGATGTATGTGCAGTGGATTTTGTTTCTTACCTGATGGCCGCATTGAAGCCGAAGAACACCATGATCTGCCACCCGAACAGGTTCATACTGCGATATAGTATATTAGTATATTACGCACAATTAAGTCTCTGATCATTTCGTACAGGCTACAGCTCAACGACATGTAGCAGCCAACCAACCAACGTTCACTGACCAGATGGAGACCGCGGCGACGGCGACCTTGGCGTTCTCCAGGTTGCCGACGAGGACGATCAGGAACATGTAGAACCAGAACTCCAGGCTGCAAGGGAACGCAACGGCAGATCGAGTCAGTTACGATTGAAAAACCATCGAGAACCGGTAGTTGCGTGGTGCTCCGGATAGTTAATCCCAACATATATGTACCAGATCATGATGGCGGAGCCAAGGGAGAGGCGTGCGAAGCTGTAGAGGTCGGAGAAGGCGAGCCAGCTGAAGCCGTTCCACGCGCCGGGGCAGTACCCGACGAGGATGTACGCGAGCTGGCCCAGCACGACGAACCACCACGACGCGTTCAGCGCGACGGCGAGGCCGACGAGCCCCATCCTCATCGGGCCGACGAGTAGCCACGTCAGCGCGACGTGGAACACGAGCCCGGCCGCCGACACGACGGCCATGGCCATCACCTTGCTCTGCGCCTGCAGAAACTTCTGGATGGGGAAGTTGAACGCGTACGCGAACAGCTGCGGGATCATGTAGAGCGAGACGCGGCCGGCGACGGCGGCGATGTCGGCGTCCTGGCCGAAGAACCGGAGGATCGGTGACGCGAAGAGGTAGAGCGGGAGCATGAGGACGGCCATGGCGTTGAGGATGATCCAGGAGCGCTGCAGGTACACGCCCAGCATGTGGGCCCGGCCCGCGCCGAACGCCTGCCCGCACAGCGTCTCCAGCGCGCTGCCCATCCCGATGGTGATGCCGAAGGCCAGCCCCGCGATGACGTTGTTCTCGGTGGACACGGCGTCCAGCTCCAGCGTCGTCAGGTGGCCGGCGAACACCTGCGTCACGGCGCCCAGCGAGTACTGCGCCAGCGACGTGAAGATGGCCGGGCCCGCAAGGTACCACAGCTTCCGGTTCTCGTCCGCCGCGTGACGCAGGAACGACGACACGCTACGGATCTCCTCCAGGTCCTCCATCGCCACCGCCTGCGCCGGCTTCCCATTGCCGTTGTTGTCACCGCCGGCGGCAGATAGCAGCGCCTCCCTCACCTCATCTCCGCCGCTGACCGCCATCGTCGTCGTTCGTCACTCCGTGGCAGCTGTGGTCGATCAGTTGGTGCAGCAGCTATAGCTAGCCAGCAGTGGCGAATAAATAGAAGAAAATAATACTAGTAGCATAAATGGGCAGCTGGATGGATCGTACCCGCGGATGATCGATTGGCTCTGTGACTGTGCGCGGATGACCACCGGCTTGGCTATCAACTTGTCTTGTCCCACGAGTTCAGTGTGGCCATTAAAAAAGAATCATCATTTATTGTGAGAGTTACTCTACCGGCGACCGATTAACAACGTCAAGTCGCCGGCGTGGAGAGGCGTGATTCACTTCCCTCTTCACCAATCGATGGCGAGCCGCGCGCCCCACATCTCTACTGTCTCTCTCGAGATCGATTTCTTTGACAGTAGTAAAATCTGGCGTGGTCCAGACTTCACAGCACATAACTGATGAGCTAGCTAGCCATCGTGATCCGCTGGTTGTTGCCTTCGTCGGTTCTGCAGATGTCATCTGTTGCTAATTAAGAACGCCCTGATGAATGATTTATAGTAGTACTATTATGGTTCGTTCGGACTTGGCTCTTGTGTTTAACTTGGGTAATTGTCTCGATTATCACCCTCCGTGATGGTGCCGATCGACCACCAAACTGGATTATTTTTCCCTTTTCATAAACTATACTCCCTTCGTCCCAATTTACTTGTCATTCTGGGAGTGTTTTCTGATGTCCAGATTCATAGAATGTTCAATGAATCTAGACAAACAAGTTGTCCAGGTTCAGAAAATGTTCAATAAATCTGGTACAAAGTCAGAATGTCAAGTATTCTGAGACGGAAAGAGTACTATAGTAAGACGGATGCGCCAGCAGTTTATGCCCAGCTGTCAAGTAAACCAGCTCGATGCGTGGTATGATTGCATAGTAAACCAGCTTCTGGTAGCTTGCAGTCGAGTTGACGGGCCTGATTCACGACGTGGCCTCCTCGTGCGCAATTAGAAAAATCCCATGTCAACTGACCAAAGGATACTTGGTGACCATCCACAGGTTTTGTGGGTGTCCACCATCGGACAAGGATGGTGTCGCTCAATCGCAAACAAAGAACAGTATTAACGTTGTTTGACGGACTGGGCACCCGATATCTTTGATATTTTGTTATTTTGTCGAGTTTTTATTTATTTTTTATTGCTAACTGGGTTTGCTAAAATTCTATATAAAACTAGTCGCCTGATTGCCCTTGGATTGACGACAAGGCTTAGTCGCCCAGGCATAGGGCGACACAGGAGGCCTACGTGGCACATCCTGCGGAGGTGGCACTGTCTCCTACGTGTCATCCCACCAAGGGCTACAGTAGAAATATTGTATTTAAATTTTGTAATAAGTCCATTGTATTGTTAAGGATCCACAGCCTATTTTCTAATGAGTGGAGGACATTTTTAGACTGCAAATATGGCGTAGTAGTGAGGGAGCTTAAAATGATTGAGACTCCAATGCGTCAACAAATATTTTTGCCCAATATGCCGCCATAACCTGGAGACCTCGCTTCATCTTTTCGTTGAGTGCCCAGCTGCAAGGAGTTTATGGGCGGCAATTGCAAACTGGTTATATCTGCCCTCCTTGCACCCGAATGCATGGATCAACACGACATCGATCGTGGCATGGTGGAAAGAGCGAGTGGTGCAGCCGGCATCGCTCAAACGTGGAGTGCAAACGCTGATCATACTCGTCTTATGGGAATGGTGGAAGGAGCACAACCGAAGAATTTTTCAGGATCAAGAGTTGTCCGAGACGCGCTTGCTACAACGGATGCAAGAGGAAGCCATGACATGGGGTGTTGCTGGAGCCAAAGCGCTGGCTTCGCTGCGGGAGAGTCGGGAAAATGCTACATAAATGTAAACCTATGTTTTCCTGATGTGTTCCCATTTTGCTTCGGCATTGGCCGTCGCATTCTTGCTGCAGCCTGCGTGCTGCATTGCTTCTGGCCTGTGTGCCCGTTTTCTCACGGGGAGGCCTGCGTGCCTCCGGTTTTCCATTTTTCCTAACATTGTCGGTACCTCTGGTGCCTTTCTCCCCTTCCTAATTTAAGCGTCCACATAATTTATATGTGGCTTTCGAAAATGATTGAGACATTGTAGTGATATTTGAGAAGCAATATTTCAAACCTTCGTGTTGTACAGACAAGCCGGTTCTACTAATCTACGGACTGATATTTGAGAAAAAAGCTTGGTCGCCTTTGCACTAGATCTGGAGATAATATTTTCTCACAACTCTTTATACAACAAAAAAAAAATCAAACTTGTCAGTAGCACTAGTAGTAGCAGTAGTAGTAGAAATTTTCATAATAGTGATATTTGGATGCTGCCTATTTTTTACGCCCTCCGACTTCTTCAATTTCGGTCATCTTTAGTTGAGAAAGGAAGTTATGGTACTGTCTTTTAGCAGCATCCTTTATTACTGTTGCTCTAATATTTGGATGTTGCCTATGTTGTTCTACGCGGCAACAACAATGCTATACATACGACCTTTATTTACGTCTACAGTTTACGACCGTTTGGACGCATGCATCATGACGGCCAGCAAATCACGGCGTCAGTGCTTAGTTAATCACTATTGAATGCATAAACAGGACACGACAGTCGGGCGGATCCAGAAGGGGCTGGGGGGCTCCCCCCCCCCCCTGGAATGGAGCAATGGAGCAATGGAGCTTGTAAGGGACGAAGAAGAGAAATAGGGAGAGGAGAAGAGAACCATGCAAGCTCAGGCCTCCCTTCACGTTTTCTCTGCGTCCGCCACTGATGACAGTCGTCCAGTAGAGTCGTGTGTAGCATTTTCCTTCCTGAAAGACTGAAATATCCTATAATCGTAGTACTCTATATTCTGTATCTCTCTTGGTTCCAGGCACTATGATTCTGCGATCTGGGCTCAACAAGGATCTATCATTGGCTACAATTATCAAAGCTCTGGATCGCCTTTTGCAGGTGCCAGGTGGGGAAATGGTCGCGTGCGTGGAGGGACGGCACGACAGACAAATGCCTGCCGAAAGCAAGAGCATTGCTTGTGCAAGGCATGCCACGGGTACCTGTACATCCTCAAACCATCATCAACAAATGTCGATAAACAGCATTGCCTAAATAGTTGTTAATCAGCCTAGCTTCCATGGATGTGAACTGAACGCAAATGAGACGTACGTACGGCCTCCAGCCTTCTTGATTCTTGAATTCTACTCCATGGAGCTCCCCGGGACAACAGGGTACCTTCAGCTCCTCTGGCCAAGAAGTTTGGCCGGAGCGGTGGCCGATACAGTGGCGCTTCACTGTAACAGCGCAGCCTTTTCTTCTTTGGCCTTGTGCTTCTCCTCGAACCTCGCCCTCCATGTCGGCCGCCTCGTTGATGTCGTACTCCTCCGCCTGTCTATCTCCTCGTCAGTCGCATCATCGCCGGCTGAACCGTCCGTACCTGAAAACAAGGACTCCGACCAATCCTACAGTAAAAATGGAGCCCTAATCATGGTGTGGCGCGGGCGTGCCGCGCTGGCCTGCCATGCCAGCCACCGACGCTTGGAGCACGATGCATTGCTCATTGAGGAGAGGATGCACGTACTAAGATCATCAGATCGGCATGCCCCTCGGATCGGACACGGGAGGGACGGGGTCGCGCCGGCCTGCGCAACCAACGAACAGTTGTTTGGTTGACTGGGCTGTGACTTGTCACGGCCCTGGTTTTTTTTTTTTTAAATCCCGGAAACACTTGAGTGTCCCGGCATATATTAATAAGAAAAAAGCGCCTCATATTAAGAGAAACGAGGCTAAATTGTACAATTATTCTATGTAAAAAGAGAAAAAGCTAGCTACAACTTAGCACCATAAGCGGGAAAAAAGAGACCCGCCGGACTCAAACAAGAGCGAAGATCAGCACCAACCACCTAGCTCTGACGGAGCTCTCGCACTGTTATAGTTGCCATTTACCAAGCTAGCCACCGGCAGCAGCTCCGACTCCAAATACGACACTCCTCAACCTTCTCCCCAACGACCCGACACTGTTATTAGCACAAGAAGCCCGGCCTTTTGCTTGAATGGGCTTTTGGGGCCGATCTGCTGCCATACTTCAGGGAATGACAAAACCTTCGGTCACCGATTTGTACTTTTTTTTTTTTTTTTTGCGAAAATCGATTTGTACTCACACACCATATTTCTCGAGAACACGGAAAAAATCGCGTAGTGTATGAACTAATCAATTACATTACAAACAAAAAAATCATCTCTTGATATATTTACAGTCAACGCATCAACTATAGGAATATCTGTACATCCTCAAATTACCATCATCAACAAATAAACGAACAAACAAACGATCAGCGTATGGAAAAGGGCACTCTGTTATGCTACGCTAGACCTACAATACAAGTAGGGGTGGAAACGGATCGAATACGAATCGGATAGTGCCTTTCCCACATCCATATCCATATTTGTAAACGAATATGGATACGAATACGAATGTTATCGAATACAAATACGGATCGAATATTAAACGAATGCGAATACAAAAGCGAATGTCACTATAATTCGGACGGATACGGATACATCTAATTTTTATGTTGTTAAGACAACTACTACACTTTTTTCTCTCTAAAGTATCTTTAATAACATTATTTCACATGATCTACACTAGTTCATATCAAAATTCAATCAATTTTATAATATTTTTTATATAATATATGGGTATATTTATGATATAGTAGCGGATACGAATACGAATACGAATATGTCGAATATTTGATATCAAAACCTCAAACCATATCCACATCCATATTTTCTAATCGAATTCGAATACGAATTCGAATAGTGTGAAAATATTAATCGAATGGCAAATTTCGTACCACATTTGCATTTCATCGGATACGAATATCGAATAATACGGATTATCCGCATCCACTTTCCACCCCTAAATACAAGGCACTCTGTTCCCCGCGCACGTGTGTGCGCGCGCGGATAGCTAGCTAACCCAACGGCAACGGGCGAGAAGGCGCAACGGCCTCGACCGCGCGGCGACACAAGGGGCAGGACGCGTGCCGCAGCAGCCAAACGTCGATGCACGGCAGGTGGAACGTGTGGCCGCACCCGGGCAGGCTCCGCGCCGCCTCGCCGGCCTCGAAGTCCTGCAGGCAAACGGAGCAGCCGACGCGCTCCCCGCCGGTGTCCACCACGGTGTCCTCGGCGAAGCGCAACATCGGGAGCGCCTCGATGGCGGCCGCCGGCATGCCAGTGGCCGCGGCGGCGGCGGTGCCCGTCTCGAACATGTCCGCCAGCGTCGGCGCCATGTCCCTGAACGGCGAGTTCGCCGCGTTCATCTGACTTTCCACGGCGTTCTGCACGGCAGGGTCAACCTTCTCGCGGACGAGGCTGCCGGTCAGCAGGCTCCAGATCACGTCAAGCTGAAGGAATAATATAGCAAGGTTAGGTTGATGGCGAAGACCGAATCAATTTTTCCTAAACAATCGAATGCGTGTGTTTGGGAAGTCGGAACCAGTGGGTCAGTAGTAAATTACCACGTAGAGGACGCTCCAGATCCCGGAGTCGTGTGAGCGCCAGATGGCCATGGACCTCTCGACGACCTCCATGGACACCACCGCGCCGGAGATGGCCCCGACGCCGGCGCCGCGCACCAGCCCGCTCTCCGTCGCCAGCCCGATCAGCGCGCCCGTGATGGCACCCAGCACCGAGCCCACTGAACAAAAAGAGACATGCCAACAACATACGCGCATGAGCTTTCCATATGTCGATTATATATGAGCACTTGAGCAGGGGCGTAAGAGACATGGAGAGGTGATGAAGGCACTGACCTGCGGCGAAGACGAAGGTGATGATGCCGCGAACCACGGCGCCGGCCACACGAGCCGGCAGCCGGGAGAGTCTCCTGCTGCTGCTGCCGCCGTCCTGGTGCGCCGGTGATGCTGAAGAGAACGATGAAGTGGCGGGAACTGCTGCTGCTGCTGTCTCCATGGTTGCGTTCCTGAGTTGGTACGGATGACGCGCGCAGGAGGAGAAGAGATGTGGAGTCGGAATTGAAAAATCTTGGTCGAGCTCAGGTAGCAGATGAAAAGTCTTGCGGTGCGTGTGCAAAGTTATACCATGCCCTTCCAGAATAGAGCAAGACTATATAGGTAGCGCTGGCTGGGGCAGGGGAACGCGTTGTTCTAGTTGAAGACTTTTGAGTGCTCCAGGGATGCCGCCGATCATCAGCTGACTGAAACAGATGGCAATTGCTGCACCCGGCTCGCCAGGTCAGCCATGCACCGTTGCCTGCGGCCACGCATCGGGCTCGCCCGACACGGCGCACGGTGCCGCTCCTGCTGGCAGAACGCGTCCATCCATCCACGCGGCGTCCGCGACTGTGAGGGAGCAGCAACCAGGCAACAAGCTAGCTAGCCTCCGTGCTGCGTCGTGCCGCGCGCATAAATGCTGCGGGTTGATGGCAACGCCGCGACGCGCGCGGGGTGGTTGGCTTCCTTGCCTCGCCCGCTCTCTTAACGGCTAAGCTTTCCCGCTCCCCGCACACCTCAACCAACCGCGACGGCGACGCTACTCGCCCTCCCCTGATACGTCCGCCGCCTGTCGAAAGCGAGTTACGAAGCAGCTCCGATGCTTACCTGCGGCGTGTGCATGGCGCGTAGCGGGTCTCTATATACGTGCAGGGCGGGGAGCTCGTCGGTCAATTCCCGTCGACTGACCGAGTGACCGCAAGTGACAAGTTTCTACGGGAATTAAAAGATTTGCCTGCAACATCCGACTTGTTCTCTCGTTGTGGTGGTCAGTCTCCGATCCAACCAAATGTGGCTCAAAATGTCCATAGA
The DNA here is from genome assembly GCA_007726485.1 of Eragrostis curvula. Lineage (NCBI taxonomy): Eukaryota > Viridiplantae > Streptophyta > Magnoliopsida > Poales > Poaceae > Eragrostis > Eragrostis curvula. The sequence continues at coordinate 1,534,316 of RWGY01000051.1, read as the reverse complement.
TGACGAATAGAGAGCTTCAGTTTTTCAACCCGTCACGCGGATAATTTCTGGTAAATCCTGTATCATGTGATATAAGCAGGTTGGTTAGCTTGACAATTACTCCGTGAATGATGTCAGCTCAGTTCCACGAGCTGCGGGCTTGCTCGATCTGACTGCAAATCGACTGAAGCTAAAGGCCCTTTGAGATGAGATTGCAGATGGCATGTGCAAGGCCTGTGGCCTTTTGAGATGAGACTTCAATTGGGCCGGAAGAGCCTTGAATGGATCTCAAAGCAAACCCACTCTACGTTTTCTTATTCTTTTTTCTTTTTTTGCGGTGGGAAAAAAAAATACTCTGCTTAATTTGCTCTGAGAAAGAAGCCATGCGCTTAGAGCACGAACGCACAAGCATGGCTTCTCAAAGAATTTGAGCGCTGACACGTGAGTTTTCTTCAGGAAGATGCAGAGGTAGACAAAAGAGAAAAATGGGATACGTTTTTTTTCTTTTTTGAAGGAAGATGCAGAGTACGTAATTCAGCTGAGCGCAAGCGCAAGACACCCGCAAGCACTATCCAGCTGCCTATTCCGGGTGCGTCTTCCCGGCCACGGCCACGAAACTCATGCCCGTCCTTCCAAACGCTCACAGGAGCTGCATGCGTGCTCGCCGTTGTTCATCCAATTGCTCGCTGAGAAGCGGAGGAGCCTTGCCGATCGCCGTTCTGGCCGACGGCCGCCGGAGCTATTAGGCTAGCGTGCAGCACTCAGATCGATCCATCGATCGCCGTCGGCGGCGGGGGGCTGGACGACAGACAATGGGCAGAGCATACTATGTTTGCCCGCAGCTGGACCCCCTAGTCCGCACGCCCATCCCCGGCGTCGCCCTTGACATGCTGTTCCTCGTCACCATCCAGGCGCTGCTCGTCATCGTCCTCGGCAAGTTCCTGCACCTCTTCCTCCGCCGCTACAACCAGCCCAGCGCCGTCTCCCAGATCCTCGTACGTCTCTTTCTGCATTGATGTACATATATAGGGATATGGATTTGTTTGATGGATGAAGGTAGCCAACGATTAATTGATGCATGAATAATTCCACCACCACCTGCAGGCCGGCGTTGTTGTGGGCGGCATGGGTTTGCGTTCCGCGATCGTGCACGTGGACGTGGACAACGTGGAGGACATGTACGGCGGCTACATCTCGGCGGCGCGCCTCATCTACGTGTTCCTCGTCGGCCTGGACCTGGACCTGGCCGCGCTGCAGAACTCGACGCGCCGCTGCCTCGCCTTCACCTACGCGATCGTGGCCGCCAGCCTTCTGGTGGCGGCGATCGTGTCGAGCGGGCTGTACGGCAGCATGATGCACTCCCCCGTGAAGACGCCCGAGCTTCTGGCCGCCACGCTCATGGTGGCGCTCACCAACACGTCCGGGATCACCGTCTCCCGCATCGCCAGCGAGCTGAACCTGACGGTGACCGAGAACGGGCGGCTGGTGGTGGCCTCGGCGATCGCCACCAACCTCATCTGCGTGTTCGGCGACGGCGTGCTGTCGTCCACCGCGCTGGCCAAGGGCAAGACCCAGGCCGACCTGTACCGCGGCTCGCCGCAGATCACCAAGGGCTTCCTTGCGCTCGCCGTCGCGGGGGTCGCCGTCTGGCTGGTCCGCCCGGCCGTGACGCGGGTCAACCGGCGCAACGTGGGTAAGCGCCACGTGGCGACGCGGGACCTGATCGTGATGCTGATGGCGCTGTGGTTCGTGAGCAACGTCCCGCAGATGCTGGGCTTCGACGGGATGCCGACGAGCCTCGCGCTGGGCCTGGCGTTCCCGCGTGAGGGCCCCGCCGCGCGCACCATCGCCGACACGCTGGGGCCCCCCGTGAACGGCGTCGTGCTTCCCTTCTACTTCGCCACCATCGGCATGCGGCTCGACTTCAACTCCATGTCGGGCGCCATCATCGTTCCCGGGGTGCTGCTTACGCTGCTGGGTTTGGCGGGGAAGGCCATGGGCGCGGCCGCGGCGTCGGCGATCCTCGACATCCCGCTTTCCGACGCGCTGCGGTACAGCGTGCTGCTGAACGTGAAGGGCCACGTGGACACCATGAACATGAAGTTCGCCAAGTCGGAAGGGGTGTGGGCGGAGCAGGCGCTGTACGCCATGATCATCGGCAACATGATCAGCACCATCATCGCCGGGCCCGCCGCCGCCGCCGTGCTGCGGAGGGAGAAGGAGGCGTACAAAACCAGGCACCAGGCCGTCGAGTCTTTGGCCGGCCCGGAGCAGGAGCTGCGCGTGCTCGCCTGCGTCCACAGCGCGCACGCCGCCCCCGGCGTGCTCAGCCTCGTCGAGCTCCTCGTCGCCGCGCCGCAGGCGCAGCCGGCCATCCGCGTGCTCCACTTCTTCCAGGTCGCCGCCGGCGCCGCCGCCGACGAGTTCCGTACGCCGTACCACCAGCGGAAACGCGACGACGAATCCGACGATTCGGGGGGCCCCGACGACGACGACGACGCCGTGACGCAGATGAACACGGTGGTGGACGTGTTCGCGCGCGCCACGGGCGTCTCCTTCCGGCAGAGCGACGTGGTGCGGCGCGGCGCGGCCAAGGACGCGCAGGTGGCGTGCCGCCGCGCGGCCGACGCGCACGCGCGCCTCCTCCTGCTCCCGTGCTACAAGGAGCAGCGCTACGACGGCCGGATGGCGTGCCGCCTCGACGAGCGCCGCGACCTCAACCACCACGTGCTCGCCTGCGCGCCATGCTCCGTGGGGCTCCTCGTCGACCGCCCTTACCGTAACGCCGGAACCAGCTTCCAGGTGCCCAGCAGCGTCGCGCCGGAGAGCGGACGCACCGTGCTGCACCCGTGCAGCGACCGCGCCGTCACACACCTCGTCGCCGCCGTCTTCTTCGGCGGGCCCGACGACCGCGAGGCCGTCTCGTTCGGGGCGCGCCTCGCCGAGCACCCCACCATCGGCCTCACCGTCTTCCGCTTCGTCAAGCGCAGCACCTACGACACCGTCACGTCCTCCACCTCCCGGGCGGCTTCGACCGCCGCCGGCGACGACGAGCTTGACGCGGCGGTCAGCGAAGGCGACGCCGACGAGCGGTTCCTGTGGAGGTTCTATGAGAACTACGCGGCGAGGGAGATGGCCATGTACGTGGAGAAGGTGGTGGAGAGCCCCGCCGACGTGGTCGAGACGCTGCAAGGGATGGCCGGCATGTTCTCGCTCGTCGTCGTCGGACGGGGAGGGCGGCAGCCGGCGGAGCTCATGGCCGGGCTGGAGCGGTGGGCGGAGGCCGGCGGGGAGCTGGGGCCTGCGGCGGAGATCCTCGCGTCCATCGAGTCGCTGGAGATGGGGTCCGTGCTAGTCATGCAGCAACACAAGGTCGCGTTCGCGCCGCCGTCGTCGTGACAATAATGACCATCAAGCACCAGCAGGAGGGATACGGATGTAAGACTGCAGATTACACTACACAGGATAGCTTGTGTATACTTAGATGATGGATGCCCCAGCTTGTTGTCAGCTCAGCTTGAGGGTCTTAGATCATGCAGAATTGACCTTTTTCTGTATCGCAAACATTTGTAAGATTTCAGTAATCATGTGTGTGTGTTTCTTTAGGTAGCAAACAGTCATATCAGCTTGATCGATAGTCAGAACTGACAATCAGTACTGATCAACTGAACTTTACCGTAACAATGGCACCTTGTAAGATCAAGATCAAAATTTGAAATTTGCTTTGGTTGGGGTGCGCCAGCCCAACCAGTAGTGCAAGGCTAAGGCGACGCCAAGGATCCAAGTAGCAAGCTACTATATCAGACCCTTCCCAATAAAAATAAATGTAATATCATTGTGGGCAAAGTACCCACATATCAGATATTAAGCTGATAAGAACAGATACTATACTTGATCTTAGCCAGATAGGCTGAGAAAGGTACGGGTTGATGAGTTGCGGTGTCCCGTAGTTTTATGTGCGCCTCCAGCCGGACAGGTGATGTTGTCCCGCGATGTGGTTCTAATTTGTAGTTCCGTGAAATCAAATCCTAATCTGGCTATGGAAGCAAAAGAAACCAGGCTCTATTCGGCCCATGGATCAAGTCATAGCCCATCGGACAAGCCCGTCGAGACTATCGTTAGATTAGATTCCAGTGGCTCGGATGAATCCGAAGAGAATTCAGCGTCCTGTCGCCGCTGCGGCGGTTGCCTCGAGGAGAGGCGGACGAAGCGACGCACGCGGAGGTGCTCGGCGCGCGGCGGGGAACGAACAGCGGATGGGGAAGCGCAGCGGGATGCTCGTGCCGCGGCGGTGCTCCGGCTATCGGCGTCTGCGCGATGAGTCCTGCAATCAAGCACACCGAGGTTGGGTCTTCATTTCCTTTTGTTTTTGGGAGCTGTTGTAATTTTTCATTCCAGTGATTGAGATTGTCGATGTTGTCTCAGCAAGAGTGGAGATCATGTGCGGGTATGACTCTGGGATACTGAGCTGATTTCGTGCTGGTTGGGTGTAGTTACTTAGGAATCCGGGTTAACCAAGTCAAACTGGGCACCCATTGACGGCTGTTTGTTTTGCATCTGGTGCACTGAATTCAGAAAGAAATTATCTCTTGGCAATTGCACTTGCTCCTCTCTTAATTTGTACTGAATCCACATGTAAAAAGTCAAGGAAAAGGAGATTTTATTAGTTGCCTGCCACTGTACTTCTGTTGTTACAGCGCAGACATCATCACAGTATATTCATTGGTACAATGTAAATGACACTGCTTCGTTGTCTCAAGGGCAAGCTTGATTCCTTCTTTAGTTTTACATGCATCCATCTGCACACCCACAGTACCATTGGAAAAAATAATTGCACAAACACTGTGCTGTGCTCCAAGGTACAGCTGGGGAAAAAAGATGGAAGGGGCAAAAAAAGAGGGAAAACAAGCTCAAACACCTAGATCTTCATCTTCAGGAGCTGCACACGGCAAACTGCTGGTTAATCCCAGTGTGTGCCTGCGCCATTCTGCCTGTGTGGTGGCATGGCATCAATATAGAAAAGAGTGCCCTCTCGACTTCTTCAGAGGCCTCTCTTCTCAGCAAACACATCACATACTCCATCACAGCCGTATCGCAAGGCAGTGTGATCCTCCCATCACTTGTGAATCCGAGCTCATCATGCAATAGCTTTAGGAGCTCCTCAAAGACTGCCGTGCGGAGGTACTCTAGAGGGATCTCAAACCGCTTCCCATCGGAAGAGTAGACAACGCGGTTACCCTTTCCTGCAACTATATTGCAAGATGTATTGATTTCCTTGTCGACTGTTGTGGTTCTTCTTCGTGCAATTGCGCCTATTCCCTGCCATTTTTTGGACAGTTGAGCCAGCTTCTTGGAGTTGATCATGGCTGCTTGCTTGCCTTTCAAATAACTGGACTCTTGTGCTTGAGATGAAATGGGTAGATAAAAGAAATATAATGTGTGTATGGTGAACTGATGATGGTTTGTGTCAATGGTCATGTATTTATAGGGCGCATATGTGGTAGGAGGGCTTGCTTGTAGGCTCAGCTATCAGGAATGGCAAGCTGGCAAGGGACAATGCCATGAGCTACCTTGGTGAGATGTTGCCATCTATGGTTGCAAGACTCAATGCACATGACCATTTTTTCCTCACATGGTGGAGCCACCTTAACTGGCTCAGTACGTGATTTTGGTACTGTTGTACACAATTGTACAAATTGTTGGGGTCCAGTTCTTTTACTTTGCTTGATCAGAGAAATCAGATGTGATAACTGGCTTACTGCCTCTTGTTATATTGTTGCAATTCACTTGATACGATTTTGTTCTATTATAATTTCTTGAATGAGGTACATTAGTCTGGTCCTTATGATTTATTTGCAAATGCTATTTTATTTTGCACTGGAAGAATTTTCTCTTGCCTCATTTCCTGCAAGTAGTGTGGGCTGGGAGCAATATAACATGGTTTTTAATCAGCCAATACATCTTCTTTGGAGATATGTACTCATATAACATAAAATCTACCGACCAGAAATTCTAACGAACCATATGTAAACTTATTGTGTAAATTTATTACTTAGACCAGGGTATGTCTTTTGCTAATTTGCTTCCTACTCTCCTAGATGCCAGTATTAAGATTGCTAGTTTGTTGATGAAGTTGGAACTTAGGATGTTCATTAGGCATTGAATATATAGGTGATCAAAGGGTTCATTTGTGTTTGTGTTAAAAAATGGTCCATGGATTTTGCATGCTAGTTATCAAAGAGACTAGTTGGCATGCAACAAGGCTATGAATCTGTTAATTCAATGCTGGCTACATTGGAGGCAGACCGATTTTGAATTGGATGTTGGGTGGGCCAAAAATGTTTGTGTATCTGGTCCTTACAGAGGCTATGGTAGGGTCTCGGTAGTTGGATGATTGGATCTGTACTGTATGAGTGGCACCGTCTTGGATAGCAGGATTAGGCAAACACCTTATTTTGAGCTCTTATGAACAGAAGGACAGATTTAGAAAAATAGTTAGTTGGAAAGCGACCATCAAGAGGTTTATCTCGGATGCTTCGTGAGACCTTCCTTAGCTCATGACGAGCTGCAATATTGGGCCGTACAGTGACCAGGAGACATGAAGACAGCGTGTAGGGTCCTGACTTTAAAAGCCAACCTCCCTTTTTAATTGTGTAAGGAGAACTGGAGATTTTGATAGGCTACACGTTTTTTTCTAAAATTAATTTGGTTAGGACGGTGCTGGTTGGTCTAAAAAACTTGCTCGACAATTCTTATCGCGACAGTATGTCATGGTCTTGTCAGTTCCCAGCATCGGGTGTGTCCTCTATTTCCTCGCTTCTTCGTGCAATTCCTAGTATGCCTACAAGAAACAATTATCTAAATATCATTTTTGAATTTTTTATAGATTGTTGGTACTGTGACCAGTGTTTTTTTTTTGGCAAATCTTCTACCATATTTTTGCGTCAAAATATGACTCCTCTCTGGCTGATAATTCATAATTACGTCCTAGGATTCTGCTTTGTTGGGCATCCAGGTTCTCAACTTAGTTTCACCCTTTTCTGAAGGAAGAAATATATTTATGTTTTTAGTGTTTCCGGGTGATATTTGGTAATAGTTTTTTTTTTTTTTTTTGGAGTGGTCTATACTTAATTTGTCCACCTTTCAGGTGTTTTTGCAGGTCAGAACTAAAGATATGATCTAGGAATCAGGATGATCGCTGCTCTCGAGCATATATGTGTGAAAGGTCAGTACAAGAACCCAGGGAACCTACTAACATGTGGGAACTAAATGGACAGGTATTGTTTAGGAATAATAAGTTAGTTAACACATAGTCAAATTAGCCATCTTTTGCAGTCATTCAGGTTTTTGTGCATTTAGCTAAGTATAATTTAATTTAATTGTGTTACAATTCTTCTATCTTTTCAGGAGAACTTTACTGCACTTTTATGGTGTACTAACTTCAATCGCCGAGAAAAAGAGTAAAACAGGCTTGCTAGACCATCGTTAACTTACTGTGATCTAACTTTTGTTATTGCTTTGCATTGCGGTGCAGACACAATATGACCTTCTTTGGAAAGACAAATGAATAACTGAATATTACTTTTTGATTCAAGGGTGAGCTTGATTCCTTTTTTGTCTAATCACAACATGATTAATCCTTTACATGCATCCATCTGCACATCCGCAGACCATTGGAAAAATATTGCACAAACACTGTGCTCCAAGGTACTGCTGGGGAAAAAAAGATGGAAGGGAGAAAAAAAGATCAAACAAGCTCAAAGCCCTAGATATCTTCAATCTTCAGGAGCTGCACACAGCAAATTGCTGGTTATGTCCACCGTGTGGCTGCACTATTCTGCTTGTTTGGTGGCAAGGCATCACTATGGAACTGAGGAGCGCCTTCTCAATATCTTCGGAGGCTTCTCTCCTCAGCAAACACATCACATAATCCATTACTACTGCATCGCAAGGCAGTGTGATCCTCTCACCACTTGTGAACCCAAATTCCTCACGCGACATCTTCAGTAGCTCCTCGAAGACTGTAGTGTGGAGGTATGCTAGGGGGATCTCAAACCGCTTGCCATCAGAAGAATAGACAATGCAGTTTCCCTTGCCTGCAACTATGCTGCCATCCTTGTCCTCCGTTGCGATCTTTCTTCTCCCAATGCCTCCCACTCCCTGCCATTTCTTGGACAGTTGAACCAGCTTCTTGGAGCTGATCATGACTGCTTGCAATGCCTTTTAAGGAAACGGATTCTTGTATTTTAGATGAAATGGTCAGAAGCAATTTGGTGTGTGTGGTGGTGGTTTCTGCCAGCGATCATGTATTTATTATAGACACATGTGTGGTAGGAGGGTTTGCATCTTGGTCTCAGCCAAGGCCAAGCTGGTAAGGGACAAGGCCACGAGTTTCCTTGGTGGGATGTTCCTATCTGTGTTCATAAAATTCAGTGCACAGGACCATTGTTTCACATGGTGGAGCCATCTTTATTGGCACAGTACGTGATCGCTACAAGAGGGGGGCTTAACTTTGGCACCATAGTACAAGTTGTTGGCCCAATTCTATGAATTTACTTTATCTGGGATATTAAGCATGATATCTAACTCTCTGTTCTTACATAGGTGCTATGCTGGTAGCTCTGTTTTTTTTTTTTTTTTTTGTAAGATGTCTCTAAGTGAGGTACACCAATCTGCCCTTGTGACCTTATTTGCAGTAATAACTATTTTTTTTTTTTTGCATTTGCTGATTTTCCTCTTATACCCTTCTTGTGCAAGCTGTGTGATGGGGGAAAATATAAAATAATATTTTTTGCCAAAAAAATATATCAGTTGCAAATCTGCTAAAACATCTCTGTTCTTACATCTAGTGTAGAAAACTGCATACAAGTATTTTTTTAACCTTGCTATATACTTCTCGCTGTAGGCTCCTGCTTAGATATGATCAAATGACTTGCTAATTTTCTGTCTAAATAAACTGTTACTAGGAATCATGGTCGGTGGATGCAGTTGGGATCTGATCATATTTATTATGGCGTTAAATATGTAGGTGAAATAAGAATTATCAACGAGACTAGTTGGCAAGCAGCAAGGTCTATATCCGTTAATGCAATGTTGGATATGGGGGAGGTAACGCGATTTTAAATTGGATATTGGTGGGCCAAATGTTTGCGCATTGCAGCCCCCCCCCCCCCCCCCCCCCCCCCCCCCCCGCGCGGAAAAAGCGCGCATTGTAGTCCTTGCAGAGGCCATAGTAGAAAGTTGGCAGCTAGATGATTGGATCTGTTTCGTAGAGTCTGGATGGAAGAATTATGTGCACTTCGACTTCCAACTTGTTGTGAACATAAGATTTAAGAGACTCAGCTGGAGAGAGATTATCAAGAAACTTATGTTGGATGTTTCGCGAGACCTTCCTTAGCTTATGAATACAGTGGCCAGAAGACAAGAGGGAAGCATGTTGGGTCGCCTGAGTTTAAGAACCATCCTCCTTTGTTATTTGTGACGAGAACGGGCGATGTTGATAGACTAATGTTTTTGCCAACATTAATTTGGTTAGGACTGTGCTGGTCGGTTCAAATAACTTTGCTCGACAATTCCTTATCGCCAATGTGTGTCGTGGACTAGTGGTCCTATAAGCTCCCAGCATCTCACATGTCTTCCATTTCCCTTTTTTTTTTTTTTTTTTTTTTTTTTTTTTTTTTTTTGGCGAGGGATGTCTTCCATTTCCTTGGTCGTACTGCAGTTCTAGTAGTCTACAAGACTGCAATAATCTAAATATCATTTTGGCCAATATCTTTAATAAATTATCGGTGCTATGGCCTGACCATATTTTAGTTTATCTGATGTGCATATCTGACCCCACTAGTTGTTAATTGCTACTACATTCGGGCATTTCAGAATCAACTGATCCATGCCCTTTTCTGAAGATATAATCCTTTTCGAATTTTTGACTGATATATGTTTTTTTTAGAAAATTAACATAATTTCTGTGTGATAAATGATAGAAAATTTTCATTTCAGTTGCTTTCTTAAGTCAGAACTGGAACATGATCCGGGAATCAAGATGATATGCAGGTCTGGAGCAATTGCCTAAAATGTCACTACAAGAAGTAAAGGAACCTACTTACTTCTTGCAATTGGATGCATGACAACTTTCACGTAAATCCTTTATATGATGAAAACAGATTATCTCACTTTACTCGACTTTTCAGCATTCGCGTTATTTGTATTTGCTCGGATGGTTCCCTCATTTCTTTGGGGAAATGGGCTAAGCCCATAAGTAATAATTTTCCAATCTTTGGCACGGCCCACCTTTTGATTAGCTCGGCTGCAGTTGAGTTTGGGCTAACAAGACCATATGTACGCTACGGCCTAGCCCGTCAGGTTGAGCTGGTCAAGGAACATGGTTTATTTATTTATTTATTATTATTTTTTCTTTCTTTGGAGATCATGATGCTCTGTGACTGACTGAGACTCAATGGTTGCTGGGACGGAGGCTGGGTGAGAGAGATCATGAAGAGAATCAGTTGATGCGTACGGGAACCTCTCAACGTACGTGCAGTGGTGATAGCTGCTGCATAGCCTGCATGGATGGGTGCTGCCACAACGTGAGTCTTACATATGTAATTATGCATGGCTGCTTGTTGGGAACCACTGTAACGTGACATGTGCGTGCAGGATCGACGAGGCCTTTTTCTTTTGAAGGAGATCGATGATGACGTGCTGAACTGTTGATGCATACTCTGGATTTCCTATCCTGGTCTAGAAATATCACATGTTTGATAAAGTCAAAGTTTTTTAATTTTAAATGACGATACCGAGAAAATAAATTATTTTAAATAGAAGTAGTTAGAGAGAGAGAGAGAGAGAGCAGCCACTACACCACGGTTGACAATAGCCAACTGACAGTGAGTCGCTAAAAATGCTTTCACCGACTTACCATAAGTCGGTAAAGACATTTAACGACCCTCTTGATCGGTCGTTATAAGTGGCGTCGGTAAAAGTTTTACCGACGCACCACTTTTTACCGACCCACCCTTAGTTACTATTATGAAGAATTACCGACCCATAGTCGGATGCTACTTAACACTTTTACCGACCAACGGTCCATCGCTAACCATATTTTTCATTTAAAAAGAAAAGATTAACCTTCTGTCAACCTGATATTCAGGGAGGTAAATAAAGATGCAACATGTTTTTGGAGATAAGAGTCATTCAATTGAACAAATATTCTTTGAAGTACAAGTGTAAATAATCTATCATCCTACAACATGTGAAACTATCTAACAATATTATCTAGTCTAAGTTACAGTTTACAACATGTTTGCATGCTTCCTCTTGGCGATGTTCAACAGATCCTTGAAGCAAAAGACTTCAACCTGAACCCATAGTTTTCCTTGACCAGCAGTAAAATTTACCTACAAGGCAATTTCAACATTGAAAACCAGTAAGGTTCATGTATACATTAACGATTACCATTCCAAAAGTGGTATTCAGCTGGGTCTCAGTTTGTTATTTCTAAAGTTAGAATATAGGAAAATTGAGCTATAACAACTACAATTCCAAGTACTAATTGGTTGGAAAAAGAAACAGGTACCCTACAGAGCTACTTATGTGAACTAGTACAGAACAAAGTGATATATCACAAAACTTGCAGCAACTTTTACATGTATAAAAGAAAAAAATCAAGTGACAAACAGATGTCTATATCAACATCCGCTATTATAATCCTTCGGAGCCAGCACAAATAGTAGTTTTCATAACTTGCAAGTTGCGGGCGGCGGATTGGGATTGTGAAGTGCGGCGGCGGACGGGAGCAGATAGAGAGATAGAGAACGAAGGAGCCTGTTAGGGTTATACTATTGGTGGGCCTTGGGCCGGTTTCTGCCTTGCGGATTCGTGAGCTTGTGGTCCAAGACTTTTGCCGACCTATGGTTCGACATTGAAGTCAGAAATTACCGACCCTTCGTCCGACGCTAGATGCAAAAAGTATTACCGACCCATGGTTCGATGGTACAACGAGATTTAGCGACACACCAAGAGTAGGTAACTTTTACCGACTCACAGTTGCTTGGGAATAGTCACGTTTTAGCAACTGGTGTGGGTCGGTAATTCCATGCTGTGGTATAGTGAGCACTAACGAAAAGCCATATGTGGCTAGATAGATGGACCCACGTCATGTTGGAACATGCCAAAAAGAACAACATCGTTTTCACATGATTGCTCGCTTTCGGCCTGGGAACTTGATCGCATTCGGACGAGTGTTTCTTCTCCTACCTCTTTCGAACGAAGGCGAGAGTTATGCGGCTGCCAGAGTGGTTTCCTGTCATGCAAACGTGGAGCGTGTGTGCTATGTCCATAGTAGTGCTGTCACTATTTGAATCTGTATATCTACTTTCGTTTCTAATTAACTTTCATATAGAGCAATGACCATACCACGGTTTATTAAATAATTGAACTTTACACTACAACAAAAGAGCTCTTTAGCGGCGTGCCTGAAATGATCCTAATGGCGGCGCAGCCATTCCCCTGCCGCTACAAATGTTGGGTTGTTTCTAAAGGCGGGTCACTTACTGGGCAGTCTTTGGAAACGATTTCCAGCGGCGGGCATATTGTTAGGACGCGGTTAACGCGCGTACCACCGCAGCAACTGCCACGCGTCCCCGGCCGCCGACCGGTTGTCTTCCTCGTCGCCGCCCGCCGCCCCGCGACTACGGCGCCGTCGGCGCCCCCCGCGCCAGCCCCTCCCCCGCCCGCCACCACCTCCGGCGGCCGGCGGGCCGCGCCGCCCGCACCCGCCGCCGCCGCCCGACACGCCGCCGCCACGCTAAATTCTCCGATGAGACGCCCTCGCCGCCTACCCCGCCCACCGCCCTCCTACCGCCCATGGCTCCGGCGGCGCCACCGCCGCCCACCGCCGGGTCGCGGCCGCTGCCCCCAAACCCCCCCCCCCCCCTTCTATGGCTGACGGGTGTTGGAGCTCCCTCCCCCAAGCGCGACAACCCGGAACCCTAACCCCGCCGCCCTCCTCCACCGCCGGCGACGCGGCGGTGCGTCGCGCCGCCCGCCCCCGGCCGCTCGCCTCCGCTCGCGCTGTTGTGCCTTATCCGCTATTGTTGGGCTGGGCCGCCTATGGATGCGCGCTCGCGCATAAGCACGAACGTACGCGCTAAAGACTTTCCGATATTGTTATGCCCCGTCGCCGCTGCATTTAGCAAGCCCACGGCCCAAACGTAAACTCTAGTATAAATAGAAGGTTCGGCTCACCGCTCCGCTCCCCAAGTCCCGAGCCGCCGCCCCTCTCATCTCGTCTCTCTTTCTTTGTCGTTCCCTCCGCACTCTCTCCCCTAGCATCTTCTCTATCCCTCCACACTCTCTCCCCTAGCGCATGGCATCTTCCCCCACATGGCCACACCTCACCTCCCCGCGCGCAAGGTGTGTCCACAGGCGGCGGCGTCTCCCCCCTCCCCCCCGCATCGCGAGACATAGTGGGAGGCGCGCGGCAGCGCCCGCTTCCTCCTCCGACGATCCGTCGGACTCCTCGTGCCATAGAGCGCGAGCGCGATGACGCGGCTCCGGACAACGCTACGTGAGGTGGCGTGGCCCTGGGTAGCGCAATTGGGCGGCAAGGGGAGGTGCGACTTTGGTGGATCTCGGTGGCGGTCGACGACAAGCCCCTCCTCGACGAGGTAGATCCAGCCCCGCGGCGGCGGATCCGGACCCCACCACGGTAGATCCGGCCTCCACGGCGGCGGATCTGGGTGGCGGCACCCTCCACGCCGAGCAGCTTCTCGACGACCATGGCACGGAGGGTGCTGGTGGTGTGGGCCCTACCTCGACGACAATGATGGTGGTGTGGGGCCCTACCTCGACAGTGGAGGTGGCGGCGCTGCGAGGTTCAGTGTGGGGACGGCAAGATCCGCCGAGTTGGCGACGCGGTGCCGACCAGCGCAGGAGCACGGTAACGCTGACCGCGGCCGGAGGCTGCTTTATTTTTATTTTTTCACTAGAAATGTTTTTTTTTAACTATATATACTAGTAGTAAAATTTATTTTATTTCCTTTTTTCGTCATCTATTTTTCCAACATCCAAGTAGCTTGTGTACAAGATCTACTCTAGAATATTATTACTCGTTTTAGACATGTCCACCCTACAAGCGGCCGGTAACAAAACGAAACTTAAGTTGACGTTTTCCTATATTGAAAGACGTAGTGAGCGAGTGGTAGTCTTTGAGAAAACATAGGTGGTTGGAAGATTGCTACGAAAATCCGTCAAATCCTATGCAAGTCGAATGAATATGCCATGCATTAATTTACTCCAAAAACAGGCGAACGATGCCAAATTTGCAGTGGGCGCCAGTAGGATGCATTGATTGTTGGCGATGAACTGGAACGGGCGGGCGGGCTCTCGGCCTCGCTTCCGCGCGCCGAACCACGTCACGGCGACCACGCGACGGAGCCCGGGCCTCACCTCGGCGAACACCTGTCTCGTGGCCCGGCGAGCGGATTGTGACGAAGCACGGCAGCCGATGGAAAACTGGCGGCGCGGGCACCTTGTGTCGTGTTGTGCCGTGCTGTCCCCACACAAAGCAAAAGGGAAGCGCCACGGAGAAGTTCATCGCTAGCCGCCGGCGCGTTTGGTAGAGTGAGTGAGCGAGTGAGGACTTGGCCGGCGTGGACGCAATGCAAAGGCGCCGTGCGGTTACAGTCGGTGCTCGTCGGGAGTGAGGCCCGCACGCGTTCTGCCAACAAATTCGTTCGCGTCAGCATCCTGGGAGTGAGCCTTCCGTGTTCCCCGTCGCCGTCTCCCTTCGTTCCCCTGCTCTGCCCACCTGCTTCATTCTTCCAGATCTGACACAATCGCTGTCGCCGAATCCCCTTCCGTCCTTCCTCAGCCCTGCCCCACCAACAGAATCCGGCCGCCGCCGCCGCGTCTTAAAAAAATCCTCCTTTTGTCTCTCTCTCTCTCTCGCCCCGTCGCTGTTGTTGGTCGGTGGTGGTTTCGGTCGTGCTGCGCTGCTGCGTGCGCGCCGGCCGCGAGTGAGTGAGCGACGCCGCCGCCGCCATGGGGTGCGCACACTCCAAGCTGCCGCGGCAGCTGCGGCGCGCCGAGGAATCCGCGCCCGTCGCCCACTGCCGCGACCGGTCCGCGCTGCTGGCCGAGGCGATCCGCCGCCGCTACGAGCTCGCCGACGCGCACCGCGCGTACGCCGCGTCCCTCCGCGCGGCCGGCGCCGGGCTGCACGATTTCCTCCGCGCCGTCCAGGACGCCGCGCCGCCGACGCCGCAGCAGCCCAGGCCGGCCACCGACGTGCGCCTCCCCGCGCGCCGCAAGAGGGCAGGCGCCGCGCCGGCTCGGGTTGATGCTGACGGTGTTGGCGAAGACGGGGGGCACATACAGTTCCCTCCCGACGAGGACGACGACGTCGACGACGGGCACATCGTGTTCCCGCCGGAGGAGGAAGGCAGCTCCTCCGACGACGGGCACATCGTGTTCCCGGCCGAGCCCGACGAGGAGGAGGCCGAGACCGCAGAAGAGCCTGCTGCTGCTGAACCCGACGAGGCCGAAGACGAAGAGCCCGAGGGCGAAGAAGAAGATCCTCCTGTACCCGTTGTGCCCGAGGAGCCCATGATCCAGCCCGCGCCGCCGGCGCGCCCACCGCCGCTGCAGATGGCCGCACCCTACGGCCACGGCTACCCTCCGCCGCCGTACACCTACGCTCCACCAACACCGTACACCTACGGACCCGACCCCGGCGCGTCGTCCTCATACGGCGGGGGCTACGGCCCCAACCCCGGCCCGTCGTACGCGTACAGCAGCGGCTACGTCGACGGCGCCGACACGGGCGGCGGCGGCTACGGCTACAACCTCGTCAGCAGCGTTAACTACGCCCGCAGCGAGCCGCCGTCGCCGGCTTTCTCCTACGAGCACCATCCACAAGTGAACACCGGCAACGTCGTCCACCACCAGTACCAGCACGACGGCGCCGACGGGCGCCCAACTCCGACGAGCTCCTACTACGGCGGGTACCCCTACCAGTACCCGCTAGGAACCGGGGGCTTTTCTTCCCCGGTGGCTGCTGCTGCCTCCTCCGACCAGCCGCCGGCTACGCCGTCGCCGCCGCGGGCGCCAACCTGGGACTTGCTGAACCCGTTCGAGACGTTCCAGAACTACTACCCCGAGCTGCCCGTCGCCATGGTCAACTGCACTTCTACTATCCGAAGCTCCACTGATCCCCACGATGAAGATGAGGAGGCGGATGCTGACATGCCGGAACTGGAGGCCATCTCGGACCTGGAGGAGGGCGACGACGAACCGGGGGAGATCGTCGTCGAGGAAGAAGAGAACGTCGACGAGGTCGCCGTCGAGGATGCCAACAAGCTGGACAAGGAGGAAGAGAAGAGGAGCAGTGCCGCCGAGGAGGAGGACCTCGACAGCAAGTCCATGCTGTCCGCTGACAATCGCAGCGTTGTCAGCGAGCAGTCCTCCGACTTATCTGCTGATGCCGGTGGTAGCGCCACACGTACCACGGCCCATGCACTGGATGAAATTGTGGTGGAAGAACAGCTGATGAATGATCATTCCACTGTTGCTGAGCCACCTGCTGTGCCTGAACCTCCTGTGAAGTTGTATCAAGACGATGTCGAAGTGGTGCAGGAGATGAAAGACCAGTTTGATCGGGCTGCCATGTCGGCTTATGAGGTGTGCAAGGCGCTTGAAGTTGGGAAGCTGCCATACAACCAGTACAACTCAGCACCAAAAGGTTATTTTTCTTTCTCTGTCCAAAAGTTTGTTTCGGTCCTGCTACTATTTTGGTCACGGTTGAAGAAAATTGATGTTTTGTACGTGTTCTGACCCAATTGCCTTTTGTTTTCAGTGTCCTCAATGACGATGATCTGTGGGTTTCCTAAAATGGCCAATAAGAAGAAACCCCTGCAGTTTGAGGAGGAAAAGGCTATGGAGAGCGGAAACCTTTCTTCTACGTTGCAGAAGCTCTACATGTGGGAGAAGAAGCTTCTTGAGGAACTCAAGGTACCTTCTTGGCGCGCTTACTGTTTTTGAATTTCTTTTCTAGCTGAAAAGATACATATCACTTTATTTGCCTATAGACGTGTGATATTTGAAATTCAGTTTTGTGGCGCGAAACCTCGCGATTGGCTACTTACGAGTAACGTACTATAATGAGTAACAAACTATAACAAGTAGCGTACTATAACGAGTAACAAACTATAACAAGTAACGTACTATAACGAGTAACATAATATACGCGGATTAACTTTAATGAGTAGTAGGATTTATATATGTGTAACGTAGGATTTAACGTAACGTGATAATCAAGTAACGTAACATGTCTGTGAATTTCAACCGCTTTTACTTGAGTACTATGCTCGTCTTTTGATTAAATGAATAATTGTCATCCAATAAGATACTATGTTTACGAGTAACATTAATGAACTTGACTCGCAGCTACCTATACTTTCTGAGAATGTCCCTTTTTTCTTTGAATGAACACTTGTCGAATAGTGACGTCTTATGTTTACAAGTAACGTTCTATCTTGGATAATGCACGTGTGTTTCGATCGCTTTTACTTGTCCAATATGCTCATTTTTCAGTTAAATGAATGTTTGTCGTCTATTAATGTACTATATTTTCACTTTCTGAGTAACCTTCCTGTTGTGTATTTAATCATAGACTACCCTTATGTTAAGTTTAAAATGGAATTTATTTAAAGTTTAATCCCATTTTATTTTTTATTAATATTTCTTCAAACAATGTGTGCCACCATTCCCCTTACATTTGTCTAGCTTCTGTATTATCATGGTTTTTTTTACACATAATACCACGATCTATACCACACTTATGTGTTACTGATCTTGTACATATTTATGATGTTATTCACTGATTTCTGCCTTATTCATCTTAAATGAGTCGAACTTACATACTTCTGTGTGTCACAGGTAGAGGAGAAGATAAGGACACTTTATGCTCAGAAATATGAGGAGCGAAAGTCTCTATATATCACGGGTGCTGAAAATTATAAGCTAGAGGCAGCTGACATCGTTATCAGGAAGCTGGCAACAAAGATAAGTGTTGCCATTCAAGTTATCAAATCCATCTCAAACAATATCAATAAGCTGAGAGATGAAGAGCTATGGCCACAAACACAGGAGCTCATTAAAGGGTAAGTATTTTGTTTCAGCTTCCATAGATGATAAGAACTTTAGATGACTATGCATACATATTTTTTGTACTTAGTAATATACTCAATGAATATCGGATAGATCTTGACTCTTGAGGAATTACTTATGGGGAGCCGATAGCTAGGATCATCATATCTGGCACACATTGTATGTAGTTATTCAAATATAAAGTGACTTGTTCAGTTAGAAATTAATAATAAGTTACCCTTTGATTTTCTGGTTTCTTAGTTTCACGCATGTTGATAGAAGCAATGAAATATTTTACGGCACCCCTAAAGTAGTAATTTTTTAATCATATTTGATACAGTCATTACAAAATTGATAGGTTTCTGAATCACATCTATTTTTTCATGTCCTTACATTGGCATTTACTTCTATTATATTTGGGGATGCTCAAAAAATAAAAACTTATATGATTTGGCTGCTAAATTCCATAATATCCATTCTGACTACAAACTTCTTTCTCAGGTTTATGCAAATGTGGCACACCATGTCAGAATGCCATCATATCCAGTGCCATGCGCTGTCCCAGGCTCAGAACATAGACTCTGCCATAGCTGCTGCAAGTTTTGGTGAAGCTCAGATTGATTTGGTCAAGCAGCTAGAGCTTCAGCTGCTGGATATGACCACCAGCTTTGTGGTCTGGTTCAATGCCCAAAGAAGCTATGCCAGCACCCTGAATGAATGGCTGAAGAAGGGAGTTGAGTATGTGCCTGAAGTGACAGAGGATGGGGTTCCTCCTTTTTCACCAGGGCGCTTAGGAGCACCTCCTGTATTCACCCTCTGCAATAACTGGGCAACAAGCATGGCAAGAATATCTCATATGGAAGCAGTAGGCACAATGCATGCTTTTGCCTCCAGCGTTCTGCTCATCTGGGAGAGGCAAAGGTCAGAGTGGAAGCATGTTATGCTGGCTGACAAGGACATTGGTTATCTGAGATGGATGGAGAGGGATGAGATGTCTATGCGCAAGGTGGTGGATGAGCGAAAGAAGAAGCTGGCGCATGGCATTTCCTTATCTACACTGCATGACGGTGTTCCTGATGCTAGCCTGCAGTCATGCATGTGTAGGTTTCTTGAGGCCATGGAGACCTTTGCTGGTGCCTGCACGGAGGCATACAAAGGTCTGCTTGTTCAGGCAGAAGAGGAAAAAGAGTGAGAGAGCTTTCTAGTGAGGATTTTCAGAGTGGACCATTGTGTTGTTAATGTAATGAAACCTTCTATTTATCTGGATAATGATACAATTGCTCTCTAGGTTAAGTAAAAACGAATCAGTAGACATCTGTTGTGATCGGTGGCTGGCTCCAATGGTAGGTAAGAGAATCAGGTTATCATCTGCTTGCCTGGGTCCATGTTTTGCAATTCAGCTTGGAGCGTCCGTGCTTTGCAATTCACCTTGCCTGGGTGTTGAGTGTTTGTTTCGGGTGTACAGACAAAGCAGCAGCCATGTGGAGATGGATGCATGCATGAGGAAAGGGATCGATGATGACGTTCGTGGCTTCAAGGGGCCAGCAACCAAAGAAGGCAACGTGCGTTGGCCTTTATCCGACCTCACAAACTAATCGATCGGTAGTACACATCTGTTTCCCTCGGATCCTGGTCGAGTCGTTCCCGCACGCTCCAGGACGTCCAGGCTCTCGACAGTCGAGTCGACTGCCTCGCCGGCGCAAGGAAGAAGGAGGATGTGGAGTGGTCGATGAAGCGGTCTGGGACGTTGTCTTTAATTCCCTCGGCCGGGCAGCGCGACGAAGAGGCATGCATCCCCATGCATGTACGTGCTGGTCACGGCCGTGTCCAGTCCACATGCGCGTTCCTCCCCACCACCACCGTCGTCGTCGGACGCGCTGCGGAGCGGAAGGCGGGCGGCGCAGTCTGGGAAACGCGACCTTTTCGTCCATCTCCGGGCTCCTTGAGCACTCTGACCGCGCCGTCCGCATGGCCGCCGGCGAGGCGCTCGATCGCCGTGTGCGTCGAGCTCTGTTTCCTCCGCAATTAATCTTCTTGGCCACGTCTGGATGAAGCGAGTGGTGTACTAATCAGAGGCCTCCTGGAAGAATCGGGGAGGAGCGGGCGGGGTCCAGAAGGTAGCGGGGCCACGGCGAGCCACGAAGCCACGACATGGGGTGGGTGGGTCGCTATTTGAAATAGCAACCGTACGTGTGGACGCTACTCGAAATAGCGACCATCCCCTTGGGCCTGGGCCCCTAGCTAGGGACCGTTCGATCTTACACGTGCGGTCCAGATCGGAGTCGGGTTGCACTTGAGGTTCCTAGTCTGGCTGGCCGCGTTGCGGGCGGTGGGAACCGACGGACGGCACGGCGCCATGGCGGAAGCTAGGGCACTCGCGTGTCACTGTTGGAGTGTTTGCTTCCCGCCGCACTCCGCCACGCCACACTTTGCGTCAGCCAGGGAGAAAGCAATCGCGCTTGGTTGCCGGCCTCCAGTTGCGTCCATCGTCGATCGCCATCTTCTTCATCGGCGGGTATGCATGCCGGCGCTCTGGAAGGCGCGGCGCGCGTGTACGAGAACGCGGAGGCGCTCGCTCGGTCCGCACGCGCTGAGATGTAGAGGGAACGGCGCTGCTCGAGCGGCGACACACGGGACGCGCGCGTGCATTCTCAGTGCATGCAAGCCTAGCTGTGCGTGAGCCGCCTCATTTGTTTGTTCAGCCAATTCTGTGAGCGCTCGACATAGGTGAGGCGATCGAGCTTTGCTAGCTAGCTCCTCGATCCTGGGCTCGATCAG